>CM077258.1:3287500-3322500 GCA_039654775.1 Spinibarbus caldwelli
TCTTTCAGACCCACTCACACACCCCTCACACACTCGCAGGGGGGAGGGCAGGTCCTACAGAGGGCTGTTTGCAGATACAAAAGGACAGACCCTATTTCACACACGGCTGAACAGTTACCCCCTCGACACACATACGCACACATCCCTCCTCTGTAGGGTAATGGGTAACTGTTTGATTCTCTTACAACAATGGGACTTTATTGCAGTTTCTCTCTCACATACTACAATACCTATAGTACCACTCAAAAAGTGTTCAGGTCATGCTAAAAAAAACAAAAAAAAAAACACCTGTTCACTTGCAGCACCCATAGACTGCTAACTATTATATACATTTTAGATACTGTTTTTTGAAATATCAAAAATTAAATTAAATAAAAAATATTATTTAAAAACAAATTACATTAAAAATATTTTTTATTATACAGCAAACAAAAAATAAGGCATTCGAGGTCGTGCTAAATAATTTAAATGCAGCGAAAAAGCATGCTGGAAAACATACATTCAAAGCTATTTAAATAGGAAAATAAATAAATTTGATGTTCAAAAAGAATTTTCCTTCTCTTATGTACACAAAGGATTGTGGCCAATATAAGCCCTTAATAAAATAAAGTTGCAATGACAATTTCTGTACTTGAAGATCAGGACATACTAGACTAAGAAATAGTGTTTTTTTCATGCATGCAAGTATTACTATCTAGTCAATTTAATTAGCTCAAATTTTTTTATTACTTAACTCTGAGGTTCATGCATATAAAAAGGGCTGTTTCAGCTTTGTATTCAGTGCTATTGTAGTAGAAAATGTTGTAAAATCGAGGCTGAAAAAGTAAACTGTCCTCCCCTTCTTACATAGTGCAAAGGATTATGGGCAACATCAGTCCTTAAAGCTGTATATAGCAAAAGTTACAAAGGCACTTGAATGACAAAAATGCTCTAAAATACACAAAAAACATCAATAACTAAAAAAATAAAAAAATAAATAGTATTTTATGTTGTGTATGCTTGCCGTCTCCATGCAAGCATTAGCTAAATTAGTTAAAATTCTTCCTCCACTTAAGTGGCACAAAGGATTGTGAGCAATATCATTGCTTAATAAAATAAAGTTGCAATACTGGGACATGCAACAGCCTTAATTTATGATTTTTTTAATTTTTATTTTACTTGTGTGTTTAGGCATATAAAAACTACTTTTTCTGCTTTGCATTCAGTGTTATTTTAGTAGACATTTATGTTGAAAACAAAATAGCCCTATTAAAAAGTGTAGCCCTCTAAATATTAGCCCTAAACAAAATAAAGTTTTGTTTTAAATTGTTCTTATGTTTTTATTATAGGTATAAGAACAATAAGGGACTTGATGCTGTGCTAAATTGTGAAAATCCTCCTGCTGCTGTCCTATATTCACAATATAACAGGGCCTATTGTACCGTTTCCTTAAATGCAACATACAAAGGGTCAGTCTTGTGATCATTCGGGCCGTAGCATTAATGTAAAGCACACCTGTGTGAGAGTGTGTCCCAGTTGGGAAAGGCAGTCTCTGTCCTAAGTCATATCTGTTATCTGATACACAAGCTCTGCACTTCGCTGGCCACCTGTTCACCTGTTCTCATAAACACACAGATGCTGCTATGACTCACCTGTGTATCCGGGTTCACACACACACTCGTAGCCATTGATCTTGTCGATGCACTTTCCATAGTCACATGGTTTACTCTTGCAGTCGTCAATGTTTATCTCGCAGTTCATTCCTGCGGACGCAATCACGACATGATTAAGTCATCATAAACTCACCATTATATTTTGCACAAGTGTTTTTATGAGCGTGCGTTACCTGTGGTTCCTTTAGGACAGGTACAGGTGTACGCGTTCTCTCTGTCCTGGCAGGTGCCTCCGTTTCGGCAGGGTTGGCTCAAGCACTCGTTTATGTTGGTCTCACACAGGCGGCCCGTATATCCGGGGCGACAATCACAGGTGAAAGCGGCCACGCCATCCCGACACACACCGTAATGACAGGGGCTCGACACGCACTCATTGATGTCCAGCTCACAGTGAGCACCAGCAAATCCTGCAGAAATACATTTGAAAAGCCATATTTAGAATGTTGGAAGTGACGCTCATTTCATATGCGAAGAGGTTAGTCAATCATAATTCAGGGAATTTACATATGGATTTATTTATTGAGTGTGTCTCATTTCTGCGTAGGCTGCGTATGTCATTGAGGCTGCCTAAATGTTTGTGGTGTGGAAAATAAATAAAATAAAAAATAAGATGAAATAAAAAAAAAAGGTTAAATAAAAAAAATACAAAAACAAGATAAAATAGATTAAGATTAAAAAAGATAAAATAACAGAAAAAATAAAATATAATAATTAACAATAAAATAAAAAAATTAAATTAAAAACCAATAAAACAATAAAAATAATTTAAAATAAAATAACATAAAATAAATGCTAGATCAAAAACCTCAACTGAAAACTTAAATCAAACTTAAATGAAAATAACTAAGTGAAATAAAATAATTTGGAGTATTAAAATTTCTATAAAATAAATTATTCTTAAATAAAGAATAAAAATTGTTGATAAAAAAGAATTTAATAATTATAATAATAATAATAATAATAATAAAGAAATACTTGAAACAAAAACTAATAATGACAAAAGCACATAAAATTAACTTAAAATGAAAACTGCAAAATATAAAAATAAAATTTATTGCAAAACATTATTGAATATAAAATATAAATAATTCTAAAATAACATATAGAATTCTTAAGATACAGTTACAAAAACAGATTTCAAATTCTAAAGGTTCAGGAAGGTGGAATATTTGAACTAAAACAGATGTGAAAATGTATTTGGTGCTAGAGTATATCACAACTAATATTATAAATGGACTTCAAATGGACTGCAAAAGTGCAGAATATGACTTAAAGATGTGTACCTGGAGTGCATTCGCAGGTGTATTTGTTGGGTCCGTCTGTGCACTTAGCACCATTTTTACACGGTGTGCTGGCGCACTCGTCCACATCCACCTGACACAGATTCCCAGAGAACCCTGCAGGGAAAAATGCATGCCACGTTTATTTTGATTGCTCACCCATAATGCATCCGCATTGCTAGTTTTTATGATCAGATCTCTAAAAATAATAATGCTGCAGTCACCTTTGGGACATTCGCAGTGGAAAGAGTTGATCTTGTCGATGCATTTTCCATTGTTGAGGCAAGGTTGTGATGCACAGTCGTCCGTGTTTATTTGACAAAACACACCCTCGTAACCTGCACACCAAAGCAATCCATCAGAACAACAGTAATGATGTGCTTTTGATGCAGGTCAGTGGTCAAAGACACATACCTGGCATGCAGATGCAGTGGAATCCACCAATCTGGTCGAGGCAGGTGGCGTCGTTCTGGCAGGGGTTCGACTTGCACTCGTTGACGTCCATCTCACAGCGCGGACCTTCATAACCTTGGAGACACTTGCACTGGAACGAGCCTTTAGTGTTGAGACACCGTCCGCCATGCTCACATGGGTTCGCACCTGAAATTCAAACAGTATTGTAATGCAAAATTGTATTGTGTTTAATGTCCTTTCTAATCGATCATGTGTTATTCTTACCGAGCGAGCACTCATCGATGTCTTGGTTGCAGGCTGATCCCGTGTACCCGGGCGGACAGGTGCAGATGGCTTTTCCGCTCACTGGATTCGTGTCGCAGTTTGAGCCCTTCTGACATGGATTACTGATGCAGGCATCGTCAAGATGACACAGAAGACCTGTGGGTAACAGTTTTATTATTGTTAACTAAAATTAAAACTTAAAAATAGGTGTTGGTTACTGAAACTAAGCTGGAATAAAAATGTAAATATATAAAAGATATGGTTTTCATAGACAGAAATGAATTAAAATGCAATTTTAGTATAAATAATGCCTATAAAATGAAATAAACTGAACTAAAATAAAATATTAACGTATGCTAAGACAAAAACTATTGTTTTCGTAGGTAGAGTAAAAATAAAAAAATTGAAATATAAACTGTCCATAAAATTGACTAAAACAAAATAAAATAAAATGTAATAAAATATAAAAAATAAAAGCTTTTGGTTGTATAAACAGAAATGAAACAACTGAAATATAAATAATGCCTATGAACTAAACTAAACTGAACTTAACTAAAACAAAATAATAAAATAAAAAAAAAATATGAAAGCTATTGGTTTCATAGACATAAATGAAACACAACTGAAATATAAATAATGCTCATAAAATAACCTAAACTGAACTTAACTAAAACAAAATAAAATAAAAAAATTAAATATAAAAAAATATAAAAGCTATTGGTTTCATAGACAGAAAATGCAACAGCTGAAATATAAATAATCCTCATAAAATAAACTGAACTAAAATAAAATAATTAAAAATATAATATAGGCATAAGTGAAAAACAAAAAAATTAACTAAAATAAAATAAAAATAAAAGAAATTAAAATAAAATCTTAGATGAAAAACTTAAATTCAGAAAACTTGAAATGTAGAAATGTTGCCTTGGCAACTAAAATAAAATAAGAATAAGTTGAAATGAAAATGAAATAAAATAAGTAGAGGTATGAAAATGACTAAAACTTAAATTGAAGTATAAAAAAAGACAACAGCCGATAATAACTTTACAAAAACTTGATATAAATAATACTACAATAACACTGATGTATAAACAGTTTAAATTAGTAAGAAAATGGCGTTGAAACTGCACAAACAGACGTGCCTGTGCGTCCGTGTGGACACTCGCAGAAGAAAGACGCGACTCTGTCGTGGCAGGTGGCACCCTGTGAACAGGCGGCGCTGGCGCAGTCGTCAATGTTCTCGCTGCAGTCGTCGCCCGTCCAGCCGTTCACGCACACGCAGTGAAAGCCGCCGATGGTGTTGTGACACGTCCCTCCATTCTGACAAGCGTTAGGAGAGAGCTCGCACTCGTCCACGTCATCCGTGCAGTACTGACCTGAAGGAGGAAGGGGTCAGAGGTCACATGTGAGGTGCATGCAAAATATTTATTAAATTGTATAGTTATTATTATTAATGTGGAGTATAAAATGTAGTACCGGTCCAGTGTTTGTCGCAGTGGCAGTTGTAGGTGTTGACGCCGTCGATACACCTGCCTCCATTCTCACAGGCATGCTGGGTGCAGTCGTCAACGTTATGCTCACACGTCTGACCCGTGAACCCTGCGAGAGACAAATGATTCACGTTCAATACACATCAAAGGGTCTGAGGCTGTACACGGATTATGTTTATGTGCTCGAGTGAGTAACTGAGACATCTAGGTCATTCATTGGGATTAAATATAAACTAAAGACAAAAAAGCACCGTATCCAGACAAACTGTTAACGAATAACTGTGCACATGCAGAGTTATTAACGTATGCAAAGACAAAAACTATTGTTTCTGCAGGCAGGAATGAAATAAAACCAGTTTGAAGTATAAATAATGGTAATAAAACAAACTAAACTGAAATGTTTACTAAATTTGAAAATGTTACATTTTTATTGGTTTTATTGGTTCATTTATTTATTCACTTATTTATAAAATGTATTCATTCATTTATAAAATTTGTTCATTCTTTCATTTATATAATTGATTCATTCAATCAAATCAATCAATATTTAGTAATTAATTCATAAATACTGATTCATTCATAAAAATATTAGTTCAGTCATTTATAAAAATATATATACATTTATTCATACATTTATATAAATAATTTATTAATTCATACATTCATTTACAAAAATTGTTGTAAACATACATTTACAAAAAAAGTTTATAAAATCTACTCATTCATTTATATATTTCCTTATAGAATTGTTTATTCTTTCATTCACAAAAATATTGATTTATTTTTATTTGTAAAAACTTATTCATATGTATTCATTAATTTTTATATACACAAATGATCATCTATAATATTTTATTAAGTATTTATAAAATGTACTGATTCATTTTTTCAATCCTAAATTTATTTATAAATGTATAAAAAATAATTTATAAAATTGATTCATTCACAAAAGTATTCATTCAATCATAAAGTATTTATTTATAAAATGTATTGATTTATTTATTAATTATTCATTCATAAAATTTATTCATTTATAAATATTTTTTAAAATATTTATAAAATTCTTTCATTTATTCATTTAGATAATTATTTTTTCATTTCTAAAAAATATATTTATCCATTAACCTCATTATTTATTAAAGCATTTATTTATTTATTTATTTATTTTAATTAATCCTATTCAATAAAAAATGTGTTTAATCTAATTTTAACTTAAAGAGAAATACAAATAACACACTGACCTGGCAGACAAGTGCAGGCATAGGTGGTGTCGGTGGTCTGTAAGCAGGTGCCTCCGTTCCTGCAGGGCGAGGGGTGGCACGGGTGGTAGAGGCGCTCACAGTGTGTGCCGGCGTACTCAGGTGGGCAGCGGCACAGGTACGATCCCACCTCGTTTATACAGGTGCCTCCGTTCCGGCAGGGGGAAGGCAAGAGGGCGCACTCGTTCACGTCCTGCCGACACGTCTGTCCGTGGAAGTTAGGAGGGCAGGTGCAGATGTAGTGCGACTCGAACGCTGAACACTGTCCGCCGTTGGCACAGGGGTTTGATGCACACGGGTCGGCCTGTTGGCATGTTTTACCTGCAAAAAGACAGAGGTTAACTTATCATGCAACTAGGGGTGCAACAGATAATGCGTACGGACCAGGCCCCACCATTCGGAACGCATGTGATTCATGGATTAACGGATTATGATTAACCATCAGAGAGTGAAAGCTAAACATTTGCTTTTGCATTTGCATGTTTTTGTCTTGAAAATTTACTCATTCAAGCAATTTTAAAACATTCATGTGAAAGAGAATTTGAATCGGGACTCTCGCACTGTTTGTGTGACAGACAGCGCGTGAACAACCTATTGTTTCCTCTTTCACATACACACAAAGTTACATTAAAATACCCGTTTTGGCAAGTATTCTGGTAAACACAGTTGGTTATGTCTTAAGTTAACATAAAAAGCTGAGAAAGAAACCAGAGGTGTGTCAGCATTTGGTCTTAAAGAGACAAGCCTGTAAATACCTGTCTGGTCTGCTAATCAAATAACACCACAGCTGTATTTAAGATTAATCTGTATTTAACTTTTGCAGTGAGCACTATTGTGTTATTTTACACTTAATTATTACATTTCTGCACCTGCATACTACTGTTACTGACTTTATTTGTAACTGTGTTATGTTGTATATTCATCTATGCTTGTAATTTGTGTAATTGTTCCTGTTTTATTACTGACTGTATTAATTAAGCTAGTAGCTTCTGCTGTGGTACAGAAGTAAGTTTTCTGTCATTTGTAATTTTATTGCTGATCCGAAAAATGATCCGATCCGTGACTCAAAATCCGTAATATGATCTGAACCGTGAGTTTTGTGATCTGTTGCACCACTATATGCAACCCGTGAGGGCGAGCATCAAGTCTGGGTGATTTATGCACATGCGTACCTGACCATCCAGGTGGGCAGCGGCAGGTAAAGGTCTCAAGCGTGAGCAGAGAGCATGTCCCGCCGTTTCGGCACGGGGAGCCCATGCAGGCGTGATTGACGGGCGTCAGACAGAGCGGGCCGCTGTATCCCAACACGCAGTCGCAGACCGGCTCCACGTCATTGCCCTTCATCCGTGTGCGACACACACCTCCATTACGACACTGCGACGGGCTGCAGGGGTTCAGGAACTGACACTGGGGGCCGACGAAGTCTGCGGGACACCTGAAGAAACACAAAACATGGAACAATTATGTTATTATTATTTAACAATAATTTAGAACAAAATGCTCTCCAAAAGTAGATAAACATGACAAAAGAGTTAAGTGAAAAATTTGGGGAAAAAAAAAAAAAAAATGTAATTTACAAAAACAAATATTTCTTTTAAGGGTTATGGGCATGCTAATTATATTAATATATATTTGTTTATTTATAGTTATTCACTAACTCATATGCATTTACAAAGTCTGCAAGAAAACTAAAGAAACACAAAAAACTGATTAATTATATTAATATTATAATATTATATACACAGAGATTATGATGTAATTACTTAATAGTTTGAGAACAAAATAGTTTCAAGAGAGTTAAATATGAAAAAAGCTCAAAGTGAAAGTTTTTTTTTTTTTTTTACACATTATATAAAATATAATAAATATATATAAAGCATATATTTATATATAAAAAGGATGTTTTTTAGGACACCCTAAAAAACAGAGTATATTATAATATAATATAGTAATTATAATATATAATATATAAATTATATTTTACTTATACATAATTAAAATATAATAATCTATTATACTTTTGTTAGGGGTTATAGTCATGGTAATTGGTTTTGTATATTTTATACAGGTGCATCTCAATAAATTGGTAGGAGCCCCTACCAAGTATTGAGTACATATACAGTAAACGAACATACTTTCCAGAAGGCCAACAATTCACTAAAAATGTTTTTTTTTTTTTTTTTTTTTTAATTGGTCTTATGAAGTGTTCTAATTTGTTGAGATTTTTTGGGTTTTTGTTAAATGTGAGCCAAAATCATCACAATTAAAAGAACCAAAGACTTAAACTACTTCAGTCTGTGTGCACTGAATTTATTTAATACACGAGTTTCACAATTTGAGTTGAATTACTGAAATAAATGAACTTTTCCACGACATTCTAATTTATTGAGATGCACCGGTATATTTGCATACATTCATTAATTCATATTTATAAGTTTTTACTAAGTCTGCAGGACACCTCAAGGAACACAAAACAGAGATTATAATATAAATAATTAATAGGTTGACAACAAATGTGTCATAAAATGAGCTAAATATGACAAATATTGACTCAAATGTTTCTTTTAGGCTTGCGGTCATATATATTTAGACATTAATTAGTCATGACATTAATCATCAATTGAAAACCTTCAAGTAAAAAAATTATTTTTTACATTTTAGAAATGCACGTTTAAAGTTTATGTACTTTTAGAGTTAAAATTAGAGTTAAAAAATTTGTTTCATCTAACAGCAGAAGTCTATGGTATGGTCTCACTCAGATGGCTAAGTAAACGTATGTGTGTGTGTGTGTGTGTGTGTGTGCACGTATAAAACTGTGTGAAAGAAAGACACTGTTCAAACTCATCTAAATTCCTCAGGGTGATCAGGAGCCCACACAGTGTCACATGCTCTCTCTCTCTCATATCATACGAACACATCAAATGACATATCTGAACACTTTCTTCAATAGCCACTAAAGATCATTTCAAAAAGTGAAGTTTACAGTAAGATATAGTAAATGCAGCGTGTTTTATTCATGTGAGTGTGTGTTTGTGAGCTGCAGCAGGTGTGTGCATAAATAAGGGCAGCTGTGCTTCAGGCCCCTCCCACTGCACTCTGTCCCTCCCCCAAAGCCTGTTGCCAAGGCGAGTGGCATAAGGTCACTAAGGCAGCTCCCAAGAGAGGATCAAACTCCGCCCCTCCCAAACTCCTGCTGCTGATATCTCACTTTTATCAGCGCAGAATCTCCATTGGTATGATTTGATCTCATCCATATTCATCATTTCCATTTATTCGATTTTCTATGTGCTTATCGAAAGTCTGTATTAAACATATCACAACCTGGGCTGAACATATCAAAATCCAAGTGCTTAATGTTTCTTTCTCAATTTTTAAATTTGAAATGAATTTCAAATTTTTAAATGGCAGAAGTTTGGATCTTAATATATAGAATTTATTTACAAAATGTAGTGCATTGTGCTTTTATGAATTAATTGTTCTTAAAAAATAAAGAGAACTTGAAAAACATTTTTACTTTTTTTAACAATTTAATAATAATAATAATAATAATAATAATAATAATAATAATAACAACAACAATAATAGTATATTTATATAAAAAATTTAATTAAAAAATTAAACAAAAAATATAATAAAATGTTTATTATATGGATAAGTACATAGATTTATAAATAAATATAATAGATTTTAAAGCGCAATACTGTATGTAGTGCAGTGCATTTTAATAAATTCAGTTCCTCAAAACAATGAAAAAATTATATACAAAAATATAATAATAATAAAAAAATAATGTAAAAAATGTTTCACTCTTAATATATAGATTTTTTTCAAAATGTAGTGCATTGTGTTTTAAAGAATTTGTTCTTTAAAAGAAAAAGTAAATAATAAAATGTACTGTATACAATATATAAATTTATAAATTATATATTTTTTAAAGATATCAATATTGTGTGTGTGTACACACACACAAGGGTAAACCTTATCACAATACATTGATTTGCTAATTGACATGCAGTAGTTTAATATGTTTATTCCTTTTTTTTTTGTTGTTAAATGGTAACCCTTATCACAATACATTTGATTTGCTACACTGTTAGACATTTCTGTAATTTCTACAGTTATTTACTGTATATCACCCAGTATAATACTGCAAATTCCCTTTACAGTAAATAACTGTAATACCCTTTGCATCATAGGAATTTTCTGTGACGTCAAACCCCACATACAGAGACTTACTGTATTTTTTAAAATTGCTGTATACTACTGTATTTCCCATAACGGCCTCTTTGGCACCAAGCTATTGAGGTTGTTTTATTTTCCTCATTTCTTACATTTGAATTGACACGATTTGCACAACACCGATTCTATAACGCCGCAACAGCTTGGGACTGACTACACTGGACGTGTTACATCGCTTGTAATGATTGGAAAATCCGTCTGTCCTTCATGTCAGAAACAGCGCAAGCACTTGGAGTACATCTGTAGGTTACATCAGAAATATACCAGGGCATCACTTTACTGTCCGCATCCACTGTAGATAGTATAATAGGTTCTATATTGTCTTTTCCGCGCCACTCGCGTCCAAGGAAGACAAGGAAGCAGCGGGGCAGCGCCGCGGGTTTTGCCCGGGGATGAACCCACGAGAGTGGAAGAGCTCCAGAGAACATCTGCGCTGTGTGTCCATGCACCTCACGAGAGAATAAGATCTGTAAGCAAGGTAAAAATATATATGTAGTTTAACCTAGTAACATTTACCCGTCAACATGGCGATAACAAATTTTACTATGGTAAACTGCGCTGTCGTTAGAAACGACTTTTGTCAGCTTATTGAATTAAGTTACCGAATTAAAATAATTTTTAACGAGCAACGCTTATCTTATATTAACATTAAGTTAACTAATGTGAAATTTTGTTCAGGTGTTAGTAGTTAATGTTGGCCAGTAGCCTATTGAGAAAATAAAATCGTATGTTTGCTAGGTTAAACAAGTTTTATGGCTAGCTGCCTTTCTAGTTTTAGAATTAGTTTGTTATAGTTTTTAATAGAATTTAAGATTTACTGCATTTTTCTGTATTTGTGTTTTAAAAGGCAACTGCAATGAAGCATCAAGAAAGACATGAGCATGCCAGCCACCCTGAGACTGATAATTCATGGTAAGAGAATAACTATGGTTTTGAGAGGTTTGTGTATTTTATATGGGGTTTGCCTTTTAAAAGTGTGTCATTTCTACTACTTGTTTTTCAGAGAAGACATTTCTGTCACTAACAAAGTGGATGGTGAGCAAATGTGGTGGCCACGTTTTGGAGCAGCACCTGGGTTTTGCAGATGGCTATGTATTTTTGTGAGGATAAATCCAGAGGATACAACAACGCACTGCAAAACATCCTAAGACAGGAGAAATGGTGAAGATGCACTGTTCCAGCATTGGAAGTCTGTATTTTTAAGTGTTATACATACAATGTTTTAAATAAAGAATTTGATATTTTGTAATTATTGTGTCTGTTTTAATTGAATGCCAGTAGTACCTACGTAGAGTAAAAATACAATGAATTCTATATAAAAATGATAAAATCTAATGAAATCTATATTAAAATGACTGAATTACAGTAGTATACTGATGAATTGGATTATTTTTTACAGTAATTTACTGTAAAACAGTACAGTTTGCAACTGCAAATCAAATACAGTTTGCTACTGTAAATCTTAATTACAGTAACTTACTGGCAACAGTGTTGCCAGTAAGTTACTGTAAAAATCCTTTGAAATGTATAACAGTGTAATTGACATGCAGTAGTTTAATAATAAAGACATTCCATGGCAAACACTTGCATGCGCAGATGCGTGTGTGTGAGTTTACTTGAGACATTAACGCAGTCTCTCTCTCACTTTGTCCCCAGAGACAGAAGAAGTCGTCATCTGCAGCCCATCGTGGCAACAGGTCCGAGAGCAGGAGTGCGTGTGAGATTCGACTCTGAACAGATGCTGCGGTGACCAGTGACCCCTGAGCACATTTGTGACTGCAGGCTACAGACCCCCCATTCCAGTGGGCCGGTCTACCATCTGCTGCTGCCTTCTGTGTGTGTGTGTGTGTGTGTGTGTGTGTGTGTGTGTTCACACCACAGACTTCCTGCCCTCAGTGTGAATCAAAACAACAAACTTTCGTTTTCTGCGTCTGGCCCTTAGAGTCAGATTCTTATGATTCACACCTTTACAAACACGAGACTTTGGGGCCAATTTGAATCAGGTGATGTTCTGATGATACAAGTAAGGAACTGATTAAACATTAGGCCATGTATTTGTTCCTCATATTTGTTTAGATGGTTTCTGGCATTATAACAAAACACTTTTCTACCATTTTAAAGAATAAATGACTTGATCTCATCAATGACTCATTGACCTTGTCTTAGATCAATCTTAGATCAGAGTCGCTCACTTCACTTATATCAAAAAATGTGTTTTTGTCATTTAAATTTTTTATTTCTATTTCAGTTTTAATTTTAGAATTACTTCATCTTAAACTTATTTTATTTCAGTTGTTGCCAAGGCAATATTTCTCATTAAGTTAAGTTTTTAAATGTAAAACTTTTAAATTTTTTAAAAGTTTAAGTTTTAATAGTATTTATACTGCATTCACTAATATTTTGAATTAGCTTTTATTTTTATGTTTTAGTTTAGATTAGGTTTTAGTCATTTCATGTTGTACATTTATCTGTCTAACATTTCACTTTATTTCAATTAAGAGAAAAATCCATTGCTTACATTGTGATTTTGAACTCTCGTTATAGGTTTAGCTTCACACGCATATTTTCAGTTCTGGGACGAGGACAGCAGGACAGCACGTCGCTAACCATAAACTGTGCATGCAAAACCACACTTTTAAACTAAATGCATGACATGGAAGTTTATGAGAAATTCTCAAATGTGGAAGTTACACAATAAACGTCATGCAACCAGATGCTGAAGTTTCACACAATTTTGGAGCAAAGACAAATTTAGAAAAATATGGTCTGCATGTCTTTCTGTCTCCTGCTCACAAACATTGCGATTCATTCTACAAATAGCTCTCGTAATGCACATAATCACCCCAAAATACAGCACATGCTTCTAGTATGACGATGCATTCAAAATGCACACACACACACACACACACACATATTAGATTAGTCTCAAAATTATGACACCCATCCAAGAGCTGTCACCAGTCCAATTACAACCAGTGATAGAAGATCATAAAGCATTCCAGGATTCAAATGACAACTCTGGAATTCTGATTCCACGCTTCCAATTAACTTCCCACCCTCCAACATTCCAGAAGTGATGTCAGGTGCCTTTAGAATGATCAGGAGTTATAGAACACTTAATCATGTTTGTAAATCTAAAACTAACTATTATAAATTGCATTATAACACAATTTGGAATTGCATTCACATACATAACTAAAACACCAAGCTCAAGAAAAATGAAGCCTAAAAATTTAGAAAATCAACTGGTTGGAGCTGTTGACTTTCTCCAATCAGGAACATCTGACATATAGAGAGACAAAGTGCACTAAATGATTTCAGAATTCTTGCCTTTAGAAGTTGTTGATTAATACAGGATTGAATTCAATAAACAAACGTTTTTCCCCAATAAGCACTGAACTACCGTTACAAACATTACTATCATTAAAAACATGACAAATTGATGTCTTACAAGACTGCACATCAGTGTTATTTTAGTATTTATACAGTATTCATTAATATTTTGAATTAGCTTTTAGTTTTATTTACTTACTTTTATTTTATTTTCAGCTTTCATTTTAATTTAGGTTTCAGTATTTTTTGTGCTTTTGTGATTGTTTTTATTTTGTATTAATTTAATTTTATATAATAAAATTAAATATTTTTATTTTTTTTATTTTTTTTGTTAACTAAAACTGCTATAAACACAACCAACACTTACATGGCTTAGCTTGTACATGACTCCCCCATAACTCTGACCACACCTAAAAATACTTGAAATAAGTGGTTTTAATATGGCATCACCCAAAAAGGTCAAGTTTCTGAGTCTAGAATTAGTATGTAATCTAGTAGGACTACAATCTGAGACAGTCGGTGCCAGAGTTTCACCCCTGCACATTATCTGCTTGAAAAACGAGTAAACCTTATTTGTGTCATCAATGATCATCACAGGCATCTTTAACTCCACATAAAGTAGGACATCCTCTCATGAAATGTCATGTGAAAGTTCATGTGAAGTTTACCAATGTCGAGCAGCGCCGACGCAACAAGTCAAAGAAATCCCCACACGCTCACGCACACAAACACCAGCCATTTACGAACAATTTCCAAGGTTGAGAATCGGACCACACAGGAAAGGCGTCAAAGTTCACAAGAGATATTTTTGGGAGAAAAAAGGGATCAAAAATATCTCTGCTCTTCCTGTTTATCATCGGGGTCATCACAACAGGATGTTCAGGGTCTGTCCCCCAGTGAATGTGTCTGCGATCTACTCAACAATGACAGATACGATCTCTCTCATCTTTTTTAGACTGATTCATTCATTAATTAGTGCCATTTGATAATGCAATCATAACTGTTATTACTGCTCATACTCAGCATTACAAATCTGAACAAACCCTAGAACACTAGAGTATTAAACATTGCTACATATGTGAATGATGCCTCAAATGGAGCGGCTCGTTGTAGGCAATTAAAGTGAAAAATGAGTGAACGGCAACTTTTTCACAGGCATGCACTCGCATTTTCATCAAAAGAGGAAAAAATGGTTGTGCTTTTATTTTAATTTTAAGCAATGCAAGTATAAAGCAAGGCATCTTCTAGATTGGAAAATGCATGATTAAAAGCAGAGCGAGAAGCGTGGTTAACAGTCTCACACACTTGTTTGCTTTTAAATTTCCCCCCTTTAAAGCATTACACACACACACTGAGGCCTTTCTCATGAGTTCCTGCAATCTTATTACCCCCTCCGCCATCTGCCCTCTAAAAAAGACACCATTCACACACACACAAACAGCCTCCCGGGTGTAAGAAAACACACAACCAAATTGACAAAGATTGAGAAACAATCAATTTCAAACAAACATTCTTATTTTGCCTTTTAAAAGTGTGAATCTTGCTGTATGCATCCTATGAGAATAAATGCAAGTTTTATTCCATGCTAAGTGTGTGTGTGTGCGCGAGACAACAGGAGGTGAGGGCCAGCTGTTGGGCTGAATAGCATGAATAGACATTGACAGAAGCAGCGTCCCACTGCAGCAGGGCACCAACGGACTACTGGGGGGTTGGTAGGGGGGTCTTTTATCTAAGTTTGAAACAGAATGACTATTGGCGCGTGCACGTTCGCACATGCGCACACACACTCGCAAGATGCTTAGAGCTTTGTCTGGTTGCTAAGATGGGGTTTGGTCCTAAAGATGGAATCTCAAAGTGGTTGATTACAGCTTACAAAATACACAGGTATACATACACTTTTCTTCACTACACTGAGTTTGCATGGTGTTGTAATAACCATTTTTGGTTCCTCAAAGAACCCCTCAGTGAATAGTTCTTAAAAGGACCTTTTTTTCTTACTGTGAAGAACATTTAATAATCTAAAGAACTCTTTCCACTTAAAATAACTTTTTGTAGAACAGAAAGGTTCCATGGATGTGAAAGGTTTGTCATGGAACCATCAATGCCAGTAAAGAACCTAAGAGTAGAAGAACCATTTTTGGGTTCCCCAAAGAACCTTTCAGTAAACAGTTCTTTAAGGAACCTTTATTTTTAGTGTAAAGATAATTTTAATGGTCTAAAGAAGCTTTTGTACAATGGAAAGGTTCCATGGCTCCATGAAGAACTTTTTACCATCCATCAATGCCACTAAAGAACCTTTATTTTTAAGAGTGTGTACAACATCAGACTAAAACCATTTTTGGTTATAACCAAACTTTTATATTTTTCAGAGTATGTTTTTATAACGTACCTGCATGATGCTTCTCCGCTTGGCTTGAGCTCACATATTCCTCCATTCTGACAGTATTCTGAGCATCTTTGCCCTAAACACAAAGACAAACATCTGTCAGTGCATCCCAACAATCAGCTAAACCACACAAATCACCTGCAGAAAACCAGGTCGAACATGCACCCACCCACCTGTGCATCCCATTTCACACCTGTCGATGCAAACGCACATGCTAACTCCTCACAAAAGAACCTCAACACCTATAAACTTGAATAAAGGGCCCCAAGCCCTTTGTTTTGTGGCCCCGATGAAGAGCCACTGGCCTTTTGTTGGGCTCTGAATAACTGACTTTGATGGAGGAGTGGAGGGGGGGTTCTTGACTATTCATCCAAAGAGATCCTGAAAAATCCAGTTATCCAACACTGAGCCTGGAAATAGCTCCACATCCTCAACAATTCCCTCTCCATGTGGCAGTCAGCCTTTAACAAGGGTTTAAACTCAAAATACAGTCTTCCTGTTTCAGTATTAATATATCAGCTTCACACTAGTTTAAGTTTAGCCGACAGTGCTAGGATGTGCACATCTTGACTTTCTGCAGTGGGTGGGCATTCAAGTGTTTTAATAAGCCAAATGTGTCCATTTATGGAAGGAAGTATATTTATTTCACAGAAGCGTGCATCATCACACTTTAAGGATTAACAGCGCATCTAGGCCAGTCGCTCTAGACAGCAGTTGTGCACTTGTTGAATGAAACCAGCTGCCTGCAGGCCGTCTTTAATTGGTAACGACCGTCTAGAGACAAAGCTCTAAGTCAAAACTCTCAGACTAGTCCTTATTACAGATTAAACCACTAGTACTAATTCTCTTTTTGTTTCTTTATCATTTGTTTCTTCAAAACAATGAACATCAATGCACAGACTAGGCTTTACAATAGATTTCACACACTTTTTGACTACTAAACTTAGAAAGTAAATTTTTGACTGAATAAATTTACATGACTTTTCCAGTCATTCATGATTACTGGAAAGAGATTTCAAAGAGATTTCACTTCATTTTTTTTTTTTTTTTTTTTTTTTTTTTTTTTAGAGATTACGAATAAAATATTTTAAAAGTTAAACATTTTTCTATGCTTTTACCATTAGTTTTTATTTTATTTCATACATTTTATCATTTAATTCTTTTATTATTTAATTTTCTATTAGACAATAGATTTATTATTCATATTATAAAATGTAACAAAATTAAATACAATTTTATATATTTTATGGTATATATATATTAGTATTTTATTAATTTCAATTACTTTTCCAGAAATTGTAACCTAAAATATATTATAAAATTAATAAATTGTATTGTTATATTATAAAATTGTCATATATTTAAATATAAATATATAATTCATTTTATTTTATTAATTTCAATGACTTTTACCCCAAAAATTGCTTAAAATTTCTCAGTTACTGTTGGCACAATGTTTTTTTTAATGAATACTATGGCATATGAATGTATTTCATGTATACCAGTGCTTTATATATTTCAAAGTACCATGGTGTTTACCAATAGATACCATTAGTGTACCCTTGTACCACCACAGTACTTCTTGTTAGGATATTTCGCTTACTTGTTTACCTCAGGTTTAAATTGTGCAGAATTACACTTTTTAAGCGTTTGTTTCGTTTCCTGTGTCTTCTGTCTAGTTGTGTCATTTCCCCTGTCTGTCAGGCTCTCGGTTCCTCCACGGGTGCGTGGCCCGGTGTGTGTGTGTGCGCGTGTGTGCGCGTGTGTGGAGGGGGAGCGCGCGCGACAGCTGCGGAGCCCACGCCGCGCGGACAAAAGAAATCAGAGTCCAGCACGAGCCCATAAAACACTGTCTCGAGCCATTGTTTACCAGCGCACGAGAACAACAGCACAACCCTCTCCTCCTCCTCCTCCCTTCATTCACGCACAGATCGCTTTCCTCCAGACTCCACACACAATGCAACTCAATCAACATCAGGGACAAGACAACACACTAAAAACAACCGCAGATAACTTCAGAAATCAAGCACTCGCACTGTCATAAAGTTACAGCGATACTTCTGATGTTACTCAACTTTAACATGAAGACATTAATCTGTGATCTTTACGGTTATACGTATGATAACAAGAAGAGAGTTACATAAGTGAGTGAAAGAGATAAATAACAATTCAGATGAATAGGAAAAACTTTTGGCAAAAGTGCTCCAGTTCAGCCTGTATAAACTTGCACTGAATTACACTTTAAATTCAGCTGAATTTATAACAATATCGATCACCAATCAATATCATGCGAGATTTGATATTTTGATATCCTTCCAATATGTCTGTTATTCTATTCAATATTGATTTAACGTTATATTTTCGGAACTGACATCTTATGTATTTCTCATTGAGTAGATACTTTGGCACAGTTGTATCATGCAAAACTCATGTAAAGTAAGTAAAACACTTGATTTAAAAAAAATGAATGGAACTGTAAGAAAGAGAAAGTTGTGGAGAAAATAATATCATGTTTATCCCAATATCAGGCTATTCTGTGCAACAAGTGACGCTCAAATCAGAAATATCACTACAAGAAGATCAAAAACAAACTTAGAAGTGTGAAAATTAATCAACTTAGACTCATACGACTATGTAATGTGTAATGTTATTAGAGTTACACTGATGTTTGATACCTTGTGCCGCCGTCGCGAGCGATGCTGCCGTCAGTAGCGTTAATTTCACCAAGAAACGGTTCATAACTCCGCCTCGGCGTTACAGCTTCTTTAAAATCCTTCCCGAATCTCTCATAGATCCCCAGAAGTCTTCTTTAAATCTCCAGAAAGTGCAAAAGAGTTAGAATAAATATCCGTGTTAATTAATAAATAAATCCCGCCGTCTCTCGAGAGCGTCCGCTCGTGGGAAACTCTGCTCGGTTCTCCGCTTGCAGCGCGCTGACGTCACTGGCGCGTGGGACTCCGAGCGCGCTCTTAATGACTTCTCACGCGCCCCTGATATTATCCCTCCGCGCAGGTACTGAGGGAGAGATCTCCTTCAAATTAATGTGGATCTGAAAAAATAATAAAAGGAGCGAACACTCCCTCCACAGTTTAGTTTCGCCGCAAGGGAAGGAAAAAAAACACTTTCTCACACTCTCTTCCCAGGGTGAATGTGGGATATGCAGGTTTATTCCTGTCCCATGTGGAGGATGGAGGAGGGACTATAGGGCGGATCACTGCTTTCTGCTGGCGCCAGCTCGGACCAGAGCTAATGCCTGATTAACAAGTCAACACGCGATGCTGAAAGTGTGCGTCTTTTGTCCCTAAATTCTAAAGCAGGGAAAAGTTTTTGTAGCCTATCACCAGTGGGAAAAGTCCCATGTGTTTTGTTGGTACCACGGTAATGCCATGGGTGTTTGGGCATGTGCAATGGTAGGTTAATACCGTTTTTCTGACACTGTACCATGGTAAAACATTTTTTGACACAATGGTAATACCATGTTGTTTTTGAACATAATAATTATAAAAGTACTTTTTAGAGTTTTTTTATTCTTGTAAGTATAAAACAAAGCTTGAGGTTTATGCTTTAAGCAAGAACAAAATATTTGCATACATATAGGCTATATATTTTACTTTGAAAATTATTTATATATATATATATATATATATCTATATATCACTCAATAGTTCCTGGTAAGTGATATATATATATATATATATATATATATATATATATATATATATATATATATATATATATATATATACATATATATATATATATATATATATATATATATATTAGTGCTGTCAAACGATTAATCGCATCCAAAATAAAAGTTTTTGTTTACATAATATATGTGTGTGTACTGTATGTTTATTATGTATATATAAATGCACACACATGCATGTATAAGAAAAATATGTTAAGTTTATACATTTAAAATATATATAATATCAATTATTTGAATATAAATATATACATGGAAATATTTTCAAAATATATACTGTATGTGTAAATATATACTTTGTATGCAGACATTTCAATCTTGTAGCACCATTGTATATAAAATGCTTTGGACAAGCACTAAATCACCATATTCATATTTTTTAGCACACATAAATACAAATATCATGCTATTACTATTTTTCGAATACAATTACTGTACCATGGTACCACCACAGTACTTTTTTTGTACATGAGAGCACATTGCTTAGTCATACTCTCTTTTTCTCTCTTTATCTCACTTGGGCAGTTCAATAGTCATCTCTAAAATGATCAGTAAGTGATAAAGATCTACAATCCCAGAGGAATTCCCCTTTCTGTGACCTATAACTGCATTGATTGCTTTCATTTCTCTTTTAATGTTTCAATTTGTGATCTGTGTAAATGCACTAACGCAATATCTGTCGTTCAAATATTGTTTGTGTTCACGTACAAATTTTGTTAGCTTTTTCCCCCTTTTTTGGCATGAAAGTGTATGCGTGGTTTCATCGCCCCAGGAATTATAGTAATGACACATCATGTTTGACAGCACGCACAAAATGTGTGCATGTCTGTGTGTGTCGGCCCGTGGGAACCGTCTCATTGTGGAATCTGCAACCGCAGGGCATAAAAAAATAAAGCGTTGAATGAGAGGGCGAAAGAGAGTGTGTGCCAGTACTGTAACTGACGAATGTTAGAAATCAGTTGATGAGCTCAAGAGACAAATAATGTCTCGTCGTGCCACTGAGGTTTCATTTTGATTCTTAAATGCAAATCTGCAAGTGACTGCAGAAAGGTTAAGGTTTAACAAGTCGCATGCACTTAGCCTACTTTGATTTGAGAACAGCGACGCTTCCTTTTTCCTCTGTTCCTAAAACTCCCTTCCTTCCCATTTGAACACACACAATTTTCACTGGGAAAGAGGGTTTGGTTTTGTATGCGTGAGAGTTTGTGCATTAAAGGTTTACATGTTCAAAAGTTAACTTTTTGTCTAAGCAAAAAGAAAGAAACAAAAAGAAAGAACGAATGAATGAAGGAAGGAATAATAAATAAATACTAAGAATGTGTTAATATGAAGGAATTTCCCGTAATGATTTTTCACAGGAATGTTCCTTATATTTTAAATTACACATTGCATTAAATTACACACTGCATCATTTGCATTTTGTTGTTGTTGTTGTGAAAACTACTTATCAGAACATAATCAGCAACTTTTTTGCTTTTCTACTTATTTTTTCCGACATAACAGCAGAATACAAACAAACAAACAATAAATAAATAGTAAGTATTTAAGTATTTAATTAATTTTATTTTTGATAAAAAGAGACTTTTCTCCAAAAACTTACAGAAAATTAGTTGCTTGGGTCAAAATACTGATTTAAAATAATGAATGCGATGCAGTTTAACAGTTAACTTCTTGTCTGTGCGGACTGCAAGTTATTCAGATCAGCTTGTTTTAGTCAACTTGTTGCATTTGTCTGACTTCCGATGTTTTGCATGTCATCAAACGCAACCTAGCAAAAGAAAAACAAGTCCAGTTGACTAGAATAACTCTTCTAGTCAGGTTAACTTGCACAGAGGCCCTTCATGATCAAAGAGCAGCGGAGTTTAAACGGTGTCTGTCACCTACAAGGTCCTGAATGAGTGAAGTACTGTAATCACCTGACGAATCTCACACATACACTGCCAACGAGTCCTCGCATGCTATCCCTCCCCTGCCAGAGTTTGAATAATAAAGCTTTATTTGCATTTCTAAAGCTGATGACAGACACAACCCCCATTGGAGAAATCTCAAATCTGAGCTGAGCATGCCTGTACTCTTTACCCTACAGTTTGTGTGTGTGTCTGTGTGTGTGTGTAAACACACATTCAGAGACAGAACATCAGGATTCAGGAGATGCTGCAGTCTTTCCACACACACACACACGCACACGCACACACACACACACACACACACACACACACACACTGTGTGCTGGTGAGAAAGGAGACGCTTCAAGCTTCATGGCAGGATACGAGCCCAATTCACACAGAAAAGACAGAACAGAGATCTGAAGCACTGTAAAATCCTGAATGTGTTTAGAGAATCAGAATGAGCTTTATTGGCCAGGTATGCTTACACATACGAGGAATTTGTTTTTGTGACAGAAGCTCTACAGTGCAACAGAAAGACAGCAACAGGACAGGGCACAGATAATAAAAGAATAATTTACAAATAGGCAATGTACAAATAGCAAAAACACAATATATAGACAATTATGGTGTACAGGTCAATATGTGCAAATCTGAAATGAAAAAAATAAGTATGTGTGTTGAATAAATAATTTATAATAGTGTTGTGTGTTCCACTTTTAATGTCAAGTGTTCATGAGATGGATTGCCTGAGGGAAGAAACTGTTCCTGTGTCTGGTCGTTCTGGTGCTCAGAGCTCTGTAGCGTCGACCAGATGGTAACAGTTCAAAGAGGGAGTGAGCTGGATGTGAGGGGTCCAGAGTGATTTTGCCAGCCCTTTTGCTCACTCTGGATGAGTACAGTTCTTGGAGAGTGGGGAGGGTTGTACCAATGATTCGCTCAGCAGTCCGGACTACCCTCTGTAGTCTTCTGAGGTCAGATTTGGTAGCTGAGCTGAACCAGACAGTTATTGAAGTGCAGAGGACGGATTCAATGATGGCGGAGTAGAACTGATTCAGCAAGTCCTGTGGCAGGTTGAACTTCCTTAGCTGGCGAAGGAAGTACAACCTCTGCTGGGCCTTTTTCACAATGGAGTCTATGTGATTGTCCCACTTCAGGTCCTGGGAGATGGTGGTGCCCAGGAATCTGAATGACTCCACTGCAGTCACAGTGCTGTTCATGATGGTGAGTGGGGGGAGTGCAGAGGGGTTCCTCCTGAAGTCCACGATCATCTCCACAGTTTTGAGCGTGTTGAGCTCCAGGTTGTTAAGACTGCACCAGACAGCCAGCTCCTTAACCTCCTGTCTGTAAGCAGACTCGTCACCGTCCTGGATGAGGCCGATCAGTGTAGTGTCGTCTGCAAACTTCAGGAGCTTGACAGAGGGGTCTTTAGATGTGCAGTCGTTAGTGTACAGGGAGAAGAGCAGTGGGGAGAGAACACAGCCCTGAGGAGCTCCAGTGCTGATCGTACGAGTGCTGGATGTGTATTTTCTCAGCCTCACTAGCTGCTGCCTGTCTGTCAGGAAGCTGGTGATCCACTGACAGACGGAGGTGGGGACGGAGAGCTGAGTTAGTTTGTTCTGAAGGGTGTCCGGGATGATGGTGTTAAAAGCGGAGCTGAAGTCTACGAACAGGATCCTCACATAAGTCCCTGGTCTGTCCAGATGCTGCAGGATGAAGTGCAGTCCCATGTTGACTGCATCATCCACAGACCTGTTTGCTCTGTAGGCAAACTGCAGGGGGTCCAGTAAGGGTCCAGTGGAGGACTTCAGATAAGCCAAAACCAGTCTTTCAAATGACTTTATGACCACAGATGTTAGAGCCACAGGTCTGTAGTCATTAAGTCCAGTAATTTTGGGTTTCTTTGGGACGGGGATGATGGTGGAGCGTTTGAAGCATGAGGGGACTTCGCACAGCTCCAGAGATCTGTTGAAGATCTGTGTGAAGATGGGGGCCAGCTGGTCAGCACAGATTTTTAGGCAGGCTGGTGACACACCGTCTGGGCCTGGTGCTTTCCTTCTTTTGTTCTTCCTGAAGACCTGGCGCACCTCATCTTCGCTGATCTGAATTGCAGGTGTGGGGGAGACGGGGGTTGCTGGAGGTGTGAATGGTTGTGTGAATGGTTGTGTGGAGAGGTGTTCAGGGCGGGTGTGGGGTGTTTTTTCAAACCTGCAATAGAACTCGTTCAGGCCGTCTGCCAGGTGTTGATTCTCCAGAGTGCTGGGGGATGGTGACTTGTAACTGGTGATTTCTTTCATACCTTTCCACACTGAAGCAGAATCACTGGAAGAGAATTTTTTCCTTAGCTTGCCGGAATAATTCCTCTTTGCCACTCTGATCTCCTTTTCCAGTGTGTATTTGGCCTGTTTATACAAGACTTTATCCCCCTTTCTGTAAGCATCTTCTTTGGCCTGACGGAGCTGTCTGAGTTTTGCAGTGAACCATGGTTTGTCGTTGATGTAAGTTAGATGAGTCTTGGTAGGAATGCACACATCCTCACAGAAACTGATGTAAGATGTTACAGTCTCTGTGAGCTCATCCAGATCATTTGCGGCAGATTCAAAAACAGTCCAATCAGTAAGGTCGAAACAGGCTTGTAAATCCCACTCTGTTTCATTAGTCCATCTTTTAACAGTTCTTAATACAGGTTTTCCAGATTTGAATTTTTGCCTGTAGGTCGGTATAAGATGAACCAAACAGTGATCAGAGAGTCCTACAGCTGCCCTTGGGACAGAGTGATATGCGTCCTTTATCGCTGTGTAACAGTGATCCAATATATTACTGTCTCTGGTGGGACATGTAACATGCTGTCTGTATTTTGGCAGTTCACGGGAGAGATTTGCTTTATTAAAGTCCCCGAGAATGATTAAAACAGAGTCCGGGTGTTGTTGCTCAGTCTCTGTGATCAGATCAGCGAGTTTCTGTAAAGCTGAGCTCACGTGCGCTTGCGGAGGAATGTAAACACTCACGAGAATGAACGAGTGAATCTCCCGCGGCGAGGAGAAAGGCTTGCAGTTAATGAAGAGCGTTTCTAGATCAGAACAGCACATCTTCTTTAACACAGTTACATCTGTACACCACCTCTCATTGATGTAAAAGCACGTCCCGCCGCCGCGTGATTTCCCCGTTGATTCTGCCTCCCGATCCGCTCTAAACAGCTGAAAGCTCGGAAGATGTAACGCGCTGTCCGGAATGGCGTCGTTCAGCCAGGTTTCCGTGAAACACAGAGCAGCAGAGTTTGAAAAGTTCCTGTTTGTCCGGGAGAGCAGAAGGAGTTCGTCCGTTTTGTTGGGTAGAGAGCGGAGATTCGCCAGATGGATGCTAGGCAACGCCGTTCTAAATCCACGCTGTCTGAGCTTCACGAGCGCGCCGGCTCGCTTCCCCCGTCTATGCGTCCTGAAGCGTTTGACCAGGGCTACGGCTCCGCCAACTACAATGTCCAGCAAAACGTCCGAATAATCAAAAACCGGTAAAAGATTCTGTGGTGTGTTCTGCCGAATGTTCAGCAGATCATCCCTGGTAAAACTGATGGTGTTTGAGAGACAAAAAACAGGAAAAACGAACACAAACAGTACAAACACTGAAGAGCAAAGCACAGTAGCTGCCATTTGCGGCGCCATCTTTAATAGGTCCTCAATTATAGTCCTCAATTTTATAATGAAGAGTAGAATGATGCATAATGACCTCAATTATCATTTTAGCTTTTTTTTAAGGCCTTAAAGGAGTAGTTCACCCAAAAATGAAGAATTATTGAGAATTGTTTCTTCATGGGAAAAGATTTGGAGAAATGTAGCATTACAGCATCACTTGCTCATCAATGGATCCTCTGCAGTGAATGGGTGCCGTCAGAATGAGAGTCCAAACAGCTGATAAAAACATCACAATTATCCACAAGTAATCCACACCACTCCAGTCCATCAGTTAATGTCTTGTGAAGCAAAAAGCTGCATGTTTGTAAGAAACAAATCCATCAAGACATTTTAAGGGTTATTTCTGGTCATAATCCATAATAACGCTTCTTCCAGTAAAAAAGTCCATCTCCTGTTGTCCTCTCACATCAAAATCCACCCACATATTTCTTTAGAACTGTTTTGGCTTGTAAACTTGGCTTGATTGATCTGTACATATTTCTCTCCTGATTCAGACAAGACGACTTTTTAAATGGAGAAAGCAATATAATCCACAGAGGACTCATAGTTTAACTGTTTGAAGTTAAAAGGTCTTATGGATTTGTTTCTTGTGGATTATTGTGATGTTTTTATCAACTGTTTGGACTCTCATTCTGATGGCACCCATTCACTGCAGAGGATCCATTGGTGAGTACGTGATGTAATGCTACATTTCTCTAAATCTGATGTAAAAACAAACTCATCTACTTCTTGGATGGCCTGAGGGTCAGTAAATGTTCAGCAATTTTTCATTTTTGTGCAAACTTTGTTCTTTTTAAAGTCACATTTAAGTTAAGACAAACATGAAAAATACAGACACATTTTCGAGATGTTATTTTAAGTGCATGCGCATGCGTGTTTATCAAGGCTGAAATCATCTGATAATCTCCTCAGACAGGAGAATGGGTGTATTTATGAGTATTTGTGTGTTTGTGTGTGTCTAAAGATCTCATATTTCAGTAGCTTCAGCACTGCTGTTTATCTCTACCGAAACGCCAAGAACAACATCTCACAGATCTGTTTCTCATTTCAGTGTCAAAAGATTCACATCTTTTCAGGTCTAGTCTGGTCTGGTCTTCTCGTCTCAATATACTTTTATAAGTAGAGCTTCAAGAAAGATGACATTTTGACTGTTGAAATATATTTTGGGTGCAGCAAAGTTGGCAATTTGGAAAACAAGGAAAATTAAGAAGGAAAATTACTGCATGTACATTGAGAATTGAATTTTACTTGACTCGAATACAGAATTATGTTCAACAGAATTATTGATAAAGAAAGGATATATATATATATATATATATATATATATATATATATATAGTATATATATATAGTATATATATATATATATATATATATATATACAGTATATATATATATATATATATACACACGTGTGTGGGGGGGGGGGTATATATATGTATATATCTTACATATATATATATCTTCTTGTGTGTGTGTGTGTGTATATATATATATATATATATATATGTTCTTATATAAATAAATGCTGTATATTTCATCCCATCTGATTTTCTTCTCATTGTCTCACTCTTTCTGTCTCTTCTTTCATCTCTCATTCATCTTCAGTTCTAGTCTAACCATCTGTTCTCACTGCATCTCATCTCATCTGTATTTTTTTTCTTTTGGCTGTAGTTCTTTTGTTTATTCTTATCTTGTTGCTTCTCTTCTCTTCTCATCTGGTATGTTTGTCTCTTGCCAGTGTGTGTGTGTGTGTGTGTGTGTGTGTGTTGGTGAAGGTTTGTTTCTCAGCTGTTCACTGTATCATTTTCTCTAAGTCTCCGACAACTGCTGTCCAGACCTCGCCCTGGGTTTGGTCCTCTCACTTTCCAAAAACAGACTCCTTAAACACTCGCGGGGCTTTCGTTGACTTATCGAGCGTGTGTTCTGTGCTCCTGCCAGCGTCTTGTGGACGTTGTAAAACATTTGTCGTAAGCCGTCTCTGTCTGTGCTCTTGTTGAAGGTTTGAAGCCGGTCACCGTTTAGACAGTGTCCTTGAGATGAACTCCTGCGTCCTCCAAAATATCTCACAGCATTCTGCTCATAGCAGACCGCATGTCTCTCGTCTCCTTGACCTCCCTCTCACTCGATCCTCTGGCATCTATCGTTACTCTCTTTCTTAATGTCTGAGCGGATGTGTGTCTCTGCCAGGAGTGTGTCCATCATATAACATTTCACTTTGAGCCCATCAGTCAGAAGAGGATTTCACTACACACTTTCACTCACTCAGATAGAAGTGTTTCATTTCAAAGCATCATCCAAGTGTTTGTGTGTATATGTTCAAGTATGCGAGGTCCAAAATTAACACTTTATATATACACTGCATTTGGAATCAGTACGTTTTTTTCTTTTTTTGAACACTTTTATTCAGCAAGGATGTTTTAAATTGATCAAAAGTGACAGTAAAATCATTCATAATGTTACAAATGATTTCTATTTCAAATAAATGCTATTCTTTTCAACTTTCTGTTGATCAAAGAATCCTGAAAATTCATGTTTCCACAAAAATATAAGCATAACTGTTTTCAACATTGAAAAAAATAATAAATGTTTCTTAAGCAGAAAATCAGCATATTAGAATGATTTCTGAAGGATCATGTGACACCGAAGACTGGAGTATTGATGCTGAAAATTCAGCTTTGATCACATGAATAAATTACATTTTACAGTATCTTCAAATAGAAAACACTTATTTTAAATTGTAATAATATTTCACAGTTTTACAGATTTTACTGTATTTTTGATCAAATAAATGCAACTTTGATGAGCAGAAGAAACATTAAAAATCAACCCCAAACTTTTCAATCTTACTTCTTATGTGAAAATGTGAGTATAAATAGGTTTGTGTGTGAATGAATGTGAATGTGAATAAATTTATTCTTGCATGCGTGTGTGTGAGTTGTTTATGTGTGTATTTATATGCTAGTGTATGTGACCTGCTTTAGGGCCACTTGTAGCAGACAGCTGTTATAGTGAAATGCTAACCAAGCTAAATTCTAATGTGTTTAATGGTTAAAGGCCGTGCGAGCTGACAGTCCTCTGAACCTGACACGACAACACACACACTCCCTGTTAGACACTAACTGGAATCCTGATGTGAAAGATGTGAAACACGACCCCACACAAACACTTGAGTTGAGAAGCGAGAAATTCAACCACTTCACAAGAATTTCAGCTAAAGTACATAAACATGGATTTGACTTGACTAGTTGAGAAGATTGATGTGTATTTATAGATTATGTAGAAGTCTCTTCTGCTCACCTAGGCTGCATTTATACAGTATAAAATACAGTAAAAACACCAATAATGTGAAATAATATTGTAATTCAAAATAGGTGTTTTTAATTTCAATATATTTTAAAGTGTAATTTATTCCTGTGATGAAAGCTGAATTTTCATCATCATCACTCCAGTCTTCAGTGTCACTGACTGTCATATTTAAATATAATTATAATAGATTTTCATCATAAATATTTGAATACATATATAAATATATTTTAAAATATTGTGAATAAATTTAAAAATACACAGAACTGAAAAAATTGCAGTATCTGCTTATAGCAACAGAAAGTCCGTCAAAATTTTTTTTTTCATTAAAATTTTAGTTATTTTATTGAGAAATAAAAAAGAGACTTAAAACTAGCAGTTAATCAGTTGCCTGATCAGTTTAGAGGCCACTAAAAATGTTTAATCGCAGATTGCCACCATTGACCAATCAGAATCAAGTATTACACCCATTTATCTCAGTGCTGTGAGTGTGTGTGTTTGTATTTAAGGCCAAAATTCAGTCAGTGACATTGACCTTTTGCTCTTTGAAGGAGGAGTTTGTGTGTGTGTGTGTGTGTGTGTGAGAGTGTGTTTTTGGAGAGAAGTTGGTTCTCATGGTCTGACGTCCCTTGAGACACTGCGACAGATGTGACGTCTGTCCACCCTCCCTCTCTCTCTCTCTCTCTCTCTCTCTCTCTCACACACACACACACACACACACACACACACACACACACACACACACAGCAATCCTAAACTGTCCGTGTTCATGTGCACATCCTTCTCATACACATCCATTTGTTTGCCCTGTGCATGTGTGTTTTCACATGCGTTTGCATGCACCTGCATGCGTGTGCGCACATGTCTGCGTTGCATGCGTACAGTATGTCAGGCTGTGTGAAATGGCACAGATAAACGCAGCGGGTGTGTTTGTGGGCGTGAGCGGCGATGCTAAAGAGCGCAGCCTCAGGTGATCTCTCATAACGGGTGCAGGTTTGGGCCTGAGGCCGTCACACTCCAGCTAATGACACGCTACGATCACAAAACACCTCCACAGGATGAAGAGATTAGCATCTGAGAGCTTCTCACAGAAGAACAATGAAACATGACACGAACCGCTCCTCTGACACCGCATGTTTTGTGTCTGCTTCACTATTAATCACTGTTTGTTGTTTAATTCGGGAATTAAGGGTTTATAGAATTGTTCGTAGCTTAAGGAGATCTTGTTCTGCACCATTTACTTGGAAGACTGACGATAACAAAAAAAGCACTTTTCTAAACAAAGAGAGTGTTTATTTAACGCAGCTTGATTTGCCTCTATCTGGAAACAATTTTGACTACTTTAAACGTAAAAAATGAAACACAAATGCGAGTGATGTTTTATGAAGTCTGTTTGTTAAAATATTGTTCCTATGTCCTGTTATAATTCTAATCATCGAGTTTGGTATAAAAAATTTGTATGCGCTAACACACCACTGTTTTTTTAAAATACAGAATTTCCTTTTAATATAGAAAAATAAAAAGAAGTAAATTGTTTTCTGAATTAAAATGCCAATGATGATTTGGTAAAGCTCCTCCACCTCAAATAAATAAATAATGTAGAAAAACACAAGAAATAGTTAAATAAACAAATAATTTAAACCAAACACATATACTAAAATATATTTAAATACCTAAACACATATATACATATACTGTATATAAATATATACACACACACACATACATACAGTGTGTGTGTGTGTGTATATATATATATATATATATATATACATTGCAACTGGAAAGTTTGTGAACCCTTTAGAATTTTCTATATTTCTGCATAAATATGACCCAAAACATAATCAGATTTTCTGTCCTGAAGTCCTGAAAGTAGACAAAGAGAACCCAATCAATCAAACAAGACAAAAATATTTTCTTTGTCATTAATTTATTAAGGAAAATGATACAATATTGCATATCTGTGAGTGGCAAAAGTATGTGAATCTCTTGGATTAGCAGTTAATTTAAAGGTGAAATTAGAGACCATCTGTGCAGAGGTGTTTTCAGTCAGTGCAATGACTATCAAATGTCAGTACGTGACCTGTTTTATTCAAAGAACAGGGATCTATCAAAGTCTGATCATGTTTGTGGAAGTGAATCATGTCATGAACAAAGGAGATTACTGAGGACCTCGGAAAAAGAGTTGATGTTGCTCATCAAGCTAGAAAAGATTACAAAACCATCTCTAAAGAGTTTGGACTCCACAAATCCACAGTCAGACAGATTGTGTACAAATGGAGGAAATTCAAGACCACTGTTACCTTCCCGAGAAGTGGTCGACCAACAAAGATCACTCCAAAGCAGAACGTGTAATAGTCTGCGAGGTTGCAAATGTTCCCAGGGTAACTTCTAAGCAACTAAAGGCCTTTCTCACATTGGCTAATGTTAATGTTCATGAGCCCACCATCAGGAGAACACTGAGCAACCATGGTGTGCATGGCAGAGCTGTAAGAAGAAAGCCACTGTTCTCCAAAAAGAAAATTGCTTGCTAAAGATCATGTGGACAAGCCAGAGGACGATTGGAGAAAGGTTTAATGTATGGATGAAACCAAAATAGAACTTATTGGTTTAAATGAGAAGCTATTATGTTCGGAGAAAAGAACACACTGCATTCCAGCTTAAGAATCTTATCCCATCTGTGAAACATGGTGGTGGCAGTATCATGGCTTGGGCCTGTTTTGCTGCATCTTGGCCAGGACAGCCTGCCATCATTGATGGAACAATGAATTCTGTATTATACCAGAAAATTGTAAAGGAACACGTCAGGACATCTGTTTAAGAACAGAATCTCAAGAGAACATGGGTCATGCAGCAAGACAACAACCCCAAGGACACAAGTCATTCTACCAAAGAATGGTTAAAGAAGAACTAAGTTAATGTTTTGGAATGGCTGAGTCAAAGTCCAGAGCTTAATCCAATTAAAATGTTGTGGAAGGACCTAAGCAAGTAGTTCATAGGAGGAAACCCATCAACATCACAGAGTTTAAGTGGTTCTGCACTAAGGAATGGGCTAAAACTCCTACATGCTATTGTGCAGGACTGATCAGCATTTACAAGAAACTTTACCTTCAGTTACTGCAGCAAAAGGGGGTCACACCAGATACTGAAAGCAAAGATTCACATACTTTTGCAACGCACAGATATGTAACACTGGAACATTTTTCTCAATAAATAAATGACAAAGAAAATATTTTTCTCTCACTTATTTGATTCGGTTCTCTTTGTCTACTTTCAGGACTTATATGAAAATCTGATGATGTTTTGGGTCATATTTATGCAGAAATATAGAAAATTGTAAAGGGTTCACAAACTTTCAATCAGCACTGTATATATATATATATATATATATATATATATATATATATATATGTATATATATATATATATATGTAAGTAAATTGCGTGTTTACAAATATATACTGTATATTAATATATGTATTTAAATTTGTGACATGAAAATGAATTCAACTTAAATTTCTATTTCATTTGTTTATAAAAGTATATTGTACAAAAACTAAACATAAAAAACAAAAAAAGGTACTAAAAATGTATGTAGGCCTTATTAAAATAAATTAAACAGACACAACCAGTTCTAATGTTTTATTATAATCTATTCTTTAAAATGAAAATAATTTATTACTTTTTTTTTTTTTTTACTTACACTAGGGACCTGAAAATTTCCCCTAACTGAAGAATCACCCATATATCATAGAAACAGAGAGAGAGAGTGTATTAGGTTGATAATGTTCCCTCTTAAGTCCAACAATTCATCATTCTTAAAAAAACAAGCACACACACTTTTCCATGAATTTTTCCTCACATACACCTTGCCGTTCACACGCCTCCTAGTCTCGCCCTCTTGCTCAGACCTGTCGACCGAAACTGCCTTTCTCAGCAGTGTGTGTGTGTGTGTGTGTGTGTGTGTGTGTACCCCACACTGTTGGCACTCGGTCTTATTCCCACTCTCACATGATCATGAGTTGTACTTCCAAATGGACACACCTCACCGCACTATTAAATGAACTCTCTCTCTCTCTCTCTCTCTCACACACACACACACACACACACACACACACACACACACACACACAACCTTAAATAACATATGCATCAAACACTTTAATTTCAAAAGGCACCAAAATCACAAAAATATCTGACGTACAAATTACGTTCTATGTAAATACATTGTACATTATAATTACAATATCAACACGTTGCACATTTCATTATTACTGGTATGTGGACAACTAAGTCTAACTGAAAACTAACCAAATGTGCACAGCAATAATAATGACTAGAATGGAGGTAATATGCAATACAGGGACCCTAACAAATGTACACTTAAAGGAATAGTTCACCCAAAAATGAAGCTTGGCTGAAAATGTGCTCACCCTCAGGCCATCCAAGATGTAGATGAGTTTGTTTCTTCATCAGATTTAGAGAAATGTAGCATTGCTCAGCAATGGATCCTCTGCAGTGAATGGGTGCAGTCAAAATGAGAGTCTCAACATCTGATAAAAACATCACAATCTACACCACTCCAGTCCATCAGTTAACATCTTGTTTGTAAGAAACAAATGCATCATTAAAGCATTTTAACTTCAAAACTCTGCTTGTGGACAAAATGTGAGGCCATAATCCATAATAATGCTTCCTCCAGGGAAAAGTTCATCCTCTTTTGTCCTCTTACATCAAAATCCACCCATATATTTGTTTAGAATTGTTTTGGACTGTTTCCACTTGTAAACGGTGCTTGATCTGTGCAGATTTCTCTCCTGATTGAGACGAGACGACTTTTTAACGGAAATAAAACATTATTATGGATAGAGGACTCATATTTTAGTTGGAAGAAATGGTTTGAAGTTAAAACCATCTTAATGATGGATTTGTTTCTTACAAATATGCAGCTTTTCACTTCACATGTTAATTGATGGACTGGAGTGGTGTGGATTATTGTGATGTTTTTATCAGCTGTTTGGACTCTCATTCTGACGGCACCCATTCACTGCAGAGGATCCATTGGTAAGGAAGTGATGTAATGCTACTTTTCTCCAAATCTGATGAAAAAACAAACTCACCTATATGTGACCCTGGACCACAAAACCAGTCTTATGTCCCTGGGGTATATTTGTAGCAATAGCCAAAAATACATTGCATGGGTCAAAATTATTGATTTTTCTTTTATGCCAAAAATCATTAGGACATTACGTAAAGACCATGTTACATGAAGATATTTTGTAAATTTCCTACTTTAAATATATCAAAACTTAATTTTTGATTAGTAATATGCATTGCTAAGAATTTCATTTGGACAACTTTGAAGGCGATTTTATTAATATTTTGATTTTTGCAACCTCAGATTCCAGATTTTCAAATAGTTGTATCTAGGCCAAATATTGTCCTATCATAACAAACCAAACATCACTGGAAAGCTTATTTATTCAACTTTCAGATGATACATAAATCTCAATTTTGAAAAATTTACCCTTATGACTGGTTTTGTGGTCCATGGTCAAATATCTTGTATGGTTTCAAAATGAGTAAATGTTCAGCAAATTTAAATTTTTAGGTGAACTACTCCTTTAAGTAATCCTGCCTTTGAATCAACTGGTGCATCTTTCGTAAAAAATTAATGCTACTTGGTTTGATATTTTTGCCTAATGCAATGACATTCAGACATTTTTAAATAATTTTTGTGGCCGCTGTACAGAATTAATAAGTATTTTTGTGATCTTCCTTAATGCAAAACACTGTAAGGCAATAAACAAACATGAAAACCAAAGGAGAAATGCATGCCTGCATTACAACAGCAAAAACCTGATTATCCAATAACAAAGTTGACTGCACGACTGTTTTTATTCTGACATCATCGCCCTCTAGTGTCTAACCTACAACAGGACAATCTGTGCTTTTCTTATAGCACTGGATAAATAATGCTCTTCTTTGATGGAACATGAACTTTGACTTCACTTATATGACTTCACTTTGACTTATATGCAGTGTTCAGACCATAATATCACTGATGAATCTAAGAGCAAGAGCTTATATGAG
>CM077258.1:3327500-3610000 GCA_039654775.1 Spinibarbus caldwelli
CTAGATTATCAGCATACAGAACACCACACTGCAATAGGCTGTCCAAACTGTCAATCACACAAACATCCAGTCAGATATATTCACATCTAGAGGGATATATTTGAATTGGATGTCAAAGACAGGGCTGCACGATTAATCAAAATAAAATGAATTGAAATAAAAAAAATAATAATAATGATATGGCATAATGCAGTTATGGAATCACAAAGGCTGTGATTGGAATATATGCACTGAAAATAATTATTATTATTTATATTAATTATTATATATTTTTTTCCTTACAATTTTTTTGTTTTACAGTGAAATATTACAATAGTAACATTTATTATTTTTGTATATATTTAATAATACTGATATATATTATATAGTGACACTGATACACAATCACAAAAATTTGGCAAAATTGTGCAGCCCTTTTTAAAATATAAAACACAAATCACAATTTTTTTAGAAAAAAAAATATTTTTTTCACCAAATCGTGCTTGATTAAACTGAATAATTATATACGCAGTACATTTTTATAAAAGTTTTTAAATACTTTTTTTTTATTTTAGAATGAAATACTACAATAGTAATATTTATTATTTTAGTTTAATATTTTATTTAGTAATAATAAAAATTATCATCATATTACTATATTTAATATTATTATAGAGTCATATTGATATATAATTACAAACATTTTGGCCAAATTCAGCATCTCTTTTCTATATATAATGTGAATACATTTTTAATCGCAATTTTTATTAGAAAGTCTAACTGTACTTGTCAATGGTGCCACCCATATAATACACCATTGGGAAGCAGGATATGGCCTCAAGGAAGTGGTCATCGGGTCTGCAGGAAGTAGAAAAACATTAATAACACTACTGAAACACACATGAGGTGAATGTGTGTGTGTGTGTGTGTGTGCTTACAGGTTGTCTAACAGCAGGACTACTGGGTTGAGCTCTCGTCTGGGTCTGTAATAGGCTCTTAAAGGCACTATGAAGTTGTAAAGGCCATTTCCAGCTGTCTCAGCAGAAACAATGATCAGCTTGTTTTTGAAGCCATACGCTTTTGCATCCTCAAAGGAAACATGCTCACAGCTCTAGAGGAGCAATTGTGAGACAAATATGACATGTTGATGTGGTCCAGTGCAATGCATATTATGCAAATACAACATTCGGATGGCATTCGTAGCACATGGAGGCTGGTGCTCACCTGGTCAAGCCGTAAACAGCAGAAATGGGCCTTCTGGGGCAGGAGATGGCAAAGGGTCGGGGAGCTCCCAATGTATGGAGAGTTTGGGGGGTATCCCTTCACAAATCTGAAGAAATTAACATTAAAATACACCCTAAAAGGGTTAGTCTACATAAAATATCAACATTTACTTAATTTTGCTTCTTCAGTGGAACACAAAAGGAGAAAATTTGATGAATGTTCACATGGTCTGATACAGGACCATACTGCGATTTAAAATGTGATTTTGGAAAGAAAAATAAACTCCAGATTCGCATGTTTGTTGGGCTGCACAATTGGGCCAAACATTTTGTGATTATATATCAATATGTACAATAAATGTATTATTAATATGACAATAAAATAATTAAATAAAATAATATTTTAAATAAATAATGAAATTAAATTAAATTAAATAATTAAATAATTATTACCCTTATACTGTAAAATGTGTACTGTACAATTATTCTACTGTAAAATAAAATGATTATTATTATTTTATTGATATTATTATTATTAACAAATAAAAATAAAAATATGAATATATTTTAATATATATTATTATAAAACTAAACTATATAATAGAAAGATTACTATAAAAAACTATATAATAAAAATAAATATAACTATTATTATTATTATTACTCTTACTGTACTGTAAAATAACATTTTACAAATATTTTTTTTTTTCATTTTTTTTTATTTTTCTTATTTTATGATTACTATTATTAAAAATGTAAATATTAAACAAAAATAGAAAATATCATATTTATTAATATCATATTTTACTGGAAAATAAAAATAAAAAAAATCTGTATTTTCTTTTACAATACCACTGTAAAATTTCAAAAATAATACTTATGGCTGCCTTAATTTCTTCATTTTTAAACATTAAACGATTTCAGTTTTTATTTTTTATTTTATTTTATTTATACTATATTATTTATATATCAAACTCAACAATGGACAAAAAAGCACCACAAAATGACCCTTTTCCCTTTAGGTTTCAGAAATCATATTCATAAAAAACCTTATACACTTACTTTGCTTCCCTTTGAATTTGCACAAATGTTTGAATTTGTATTAGGAACTAAAAATGAACTCACTCAATAGCTGTAACATCTTCATCTGACTGTCCGGCCTCATCCTCTGATTGGTCGCTGAGCAGATCACATGGCAGTAAGGAGGCGGAGTCAGCGAGCTCCAGAACAGGGGCTATGCTTGGGCGGCGGCTTCCTTGTTCGTTCTCCGGGGGTGGAGCCAGTTTGACGCTGCTCTCAGTGGGACTGGTGTTCTGAAAATCCATGGCAACTGTACCTGAAAACAAACAATTAAATGGTTAGAACAAAGCCATTAGAAGGCAAGCCTGCAACCTTTAGCCAAAAAAGCGTAACGGCTAATGCTAACGCTTCCGGTTTCGGAAAGGAGACCAGAGGCGGTTTTTTGAATGGATGTCAATGGAGGAGAGGCTTCACTACGCTGAATAAACAGCTTTTTAGAGGAAACAGCTCATCATTTAATGAATCAACAGCCTATCTGCTAATCTTCCGCATGTTTTACACTAAACAATCCTTTTGGATTGAACTATTTTTAGAGTTTACCATGAAAAAAAATGCTGTTTTATAAGAAAAGTCACTGACTTTTTGCGATAGGTGGGATTCAACTCTGACTTAAATTCAATGCCGTCAAGGCTGTAATGTGATTGGTTATTAAGGCACATGTGATCCAAGTTGACCGTTACACTTTCTCCAATAGTAAGTAATACAGACCCTCTCATCTCGCTATAGTAAGACAATCTCTGGTTATAATCAGACCTCTGACAACTTCCTGTCTCTCTTCTATCTATTCTCGCTCACCCATGCTAGCGATGATGCTATGAACTGGTAGGCCAGATGGGCTGTTTAAAATGTCGCAGTGGCCCCGCCCCTTTCCCTGATCTTCTTCCTGTCTGAAGATGAAGGCGGAGTTTTCCTCCTTCGTGATGTTGATGTAGTAACAGGTGTCGCTGGCAGACATGATGTGGCGCGGTCCAGGGTTCAACAAGATGCTTTTATTGTCTTCTCTCTTCACGCCAATCAGACACACGCCGTACCTTTAAATACAAACACACCAAAATAGCCTCACAGCACAAGTTTAAACACATTTAATATGTTTCAAAGCGCGTATAAACCTACTTCTTGTGGGCGTGAAAGGCCGCGTAGGTGAAGCTTTTACTGTTGTAATCTCTGAAGAACATACTGTCACCCAGACGGATATGATACACCTCATTACCCGAACAACGGCCGTACATCCTCTGCCACTGCTCTGGAGACTGCTGGCCCTCTCTGAAAGGGATTTAACATGTTATTGAACTATTTTTCCATTATATTTTCATTTAATAGGTCATAATATCAAACTTCAATTACAACCTGAATTCCAGAAATGTTGGGATGTTTTTTAAATTTGAATAAAATGAAAACTAAAAGACTTTCAAATCACATGAGTCAATATTTTATTCACAATAGAACATAGAGAACATAACAAATGTTTAAATGCAGAAATTTCACACTTTTATCCACTAAATGAGCTCATTTTAAATTTGATGCCTGCTACAGGTCTCAAAAAAGTTGGCATGGGAGCAACAAAGGACTGAAAAAGCAAGAAATTTTGAAAAGATTCAGCTGGGAGAACATCTAGCAACTAATTAAGTTAATAGACATCAGGTCTGTAACATGATTAGCTATAAAAGGGATGTCTTAGAGAGGCAGAGTCTCTCAGAAGTAAAGATGGGCAGAGACTCTCCAATCTGTGAAAGAGTGCGTAAAAAGATTGTGGAATATTTTAAAAACAATGTTCCTCAATGTCAAATTGCAAAGGCTTTGCAAATCTCATCATCTACAGTGCATAACATCATCAAAAGTTTCAGAGAAACTGAAGAAATCTCTGTGGGTAAGGGGCAAGGCCGAAGACCTTTGTTGGTGGTCTTCGGGCCCTCAGACGACACTGCATCACTCATCGGCATGATTCTGTCATTGACATTACTAAATGGGCCCAGGAATACTTCCAGAAACCAATGTCGGTAAACACAATCCGCCGTGCCATCTGCAGATGCCAACTAAAGCTCTATCATGCAAAAAGGAAGCCATATGTGAACATGGTCCAGAAGCGCCGTTGTGTCCTGTGGACCAAGGCTCATTTAAAATGGACTGTTTCAAAGTGGAAAAGTGTTCTATGGTCAGACGAGTCCAAATTTGAAATCCTTGTTGGAAATCACAGACGCCGTGTCCTCCAGGCTAAAGAGGAGGGTGACCTTCCGGCGTGTTATCAGCATTCAGTTCAAAAGCCAGCATCTCTGATGGTATGGGGGTGCATAAGTGCATACGGTATGAGCAGCTTGCATGTTTTGGAAGGCACTATGAATGCTGAAAGGTATATAAAGGTTTAAGAGGAACATATGCTCCCCTCCAGACGACATCTATTTCAGGGAAGGCCTTGTGTATTTCAGCAGGACAATGCAAAACCACATACTGCAGCTATTACAACAGCATGGCTTCGTAGTAGAAGAGTCCGGGTGCTGAATTGGCCTGCCTGCAGTCCAGATCTTTCACCTATAGAGAACATTTGGCGCATCATTAAACGAAAAATACGTCAAAGACGACCACGAACTCTTCAGCAGTTGGAAACGTATATCAGGCAAGAATGGGACCAAATTTCAACACCAAAACTCCAGAAACTCATAACCTCGATGCCCAGACGTCTTCAAACTGTTTTGAAAAAAAAAGGAGATGCTACACCATGGTAAACATGCCCCCGTCCCAACTTTTTTTGAGACCTGTAGCAGGCATCAATTTGAAATGAGCTCATTTTGTGCATAAAATTGTAAAATTTCTCAGTTTAAACATTTGTTATGTTATCTATGTTCTATTGTGAATAAAATATTGGTTCATGTGATTTGAAATTCTTTTAGTTTTCATTTTATTCAAATTTAAAAAACGTCCCAACATTTCCAGAATTCGGGTTGTAAGATATACTGATTGCACTACAAGTTTATTGGAACTTTATGGGATTTTTGAGCAGGAAAAAGCACTGAAGTAATGGAAGTTACTTAAAGATTATTACTACACTAACATTTAAAAGTTTGGGTTGGTAAGATTTAATGTTGTAAGTTTCTTCTGCTCACCAAGGCTGGATTTATTTGATCAAAAAGTACAGTAAAATTGTGAAATATTATTACACAAATAACAGTGTTTTTAATTTAATACATTTTAAAAAGTCATTTATTCCTGTGATCAAAGCTGAATTTTCAGCATCATTACTCCAGTCTTCAGTGTCATGCGATCCTTCAGAAATCATTCTAATATGCTGATTTTCTGCTCAAAAAAACATTTCTTATAAACATCAAGTTTTATATTTTTGTGGAAACCGTGAATGTTTTTTTTCAGGTTTCTTTGATGAATAAAAAGTTCAAAAGAAGTTCAAAAGGAATCTTTTGTAACATTCTAAATGTCTTTTGTCACTTTTGATCAATTTAATGCAACTTTGCTAATTAAAAGTCTGAATTTCTTAAAAACAAATCTTGACCCCAGACTTTTGAATGATAGTTGTGTGATGATATTGTTTAAAAAAATGGTATTACTGGAGATGCTATACAATTAAGCAAACTAATTCTCAAAATAAACCTTTTTTTTTAATATAAAATAAAACTCAATTTTAATAAAAAACAAAAAATTAAACAAATAACAAAGAAAAAAAAATTGACAATAAAATGGCATGTTCGGAAAAAACTTGGGAAAAAACATGGTAATGACTAAAGGTGTGTTTGGGAAACCCGTCTGAAAACAGTCAATATTTTTCCCATGTGGTGGCGCTAGTAGCACAGAAATAACACACTTCACTTTTAAGAGCACTAATAGAGTCGCAACTCACTGTCCTCGAGATGTGTGGACTAGTAAAGTGATCAACGTAGAGGTGGCCGGACACAGACAGTTCAGAGCCAACATGGCATATTTAAACTCTTCTTCACACACTACGTGATCTGCAGAAAGAAACAGACATGCTGCTCAGAGCCAAGATGGCTGACGGTTACTAAAATGAGTCATTCAAGGGCTTCAAAAGATATAGAGAAAGAATGTGCGAAGAAAAGAAATACATAATGCAGAAAGAGTGAGCAATATTCAGAAAAAGAATGTGAAATAAAGGCAGATTAGTACCTGCAAATTTAACATGGAACTTGTTTTCAGGTTTGAGAATCTGGACGTAAAGAGGGCAGTTCGGAGCGAAGTCTTTCACAGCCCAGGCCCTCAGAATGGTCTGGTGATCCTGTCAATAAATCAATACTAGTCAATATCTGTTTATTAACTAATATATACATTTGATAATCTGACTGGATTGAATGTGTAAAACAAATGATACCATGTGACTGTAATATAATGTTGTTAAATTTGTTTTTTAAATTTTTAATTTTGTTAACTTGTTTCTTTTTTAACACTAGGTTTCTTTTTTTCTATATTCTATCTACTTGTTTTCTTTATTTAAAAAAACAAAAACAAAACCTTGCTATGTGTACTGCGTTAGGCTAAACGAGACTTGTCATATTGCTTGCATGTTGTTGCCCTTTTGTTGGTTTTGATTGCTTCTATTGTCCTCATTTTTAAGTCGCTTTGGATAAAAGCGTCTGCTAAATGACTAAATGTAAATTAGTTATTTTATTTATTTATTGTAGATTAATGTTGTGTGCACTTTATTTTTCTTTCTTTATTTCTTTTTTCTGTTGTGTATTCATGGGTTAAATCTGCGTTTGAATTTTAAATTAATGTTGTGTGCTTTTTCTTATTTTTCTTTCTTTCTATTTATTTTTTCTGTTTTTGTTTGTTTTTTGTGTATTTTTGGGTTAAATCTGCCTTTGAATTGTAGAATAATGTTGTTTTTTTTTCTTTCTTTCTTTCTTTCTTTCTTTCATTTTTCTGTGTGTATTGTTTGGTCAGTATTGAATATCAGATATTGGAGAAAAAAACTATTAATCAATAAATGACAAATAAATTAAGAATAATCTTATTCTAGGTTTTCAAGTCTGATATTACAATCAATATTGCCAGAAAATATTGATGTATAACTTCATCAATACACATGAACAATAAATAAAAGATAATTGATTTATGTGAACACTCACTGCCGCCATGCGATCAGCTTCATTCCTGCTGCTGAGAATGAAACAAGCTTCTGCATCGTCCATCCTACAGAACAAAAGCATCCAATCACAGAGGACGATTAACGAAGCAGACCAATCACAGAAGCCAAAAATTTATGCTATTCCACATCTTGCTCTCCTTCAGACAAAGAGTAAACTGTCTTGTACACAACAAAAAGTGAGATAAATTGTGTGGGGACAGGCTTAAATACAAGTATATAAGAGCACAGAATCAACTACTACCGACCAACGGTCAGTTTTTAATGAATTTTAGCCATTAGTTGTTGCAGCCCTATGAAAAACAAATAAGACCATATGCAATGCAAAATGCTGTGATTGTTCAGTGAGGCTGTCACTCACTTGGCTCTCAGTAAATCCTGGTTTTTGAGAGCGGAGCCTTGAAGGTAGATGACCCTCTGTGACCAGAGAGGAATCTGCAAAATCCTCCTCACCTGGACGTCCACCTCACATGGACACAAGATGACCACGTAATAATCCTAAACATGCACAAACACAACGTGATCAAACTAGAAAAAATACTGTAAACATCATACAAGATGGACAGAAATGACATTCTGAACCTATTAAACACACAAAGACAGACAGAATACACACCTGTGTGTGAGGATGAGCGTAGAATTCATTGAGAAAGTCCATGAGCAGGTCGATTTTGAGAGTACTGACACATAAGACCACATGTCTCTCTGTTTGAGCTCGATGTCTGCTGTAGTTTCCTCCAGATTTCTGCCTTTCCATCCACAGATAGATCAACTCCTCAAACTACAGCCAGAGAATAAAAGACACATAGTAAAAACAAAAAATACTTAAAGATCATTGGCATAGTCAAGTCAGTATTTGAGTAGACAGACAGTAAAATAAATAAATACAGTAAATAAAATAAGTTTTTGAATTAATTCAATTATTGATAAAAAATACAATAAATAATAATAGTGGTTTGCAAATACTTGTTTTTCTGAAACTACTGAAGGTTTATTTCTTGTTTGGTTTTTAAAATTGAAGGGAAAAAATTTACTTTGAAATGTCATTAGCTGTTTATAGTCAAGTCAGCAGTAGACAGAGAGTCAATAAAAAATAGTAAATAAAAAAATTAAATTACAAAAATAACAAATTCTATTATTAATAAAAATGCAATTAAATTAAACAAATACAATAAAAAAGAAAAATCATCTTGACAATAAAATGGCATGTTCTGAAAAGTAAATAAAAAACAACTTTTAATAAAAAATAAATTCAAACATTATAATAATAAAACTGATTACATTTAAAAAATACAAAAATAAAATTTTAAAATATGATCATTTGAAATATAAGACGAGTAAAAAATACTTTGATCATTTACTGTGCTCATAGTCAAGTCAGTAATGACAGACAGACTGTAAATAAAAATAATAATAAAAAAGTAATAAACGGAAAAATTAAGTGAAATTAAATTAAACAAATACAACTCAAAAACAAACAATAAAATTATAATCTTGACTTGAAAAAGTCTCCAGCAACCGGTTTGCAAATACTTACTAGAAAAACTAGAAAAGCTTTATTTCTTGTTTCAACAATGAAGGCGAGTGAATTTAAATAGTGTTTAAGTTAATAACCATTGTTTTGATAAATGTAAAAAAGTGCTTGATTCTTCTGACCTGTAGAGGCAGCACCACCAGGGCCACACAGATCATCACCACCACCAGCAGCTGAGATGGCCAGATCTGCGGCGTCACATCTCCGAAGCCCACTGTAGAGAAGGTCACGATGCAAAAATACAAAGCGTTGAAGAGAGACAGACTCTTCTTACCAGCACGCTCTAAATGCTGGATACCACATGTGCTGAAAGAGACAGAAAGACTTCAGTGTAGCTGATGAGAGACAGAGAATAAGAAAGAACAGCTTTCGATAAAGAGTAGAGGTGGGCGATATACCTGTTGAAGTAATAAAATCGACAATAATATAGCATATATTGTGGTTGTGCAAGATGCATGTAAGGAATTGGCAGGTCTTTGTTAAGCCCCACCCTCCTTAGATACTGTTGCTAGCTTTGTCAAGCTTTTCTGCTAGTGCTTGTACTATCGCTGTCAAATATGGAGAGAAGCTATAAAACTAAATCAATTAAAATAAATAAATAATGTAAATCAATTCTCAAAATAAATTTATTGTGTAAATAAAGCACAACTCATTTTAACAACTAAAAAAAAAATCAAATAATGTTGACAATAAAATTATGTGCTAAAAGAGATAAAAAGCTACATTATTAATAAAAATCATTTTAAATATTAATAAATTAAATAAAAAATAATTAAAATAAAAAAATAATCTTGACAATAAAATGTGCTGAAAGATACAGTAAATAAAAAACTAAATTCTAATAAAAACAAAATTTAAAATATTAATATGCAAAATAAAATAAATTACATTAAATCAATTTAAAATAAAAATAATCTTGACAATAATATAAATCCAATTTGTAATAAATAAATCAGTTAATAAAACATTTAATTAAACAAACACAATTTAAAAATAACAAAAATAATCTTGACAATAAAATTATGTGTGCCGAAAAAGAGAGTAAATATAAAACAAAATTTTCATTAAAAAATAATTAAATTATTAATAAAAAATACAATTACATAAAAAAATACAATAATAAATACATAAAATGATGTGCTGAAAATGTATATACAAAAACAAATTATAATAAAAAATAAATCTAAAATCTTGATCAAAAAGTCTCCAGTAACATGAAAGGGTGAATGGAGAAGTTTGCAAATACCAGTTTTCTAAAACAAAAGAAGCTTTAATTCTTGTTTGGATTTTGAAAATGAAGGCAATGAGATTTAAACATGTTTAATTACCATATTTTATATTTAAAATTGTGCATATTGATTGACCAAAAATTTAAAGAATATCAAAATATAAATTTTTGGATATATCACCCAGCTCTAAACCAGAGAAAAATGATTCTTACCCAGTGAATACAAGACATAAGAGAGTGCAGATAAGAATGAGGACCTGGTTGAACATGGCCGAGTGTGTTCTCTGAATGGCCCGGTGCAGATCATTCTGTAACACACATATCGTCTGGTTTCTGTACAGCATTGCATAGACACTGGTGTGGATTTATTTGGGAATGGTTAACACTCACTATCATGCTCTCCAGAGCACACTTGGCCAGCCAGCAGTTGAGAAACACTGGGATAAACAGGTTTCTGAGGGGAGGCCAGAAGATCTGACATAAAGAGAGAATCAAAGAGGTCAGATTTTATTATCAGATGTAGTTTGAGATATTATTCTGAATATGCTTCTTACCGTTATGATGAAAGGGACAGTATTTAACATCTCCAACAGGAAAGACACCTGAAATACCTGCTCCCATATATTACCCTGAAAAAATATACATATGCACTCAGAAACAATCTGTTTCGAATATCAGGAACCAATAACTGTGGTTGTGCCAAAATAAAATGCAGTAACTACACACTTCATGTCTCAGATTCAGAGCAAACTGAGTGTGAAAAATCAATAAACTCATTCATACTTTGTCCATATGCACACAAACTCACCTTGTAGCTGAGGTACATTAGCAACATGGCCTCCATGAAGCTGATGGATGCTACAATAACCTGATGAAAAAAATGTTCAAAAAAAAAAAAACAGTTAAGAGAGAAATTTCAGCTCACAAGACATTACACTTATTATTTTAGAGGACAAACTCAAGCAATTTATTATATAGAAGCCAAAAATACCAGCAGTATTGAATTTCAAGAGCAAACCTGAGTATCACAAACGCTACAGTATATAATAAGAAACGCTACAGGCTGGCGGCACCTGCTGGTCAAAATAGTGTGAATGCAACAAAAACTTGTATTATCACACTTTTAACAATCCAATTGCAAATGTTGTAATGAAAATGTAATCTATTAAATATAATCTACAAATAATTAAATAGCATTAAGTATGAAGGTTCTGTAAAATGTGTGTTTTATTCATTTGTAGTCTTTGTTTTGTGTATTATTAGACAGTACTTGGTCAATTAAAAGCAATTATGTATAATTGTATTATACATGCATAAATATTAAAATGAATTAACTTCATTAAAAATTAATGTACATAATTAAAATTGACCCAAGATCAATTAAAAACCATTAGACATGTCACGAATTCAGCCTCTGTGGTTCCCTCCGATCGTCACCAGAGGGAACCGTCACCTGAGTATTAACTGTCACGAACTCCAATTCCCATAATATCCCGTACCTGTGGCTGATTACCTGCACAGGTGTTTCATATTGACTCTGGCCCATTTAAGCTGTTCTCCCAGTCACCTCATTGCGAAGTCTTGTCTTGCCATGCAAACATTTCTGAGCATTTCTCCCGTGTATGACTCCCAATGTATGACCTGGACTATTTACTGTACTCTGATTCAACCTGCCTTGTTATTTGATTATCCTGGGTGTTTGCCGCCAGCCCTGATCTTCAGCCCGAACTCTGACTTTGATTCTGCCCTGTCTATGTTGTGTTTGAAGCTCGTGATTGAATTCTGCCTATTTGACTTGCATTCTGTTTTAATAAAGCTGCACATGGATCCTAACGCCACTGACTTCTCGTTACAGAAGACTTCGCCAGACTTCGATCCAGCAGCATTCTACCACTTCACCACTGAGGTCTCTGCCCAAGTGTCGGTCCTGGCCACACACCAACAACAGCTCAACCGGCTGACCTCAGTAACCAAAGAACTGGTAAAGACTTTACAAGTGCTTCGTCTCCAAGCGTCCAATGCTTCTGCTCCACCTCCCAGCCCGCCTCAAGCACACGCCACTTCCACCACTGCCAGCCCTCGTCTTGCCTTCCCAGAGAAATTTGACGGATCTCCAACCAAATATAAGGGCTTCTTACTCCAATGTTCAATGTTTGTCAACCAACAACCCATGCTGTACCCTACAGATGAGAGTTGCATCGCATTCGTGTGTTTGCTTCTCTCGGGGAGAGCGCTGGATTGGGCCACCGTGGTGTGGAGCGAGGATAGACGAACCTTCCCTTCGTTCAGGGTGTTTATTCAATGTTTCAAGGAGGTGTTCGAGCACCCCGCTGGAGGAAAGGAGGTGGGTGAGCAACTACTGTCTCTCCATCAAAGAAGGGGTTCGGCGGCTGACTACGCTCTATTTTGCACTCTCGCAGCTCAGACGGGGTGGCCAGACGATCCCCTCAAACTTCATTACCGTAAAGGCTTGAATACGGAGCTACAGTCTGAACTTGCCTGTCGCGATCAATGGGAGGGTTATGGAGACGTAACATTGATCGACTCAGGTGCTGCAGGAAATTTCATTGTGTCATTTGCTAAAAAATAATAATATCCCTCTTGTTCCCTGTGACTCTCACTTGGCAGTTGCAGCGCTAGATGGCTGACCCCTGGGCTTCGGTTGCATTCAATTCACCACTGAAAATCTCCAATTGAGTACCGGATTCCTCCACACTGAAACCATCCGCCTGTTTGTGTTCCAATCTCCACAAAACCCCATCATCCTCGGCCTTCCATGGCTGGAGCAGCATAACCCCTCTATCTCATGGACTAAGAAACAAATCATTCAATGGTCAGACTTCTGCCTTCAAAATTGTCTCCGCAGCATGCCCGTCAAGAGGGGGAGTGAGACTTCCTTGAAAGACCCATTACCCAGCGAATATCAAGATCTAGCCGAAGCCTTCAGCAAAGTTAAAATATCGCTTTACCTCCTCATCAAGCCAGCGACTGTGCCATAGATCTCCTCCCAGGATCACAACCTCCCAAGGGCAGAGTCTTTCCACTGTCACAACCCGAGGCAGAGGCTATAAAATCATACATTGAAGAGGAGCTCGCCAAGGGTTTCATCCGTCTCTCCACATCACCTGCATCGGCCGGGTTCTTCTTTGTCAAGAAGAAAGATGGAGGTCTTCGTCCCTGTATCGACTACCGGTCTCTCAACGACATCACCAGCAAGTTCCGTTACCCTCTACCACTCATTCCCGCAGCCCTTGAACAACTCAGACGAGCTAGATATTTCACCAAACTGGACCTTCGTTGTGCCTACAACCTCATCCGCATTCGTGAAGGGGACGAATGGAAAACGGCATTTTCCACCACTATGGGGCACTGAGTATCTTGTTATGCTATCTTGTTATTCGGGCTGTCCAAGAGTCCTTCAGTGTTCCAGGCATTCATTAACGACGTTTTCAGAGACATGCTGAACCAATGGGTAATTATCTACATCGACGACATCCTGATTTACTCCGAAACCTATGAGGAACATGTCAGACACGTCAGAGCAGTCCTGAAACGCCTCATACAACACCAACTGTATGCCAAGGCAGAGAAATGCGAGTTCCATCAAGAGACCATCTCCTTCCTCGGGTATGTGATCAGTTCAGGAGGGGTCGCCATGGACGAACAGAAGGTGCGAGCAGTAGTCAACTGGCCCCAGCCTACCACTCTCAAAGAACTACAACGCTTCTTAGGATTCGCTAACTTCTACTGATGGTTCATCCATAACTTCAGTACGATCGCTGCCCCCATGATGTCCATGATCAAGAAAGGAACCCGACGTCTCACCTGGTCTTCGGCGGCAATAGCAGCATTCCGGTCACTGAAGGAGAGATTCACGATTGCTCCTATCCTGCATCATCCTGACCAGATCTCGAATTCATTGCGGAAGTAGACGCTTCCAGTACAGGCATTGGAGCGGTGCTCTCACAACGCCAGGGTGATCCTCCCAAACTATACCCCTGTGCGTTCTTCTCCCGCAAACTGAACCTGACAGAGCAGAATTATGACGCTGGCAACCGTGAACTCCTCGCTATGAAGGCAGCATTCGAGGAGTGGCGTCACTGGCTGGAAGGGGCAAAACATTCATTCACTGTTCTCACTGACCACCGTAACCTAGAGTATCTGAAATCAGCCAAGAGACTCAACCACCGACAAGCAAGATGGTCACTCTTCTTCACCAGATTCGACTTCAAAATTACTTACCGTCCCGGCTCTCAAAATACCAAGGCTGATGCTCCCTCTCGTCTCCATGAGTCTGACTCCCAATCCCCAGATCAAGAACCCATTATTCCATCCACCATCATTCTCGCACCCGTGCAGTGGGACATAATGACCGAAATCACCGAAGCTCAGGTCACTGATCCTCCACCGGCTGAAACTCCACGCAACCTCACGTACGTTCCGCAGGTCTTAAGACAGAGAGTGATGCAACTGGTCCACTCGAATCCCAGCTCCGGTCATCCGGGTATTGCAGCCACATTACAACTCCTCAACAACAAGTTCTGGTGGTCCACACTACGAACTGACACGATCACGTTCATCCAGAACTGCACCGTCTGCAATGCATCTAAGTCTCCGCATCAACTACCTGCTGGGCTCCTTCATCCGTTACCCATCCCACAACGCCCATGGTCACACATAGCCATTGACTTTGTGACTGACTTACCATCCTCTCAGGGCCACACTACTATCCTCACTGTAATTGATCACTTCTCCAAGGCCTGCAGGCTGATACCACTTCCCACTGCCCTAGAAACCGCTGAAGTTCTCTGCAACTATGTATTCAGGTTCTATGGTCTACCAGAGGATGTAGTTTCTGATCGGGGTCTGCAGTTCACCTCCCATGTCTGGTCAGCCTTCTGTCGTCAACTAAACATAAATGTCAGCCTCACTTCCGGGTACCATCCTCAAGCCAACGGACAAGTGGAATGGCTGAACCAAGAACTCACCCGCTTCCTTCGTTCATACTGCCATAAGAATCAGTCCGACTGGAGTCGCAATCTGTTATGGGCCGAGTAAGCCCAAAATTCACTCTGCAAACCATCTACAGGTATCACTCCCTTCCAATGCGTCCTAGGCTTCCAACCCCCATCGTTTCCATGGTCTGGAGAACCCTCAGACTTACCTGCAGTCAACTCATGGTTACAACGTAGTGAGGAGACATGGAACGATGCTCACGTCCATCTACAAAGAGGAGTTCGTCGCACCAGAGAACAGGCCAATCGTCATCGGCGTGCCAACCTCAACTACCAGCCGGGGCAATGGGTTTGGTTGTCCACCCGTGAACTAAGACTCCGGTTACCTTGCAAAAAAATCAATCCCAGGTACGTGGGTCCCTTCAAAATCATCAGACAAATCACTCCAGTTTCATTCAGATTAGCCTTACCTGCTCATTACCGTATCTCACCCACCTTTCATGCCTCTTAGCTCAAACCCGCTGGTGGTCCGAGAGGAGTGGAGGTCCTAGACGAGGCTGGTGACCAGAGGGCCCCTCCCATCGTCGTTGACGGCCAGGAGGCATTCCAGGTCCGAGAAATCCTGGACTCTCGTCGTCGGGGCAGATTCCTCCAGTATCTCGTGGACTGGGAGGGATACGGTCCGGAGGAACGGTCCTGGGTCAATGCTGATGATATCCTAGACCCTTCACTTACCACAGACTTCCATAGAGACCACCCGGACAGACCTGCCCCAAGACCTCGAGGAAGACCCTGGCGTCGTTTGCCTCCTCGCGCCAGGAGCCGCTCACAGGGGAGGGGCTCTGTCACGAATTCAGCCTCTGTGGCTCCCTCCGATCGTCACCAGAGGGAACCGTCACCTGAGTATTAACTGTCACAAACTCCAATTCCCATAATAGCCTGTACCTGTGGCTGATTACCTGCACAGGTGTTTCATATTGACTCTGGACCATTTAAGCTGTTCTCCCAGTCACCTCATTGCGAAGCCTTGTCTTGCCATGCAAACATTTCCGAGCGTTTCTCCCATGTATGACTCCCCGTGTATGACCTGGACTATTTACTGTACTCTGATTCAACCTGCCTTGTTATTTGATTATCCTGGCTGTTTGCCACCAGCCCTGATCTTCAGCCCGAACTCTGACTTTGATTCTGCCCTGTCTACGTTGTGTTTGAAGCTCGTGATTGAATTCTGCCTGTTTGACTTGCATTCTGTTTTAATAAAGCTGCACATGGATCCTAATGCCACTGACTCCTCGTTACAAGACATTCATTCATAGATTCACCATATCACTGTAAAAAAAAAAAAAATATATAATTTTTTTTTTTTTTTTTTTTTTTAAATTATAAAGATTAGTGGAGTATGTTTTACATAATTTTTCAGTCTGTCTACTTCAAAATTTCATGTTTTATTCAATGTGTTACTTGCTATTTCTTTGCAATTATTTGTAAAAATTTACTTGCGATTTCTAAGTGAAAATTGTTTACACACCAATTTATTTTCAGTGTAGCAGCAAACAATCATAATTTTGAAACCAAGGTACGAAGCAAAACCTTGCATGCTGAAATCACATGACTTGGCCACACAGATTCAAAACTAAAGATTTGTAAATGTTTCATAGCTTCATAAAGCAGTGTTTCAAAGGCTAAATAAACACATTTGAATCTAAATGGTAACACTGTAGTAAGGTCTCATTTGTTAACACTAGTTAATGCATTAACTAAAATTAACTAACAATTAACAATATATTTTCCCTTTAAGCATTTATTAACCTTTGTTAATGTTAGATTAAAATGTTCATGTTAGTTCACAGTGCATTAACTAATTAACAGATACAGCTTTTGATTTTAATAATGTATTAGAAAATGTTAAACTTAACATTAACTTCAACTAATAAATGCTGTTCATGTTAACTAATATAGTTAACTACTGTTATTACACGGCTCTCTGGAATACTTGATTCTGATTGGTCAATCGCGACATTCCGAGGTGAGGTCTGTTATTCCCCGATAACATCCGTTAAAACTAATAACACAGGCTTATCTCGGTACTACGAGTCATCTTGATCGTTGATGCTGATCAATGTTTTGTGTCTAATTATTTACTTTTGTGGCAAGCAGCTGTGTAATAAGCGGGATAATGTACATCCAGCTGGTTGTTATCGCATAATAAAGCCCTTCAGTCTTATACAATATACTGATAAGCCTATCGGGCATTATTCTGTGATATCAACCATCTGGATGTACATTATCCCTTAGCAAATGAAACCTTATTGTGAAGTGTTACCATATAAATGTTTGCTTTTCTTTGGACTCACCTGAATGGCCCAAACTGGCACTTTTCTGTCTACCCAGAATATGAGCTCCCTGAGAGAAAGAGGGAGATTAGAGCGAATAAATTAAAAGTATGAAATCAACCTCAAATCACATCTGCATAACTGAAAATAAACCGCAGTTTGACGCTGATGGTTTGTCTCACCAGTTGATCTCGTTGGTCTGCGTGGTGCTGTTGCAGTTGACGCTGTGGAGAGAGGAGGTGTGGGTCGCTTACTGTGACACATCAATCTATAGGGGTATTTTACTGCAGCATAAGAAATGATTCACTAACTTTCTTTAAATATTAATAAATATTCTCTAATACCAGAAAAAATGAGTCATGGTAATCAAGCTTTATAAGCCATTTTACACTCACAAATATTAAAAGAACTGTTCACCAAAAAACTAAAATTTGCTGTTAATTTACTCACCTTTTCAGGCCATCTCAGATGTAGGTGACTTTTTTTCTTCAGTAGAACAGCAAATAAGATTTCTAGCTGAAACCGTGGTCCTTGGTGAGTCATAAAATGCAAGTCAATGGCTACTGTCACTTTGGGAGTCAGAAAAGGCATATATACAAGCAAGACAAAACTAATAACCGTGGCTACTGACAATTTATTGAGGTCTTATGAAGCGAAATGATCGGCCTAAGTGAGCATTATTTACAACATTATTACCTATAATCCTGTGAGCCTCAGACAAAAGGTCCAGATGTCTGGTTCATGAACATATCATTCTTTTGAACTGATTCTTTTTTCGTGAACTGGATAAATCTGTTCACCAAATCAGACTGAACTGTCTGAAACAGTTACTCAATCAAAACTCACTTTCAGATGCCTGATAGTCACTCTGACTCGAAATGAACCAAAATAGCGGTGTTTTTGATCCTGTGAAGAATGAACTGATTCAGCGCTCCAGTTCCTCCAACAGTCACTGAACTGAGGAATCAGTTCAACCCGGACTGAAGACCGATAAGCTGATATGTTCATGTGTGAACCTAACACTTGAATGAAGGGGCGAAATAAATGTTTTTATGGTTTCTCATTGTTTATGTTAAAAAGGTAATCTGATGAAGACAACTTTATTCACTTTATATGGTTTAGACAAGTAAAACATCCATGTTTCACATCATTTGTTGAGTGCTTCAATAATATAATTGAGTATATGTTACATCATTGCACGATTATGTAAACTAATTTTAAATTAAAATTTTTACATTTAAAAATTTGAACAGGTGGTTATTTGAACCAGTTCATTAAAACCAAATTTTTGAAAGAACTAGTTCATGGAAACGAATCAGATAAACAGGCTACCTATACTGATTCTTATTGATCTTAGTGCCGCTTTTGACACTATAGATCACTCTATTTTAATCACCCATTTAGAGACTGTCTTTGGAGTTTCTGATTCTGCATTGAAGTGGTTTAAGTCCTACATCTTCGATTGCAAGCAGTTTGTTGTGATGGGTGGTTGCAGGTCTAAGGTCAGTGTGGTGCAATCTGGTATTCCCCAGGAATCAGTTTTGGGCCCTTTACTTTTTAGTATTTACATTTTACCACTAGGCCAACTTTTAAGAACACTTCACTTTTATGCAGATGACACTCAGATCTATATACATTCAAAACCTGATGTCAATGTGGCTGTCTCTTTTCTTTCTCAATGTTTTACTGAGATTAAAAAATGGATGTCTGAAAATGTTCTCTGTCTAAACAGTGATGCTTATTGTTTCACCTCACCAGCTGCGCAAAGCAGAGTCCATAACCTTAAGTGTGGATGGTTATGCTTTACAGTTTCAAACTAAACTAAACTTTCTTGCGCAGACTGATCTTTTCATTTCATAAGACCTCAATATATCGCCAGGAGCCTTGGGTATTAATTTTGTCATGCCTGTATTTTCTTTTTTGACTCTCAAGTGACAGTAGTTGCAGACTTGCATTTTATGAATCACCATGGACCACAGTTACTTTTCTTTACTGTTCTACTGAAGAAAAAATTCACGTACATTTTAGTGGCTTGAGGGTGAGTAAATTAACAGCAAATTTTTATTTTTGGGTGCACTATTCCTTTAAGACAGTTCTGACCATGTGTGGCGGAGCTGGGCTGGATTGTCCGTCATGACTCGAATTATGTAAAGAACACATGTCAAAAGCTTCAGGCAGAAGTTAAATATTCGGATCCTTAAACCTGGAGGTGAAAGGTCAGTGCATTAACAGGCCATAAAATAGACATAAAGATAATTGGTTAAAAGTTATGAATAAATGTTCAGAGGTAAATATGTACAGTTCAGGCAGACTTACTGGATCTTTGGTTTTTGATGAAGAAAAGTTTGAGTCTCTCTTTAAACGTGTTCTCATCCACATAAAACTCCACATGGACCCTGCAGGAAAAAAAACATATGTCCTATAACCACCAATATCCAGTCAACAAATCACTGACTAAAATCACAACTGAATGATTTTGACATTAGGTCTGTTGTGGATTAAACTTGGTAAAATCAGAATATCTCATTAAAACATTTGCTAATAAAGCACCGTTTCCATCCCATGTATTAAAGAGAACAAAGTATCAGTAATAAAATAATAAAGAGCTGCTGCACTGGAGGAAGCCTCTTTTTCCCTACATAATAATTACTTGTGCCTCAGAGCATGCAGATGAATGCTGCAATAAACGCTGCTGACGAAACGAATGACAAAGATGTTATCTTGCTTTCAGAGGTGAATGCCTGATGTTTGGGAATGCATTGATGTGAGAAATTATACCAAATCATTTTGATGACAGACTCTGGCTCAGGCATTTCAGAATGACTAAAACAACATTTTAGTAGATATGCAATGAAATTGCACCAGTCCAGTTATCCAGACACATGATCTGTTGAGGCAAAGTCACATTTTGTTGCACATCCAGGAATTTATTCGATAAATGCGTTTCCTTTTAAGTTCAAGTATATGTTTTCTTAACAAAGAAAAAATCCATCTAATTAAGTTTTTTAATGTGTATTTTTAGATTTTATGTGCATCATGCCAGTTTTATCCAGTGTTCTATTATGAGACAACCCAAAACTTGCATAAAAATATGGTTTTGATACATACTATTGATACATAATTTTAAAGTGTGACTTAACTGACCCAATACTTTTTGGGGACACTGTAATAATTTATTTACAAAGCACAATAAATAATCAGTTTCAACAAAAACATAGTTTCAACCAACTGTACTTGCAATATATAGGCAGACAAATGGAGAGAAAATAAAAGTGGGAAAAGAAATATTTGCTTTATCATGAAAGCTTTACATTGTTGAAGGTGGGTCTGCCAGCAGCACTGCATTATACAGTCTGTGTGGGTGAAAGTGTGTATTCGTGCATGTGGGTAGGTGAAATACTTTTAGAAAGTCCTGAGGTGTGACATGCTATACTCCATCTAATACTATTTTAAACAGCATTTTGTGAATTATTTTATAATTATCATCATGCATGCATATATTAGTACTATTTAAAAGTAATTAGTAAAAGCAAAATCAGATTAAAAATGGTGAAATATGCGCAATTTTAACCTAAAATCTTGTTAAAAAGCAGACACATTATGCATCAAATACTCATGTAGATATTGATGTGATTACAATGCATAAATCATGTTATATAATGTCAATAGAAATGCCGTCATCTCTATATGTGCCATTATCTGTGAGTTTTCCTGTGCATGTGGGTGTAAAACCAATCAGTGATATTTTGACGCATAAAGACTTTTTTTTTTAAATTCTTTCCAGCACCATGTTTTACTCTGTTTACATAGTTCAGCACTAAGAGCAATTCTCTACATTACAATCCCAGACATCTTCACTGGAGATGCGATGTGTCTGCTAGTTCCCATGGAGACCACAGGAGCGGTGGTTTTATTTGCCGTCATAAAGTGAGATGAAGCCATCAACATTACGACCCGTGTCCAAAATATTCCATATGTTTCAGCTAGAAAATTCATGGGCGATTGTATTTAGTATGGTTTACATATAAACACTGTGAAACTGGTAATAATCTTATAAAGAATACTAAAAAAAACTTTGACAACAACTGAGAAGTGCAGCACTCATCAGGAGCTGAAATCCACTAGTTTTCCAGCTTGAGGAAAGCAGCAAATAAGCCAGACTCAGTGAACATTTTAAGGTATTCAATCATGCACAAGACTGCAGTGATTCTTAGAGATGTCGTATCCTACCTCTGCCCAGCATCGCTACCAAAAGAGTCCAACCTCCAGTTGACCAGAGCCGGGTTAACCCAGGACGGTACTGCATTCTTCTGTTCCATAACAGAGAAAACCCAGAGGCTTTCTAGACGAGGATGTACGGAGATCTGAGCTGAGAGGATTGTTATGGAAGTACATAATCTACAGCGGCATGGTTCAAAATAACCCGCCCACACGCTCTTGATTGCAGGCACGCAAGTGTGCGCTTCCCTGCCAGAGTTCTGCTTGGTCTCTCTCTGTCATGTATGTCTCTGCATTAGAATTTCAATGTACTTTAATTGTTTAATAATTTTACTAGCATCTCTTTGTTGAAAATAGGCATAAGCTGGACGTTTTTGACGTGCAAAACAGCTGTGGCAAACCTACCGTTATATGCATTCTGTTAATGCATAAAGCTTATTAAACATACATGATTTTTGTATAGTGAATGATTGTCATCATAGCAAACATGCCTCAAGCATGTTTGTCTTTGTGGTGGTGGAAAGTACAAATAAAGTGATTACAAAGAGAACTCTGAATGAAGGAGCGAAAAGATAATTTAAATATTTCAGTCAAATGAGCAATTCTTTGGCTTATTCCCGCTTTCCACCTTTCCGCAATGCCCACCCTCTCTCTCCCTCCTGTTCTCAGGAAATTACAGATAATAACCTGCTCAAGAGGCTATTTCTGTCAATCTGGAGAGATGCGGCCGTGTGCCCACACACACACGCACGATGAGACTTTTTCTTAACATTCAAGGCTTGCCAGAATCAAATATCCAATGACATATTTTGTTGTTCTCTTTGTTCAGCGGTTTAAAGAACAAATGCAATCATGACTAGATTTTTATATTTTCTGTGGTGCTAACTCAACACCAAGATCCTTGAATGTTCTGGTTGGTTGCCAAGACATCACTATGTGGTTGTTAAGTGTTTTTAGCATGTTGCAGTGCAATTGCTTACTTTACATACAATACAAACACTCTCGGTGCATCTAAAATCACACACTGTCTGATCAGATGCTACATTTGAATTTACTTCACTACCATTAAAAAAAGTATGTGCTATATAGTATGAATATGGGAAATATGAATCAAATTCAGACATACCACATCTGCCATGTTGATATGTTCATGTGACTTACAGCATTAGTTGCTTCACTTCACTGCCATTCACAAATCCTCTCCTGTGGTCTCATGGGATAGTAAGTGTCCATCAAATGTGCACTTCAGAATCTCACCGGAAGTAGTAGGTCATCCGGGTTCTTTTCGCATACTCTTTGTCAAATACTATAAATTCGGACATACTACTCATGTTTTTCGCATACTATATTAGGGAAGTATTCGATTTAGGATGCAGTGTTTGTCTAAGTGAAATGCACATCTGCCTGCAACTTCTAGCCTAATGTTTTTTTGTGATGTCAGTAAGTACTAACCAGTTGACTAACTTACCATTCTTATATTAATTCGCCCATTGTATTGTTTGCCAGGTTAAAGCTAAACAAACATTATTTCATTGTATCTGGTGGTCTTTTGGATGTAATTGTGACTGCTGGCCTTCAATAAGACAGGTATGATGTTGCAGGTGAAGTAATGGTAAAATTGGGTAATAAACAGTGCTGGGTAGATAACTAACAAATTGTAGTCCATTACTGATTACAAATTACATGACAGAATTTGTAGTTTGCAAAGTAATCTATTGGATTTACACATATTAGGTAATCATGGCCGCATTAATGCACGGGTTTACCTAGGCTTAAGCCCAGGGCCCCGGTGATACCGGAAAATATTGTAACCGCATTTTTTTAATGAGTTCCCTTAAAATTACGCGTTATCGGTTTACTTTGAATGCACGTACGGGCATTGCAAGTCCTGCGCAAGAAGTGTCAGCCCGTCAGACAAGAGAAAAATGGGCAAATTCCGAAGCTGCACACGGCATATTAACGCGGGGCTAGAAAAAGATGCCGATGCAGATCATGGCAGGTAGGTCATATGCTATCAGTATTCAGAAGTTAGATACAGTAGGCTATAATTAGTCAAATACTTTTCCATTTTAACATAGTTGAGCTCGCAGTTGTTAGTTAGCCACTACAGCTGTGGAATATAATCATTTTTATGACGCATCGCGATGCTGATGTAGACGATTCTGCATAAATGTAATTAAAAATCTGATGTGTAACATATTAGATTAGGTTTTAGATCTTTACTATAATCAGTGATGGGCAGGGCCGTCCCTGGCTGACGCGGGGCTCAGTGCGAGGTAAGGAGCGGGGCCCCCCTCGGTCCGTTCGCAAGCGCGTTCCGGGGAGGGGGGATTCACCCTCGGTCCGTTCGCCGCGGGGACCCCTCACGTAGAATTCGTAGTAGTTTTGTTATCTTATCAAATTTCCCCCCTTTTTATAGAAACACTATAAAATGACAAATGACAATGACAAACAATATCTTAACAATAACAATATCTTAGCACCACCACCAGTCCTAAGTTCAGTCAACATGACAAATATGCATTCATGCTTGGTTATTCTAATTACTAAAGTTCTATAATCATATAATGCTAAATTATCATAATATCATATTATAATGCTTGACTGACTGATGCTAAGTGTCAGTAGATAAATAGTGTAGATTAATGTACAATGTTTTATAATAATAATTTATTCTATTTAGATTTCATTCATTTAACATATTTAATATTGGGGGCATCCAAGTTGTTTGACATTTGAATTTTTTTTTTAAAAGTAACGCAATAGTTACTTTCCCTGGTAATTAGTGTCATGAATCCGGTCTATGAACTTCCATTCACTCACCACCAGAGGTCACTACTCCATCACATTGACTCTCAAACCACACAGACTGTTATATATTACCCTGGACTGCATTTCCCATCATTCTTTGCACTAAGTACACACAGCTGTCTTAATCACATGCTCACACCTGAGAACTATCTCACAATCACACACCCTATATAAACCATGGATTTCCGTTCACAGAGCGCTGAGTATTGATCTGCTTTTAGCACTCTTCAAGCGCTAGCTGCCTTACCGTGCCATTCTGTGTTTCTGTTCACTTCTAGTATTGTCCTACGTTTTTCACTCCCCTAGTGTTAGCTGCGATACGGAACCTGTTTGTTGTTTTCTAGTCTGTGTTCCCTGTATTTACCCTTGTCTCACTGTTCGGACTCTGTTTATGCCCTGCCTGGACTTTTGCTCTTGTACCTGGATTATCTCTCTGCCTTACCCTGTTGGATACTGTTCGTCGATCGTCGACCCACGCTTGTCCTAGGATTACTCTGTGTCTTGCCCATGCCATACCTGTTTGCTGTTGTTTGTTTCCCAACCACGCCTTTGTAAATAAAAGCTCGCATATAGATCCGCACGTCTCTCGTTGGCTCCGTTACAGAATACTCAGCCACACGAGGATCCAGTGGCTTTTCTAAGGAACCCTGGCCAGGTATGGATCCATTAGACCAGCTGCTCGACCTGAGACAAGGGAGTTCATCTATTGAGGAGTACGTCACTCAATTCTGTGAGATAACATACAGGGTACCCTTTGATGAGGTCGTATTAAAAGACATTTTTCGTTTTGGATTAAATGAGCCCATTAAGTCATGTTTAATTGTAGTTTAAAGGACTTTATGGACTATGCTTTGCTGTGTGCTGACTCTTTGTTTACTGTGGGTGTCGCGGAAGAGAAACGCGACACCGCGTCTGTGACTGAGATGGCAGACGCACCAGAGTGCGCTCACAAAATGGCGGCGACAGGTCAGTTCTTCACTGTCCTAGTCTGGTGTCCAGTGTGAGGAATCCACCGCTGGTGTCAGCACGCACTGCTGGTATCCCCAAACCAGCTCACTTTAACCCTCCTGCTCCTACTCCAATTCCCCTGTCCGAAGCGCTTCCCCTGATGGGAATCGCTTTATGTTGCATTTGGGCTGCGTACACCACTACAGAACTGCCCCAGGCGATGGCACCCACTGCAGCTTCTCCTGAGGTGGCAGCACATGCTGCAGAACCTCCTGAAGTGGCGGTGCTCGCTTCAGCTCCCAGCAATGTACTCTCAGCCTGTCGTGTCAAAATCAAGGAGACTGTTACCACTGTAGAACCTCCAGAGGTGGTGGAAACCGCTGCAGAACCTTCGGAGGTGTCAGTGGTATCCACTCACAAACCCTTTGCCTGTCCTGTCGCAGCCATAAAGGCTGTCCCTGAACTCTCATCCTGCCCTGTCACGGCCATGGAGGCCGTCTGTGATTCCTTGTCTGGCTCCGTCACGGCCACGGAGGCCGCTTTTGAACATTTGTCCTGCTCTGAACTGGCCGAGGAGGCTCTCCCTGAACTCTCGCCTCGTTCTGATACAGCCATGGTGGCTGATTGGGAATTGTCTGTCCATGTCATCTCTACCAACGTGTCTGATTTCGAACTGTCTGTCTTGCCTGTCTCTGGCAAGGAATCCAAACCTAAACTGTCTGTTTTAAGCTCTAAACCTATAATTGCACCCCATGTTTGTCCTGTTAACCCTGTCACTGCCAAAGAGATCGTTAATGAACAGTCTGTCTGTCTTCTTCCAGTCAATGAGTTTGATCCTGAGCTATCTGTCTGTCCAGTTTCAACCTATGAATCTGAGTTTGCCTGTTCAGTTGTCACTAATGCTCTGGATTTTGAATTATCTGTCTGTCCTGTTTCTATGAATGATTCAGGCTTTTAACTGTCTTCCCGTCAAGTTCCAGTCAACGAGTTGAATTTTGAACTGTCTGTCCAGTCACTGTCAATGAGTCAGGTTTTGAACTGTCTACCCATCTATTTCCAGTCAATGAGCTAAATTTTGAACTGTCTACCTGTGCAGTTGTCACTAGGGAAAATATTTATGGACTTTTTGTGTTCCCTGCCTCGGTCCATGAGACTATATATGCTCTCCCTGTCTCACTGTTTCCATTTTTCCTAGACTCCTATCTCTGTTGTGGGTTCCTGATCGGCCTGATCCATCGTGGTGCTTTCCTGATCCGTCGTGGTGCTTTCCTGATCCGTCGCGGTGTTCTTCTGATCCGCCGTGGTGCTCTCCTGATCCGTCGTGGTGCCCTTCTGCCCTGTCTGCTCTGCACCGGTGAGCTCCTGCTCAGTCTGCTCCACCGTGGAGGTCTTCTGCCCTGTCTGCTTCGCACTGGTGGGCTCCTGCTCAGACTGCTCCGCCGTGGAGGTCTCCTGCCCTGTCTGCTCTGCCCTGGTGAGTCATCCTGGTCTCCGGCTCCGCCCTGGTATCCTGCTCCGTCAGCTCCGCCCTGGCTTCCTGCTTCGCCGGTTCTGCCTGGGTGTCCTGCTCTGCCGGCTCTACCTCAGTCCCCGGTCTTCCCACTTCCACGTGGACCTGGCCCTCCATCCCTCCCCCTGTTCCACCTCCACTCCACTACCCTCCTGGAACATGTCATGAATCTGGTCTATGAACTTCCATTCACTCACCACCAGAGGTCACTACTCCATCACATTGACTCTCACACCACACAGACTGTTATATATTACCCTGGACTGCATTTCCCATCATTCTTTGCACTAAGTACACACAGCTGTCTCAATCACACGCTCACACCTGAGAACTATCTCACAATCACACACCCTATATAAACCATGGACTTCCGTTCACAGAGCGCCGAGTATTGATCTGCGTTTAGCAGTCTTCAAGCGCTAGCTGCCTTACCGTACCAGTCTGTGTTTCTGTTCAGTTCTAGTATTGTCCTGCGTTTTTCACTCCCCTAGTGTTAGCTGCGATACGGAACCTGTTTGTTGTTTTCTAGTCTGTGTTCCCTGTATTTACCCTTGTCTCACTGTTCGGACACTGTTTATGCCCTGCCTGGACTTTTGCTCTTGTCTAGCTTACCCTGTTGGATACTGTTTGCCGATCGTCGACCCACGCTTGTCCTAGGATTACTCCGTGTCTTGCCCATGCCTTACCTGTTTGCTTTTGTTTGACCCTGCCTGTGTTCTGACCACGTCACTGTAAATAAAAGCTTTGCACATGGATCCACACGTCTCACGTCTTATTTGCCCCGTTACAATTAGTTACTTTTATAATTATGTAACTCAGTTACTATTTGTGAGAAGTAACTAGTAACTATAACTAATTACTTTTTTTAAAGTAACGTGCCCAACACAGAATACAATACACCTCAAACAACAAAAGAAAAGAGGAAATTACTCACTGTTCTTGACTGAATAACTTTTGTAGCTTTATTAATTGTAATTAATACACTAAAGACTATACAATGATTATGCTTACATTTGACTATTACATTTCTGTATTATTTTTACTTAAATGCTTCTGTAAATTAAATGTAAAATGAAAAAAAGTAAAGTACTGTTAATTCCATTTTTTTTCATAGGCCTATTTAGTATTTGCTCTACTGTTTTTAATTTGCATCTTTGTATTTTTTTAATATCAAAGGTAAAATAAAAAGATTTGATTATTCATTTGCTATGGTAATTAAATAATTGGAGAAAAAGATGCATTGTGATGCATAATCATAATCAAATCAAATCGTGAGGCAACTGAAGATTTGGCCATAAGGGCTCAACGGTGGTTTAAATTTTTACTTGCCCTGCCACAAAAAATAAAATAGTTTTGTTATCATTGTTTTTGATACCAAAATTATAGATACCAGTTCAGTTTTACAATTCTCGATTCCAACTGAAGACAAGTGAACAGTTAGTAAGAATTTATTATTTATTTTTTATTTATTATTGACGACTTGCGCTTTGTGATTATCAAGATTGAGTGAATGTAGACTGTAGTTCTCATTGATGAAAGGCCCCTCAAGATGTAAAGCCCAGGGGCCCCTTACAGTGTTAATGCGGCCCTGTAGGTAATGTATTCTGATACTTTTTGATTACTTTTAGATTTCTTTAGACCTAACTTGTAAGAAAATCTATTCCATTTGTTATCAACATTATGACATGTTTTAAACATTATGTTACACCAGGGTCTCCCAAACTGGTTTGTGAATGAACTAGCTGGTGCGTTCAGTTCCATGAACCTGGAAGACTTTCCAAATGTATATAAGCGGTAGAGTTTTTTAGAAAGGAAAATTTTAGGTAGAAACAAAAGAATTAGGGTGGATCAATAAATCATGAATAAATTACTGCCATTGTGTGAATACTATGTAATCGTCTAGTGTATAAACAGTAACTGTAATCTGATTGTGAACATTTTAAAATGTAATATAATTACAAGTACTTAATCCAGAGATTAATCAATTACGACCCAGCACTGGTAATAAACATCACTATGCATGTACCTGTCATCATGAAATGTCTGGTCTCCTAGCAACAGGTCTCGGAACCGGAAGTAGGTTTGAAGGGATGGAACCACAGATGCTCCAGCGGTCATCTCGAGGTCCTGCACATTTAAGACCACCCCTCTGCCCCCACATCTTGGACTAACAGTGAGAGAAAAGACACAGAGACATAGTGGTAAAGAGACTATTTGACATTTAAAAAAGCAAGCTAGTCCAAAGTGTCTTTTCAAGAAAAGCCTGTGACGTTTTGAGGTTAATAACTGTATTACGAAAACAAAATTTACCATTATAAATTTACAACAGAACGCGTTCTCACAGGGAATTTGGTATAGTTTAAAAGTAGTTTAAAAAATGAAAATGACAAAGATTACGAAATGATGATAAATGATGGTTTATCAGTCTGTCTAATTTCAAACTTGGTTCTGAAGATATCTGTGCGCGCACTTTACCTCAGGCGCGCGGTGCGCGTGCTCCCATCATCGTATTCAAATGTGTGGTTGGTGTAGCACGCGCCGCTCATCTTTTCATCCGGCGAGCGGCGCGCGGACGGAAACGTCACTGCCACTTTATCTTCCTCATGAGCCAGAGCGTCAGGCATCGCGCGCTTTATGATTTGAAAAAATCAAAAAATATCAAAAAATCCGTTATCCAGTCAACGGTCGAACTGTCCAAATCAAGTAGACGGATAAAAACTTTCTGAGGTAAAAACTTTTGAGGTAAAAGTATGATAGCCAAAAAACATGGTGAGCAAATAACAAAGCCTAATATGAAAAATCAGCGGATCTTACATTCAATCTAGCTTCACCTGAACTTTATGATTTTTAAAATAAAACCTGTGGTGCGTACCGGAGTCTCTCAACTTCTACATCAAATAACATTGAAAGGTAAGACCGTCGTGGCATTTTAAAGTGTCAGACACAGCGCCGTGTGCTGGACAGCCTTGAACAGCATCTTATTCATCATGAATAATAACTATTACTCTGTAAAAAGACATCAAGAGTCTTTTTAGTTGCCAAGGCTACATCTATTCACAGTAACATAGCAACAGAGTTTTAGACTTCATTTCCTAGACAAGGTAGACTACAGCATTGAATGATGTTTACCGGTATAAGGGTTACCATGGTCATGGGAATTTTAAAATTGCGATTTTCCCTGCCAGAAAAAAAGTAATCAAACTTCAGTAGGTAAAATAATTTTACCTAAAATATTTATTTGACTAATAATTAATCTCTGAAAATTGGTCAAATGAATTTCTGAACACAAAAAGTACCAAGCACTACCATAGCCTATTTGTTTTCTTCCTTTGACGTACCATGGTACCGAATGGTTACCATATTTTACCACTGTTGGTATGAAATGATCTAAAACCAAATAACACAGTACAACAGCTGTACACTTTTGTGAGAGTCAAGAAATTATACAGTAGGCCATTATACAGAATTTCATTTGACTTCATTTATTATCATGTATATCATCAATATACTTCAATCAATACATTTCACACAGCCTTAATCAAAGCCACATGTCCGCCTGGATGCTTGGATTTCATACTGCCAAAATGTCTACAAAATGAGAAAAAAAATAATGAAAAAGAAATTGTGAGAGATGAAGAAAAATTGAGTATAAATCTTAAGTAAATAATGACAGAATTTTTGTTTTTGGTAGAACTATTCCTTTCAACTGCTAATAAGAGCGTAGCTCCATTTAACACTTTAACACCATATTTAAAGGGATAGTTCACCCAAAAATAAAAATTGTGTCATCATTACTTACTCTCAAGTTGTTCCAAAACAGTTTCTTTCTTCTGAGGAACATAAAAGAAGATATTTTGAAGAATGTTAGCAACTAAACAGTTGATGCTCCCCATTGACTTCCACAGTATGGAAAAAAAACTACTATATGGACGTCAATGGGGACCATTAGCATTCTTCAAAATATATTTTTTGCTCAGCAGAAGAAAGAAATGTATACAGGTTTGGAACAGCTTGAGGGTGAGTAAATGATGACAAAGTTTTGGGGTGAAATAACCATTTAAATCCATTCTGTGGATTTCCACAACAATCAATACTGGAAGATTGCACATTGGTAGACTTTGTAGGCTCCGCATGAATGAGTCACTTTAAAATAATACACACCTCCAAGAGTTTGTCTCATGGTCATAAGCCTCCATGGTTTTAAGGTCGCTTACACCATCAAATCCTCCAATAGCCAATAGAAAGCCATTAAACAGCACTAAAGAGACCTGTGCATATTACACACAAAAAATCTTATCACAAAGACCATAATTAAACCACTTAAGAATCATTTCAGAATCATGTTCTTTGTACAGGTTTGAAATGACAAGAGGGTATGTTATTGGTGGCAGAAAGACTACTATAGCTCTTATTCCCTCAAACCTGAAATCTCTTGTTGTTCATAGCCCTAACTGGGCTCCAGCGGAGAGTGTCTGGGTCGTATTTCTCCACAGTGCTCAATGACAGACCGAGTTCGTCTCGTCCTCCAGCCACATACAGACAGCCAAGAAACACGGCACATCCTGAAGCTTCCCTTGCGGTGGACATGGTTGGGCAGAGAGACCAGCATCCCTCAAATGGGTCAAAACGCTCCACTAGTGCAGAAGAATGAGTATTGAGGTTTTTTTTATTTCATATCTACACATGTATGTGTGTTTGTGTACCTGAATCCAGCGGCATGTCTCCATCTGTTCCTCCCACAACATAAATCTGACCGTTCAGGACAGCAGCTGATGCAGATGCCCTGTTCCTCAGCATTGGCGTAAACTTAGACCAGGAGTTCTTCAACGGGTCATACCTACTCCACAGAAAACAAGTGTGTATGTGTTTGAGCTTCACATCTCCAGACATCCATTTGTAATGTACAAGTGTGTTTAGACCTCTCTACTGTGTTAATGCAGGTCATGCCATCAAAACCTCCCAGTGTAATGAGACATCCGTCCATTTCTAACACACACACCCTTGACCGTGGCGAAGAAAGTGAGGGCACGTCCACAGACCAGGTGTTACACACTGGATCGTACCTAACACACACAAACACATTCATTTAGCATTTTAAGGCATCATAGACAATAACGTTTTAAACAATAACTATTATTACGCATTCTAGGATTAAGCTATTGGTCAAATACTAGGGCTGTGCTGCATGTCTCCTTTTTGGAAAATGCAATTATAATTATTTTAGCGACATTAATAACAAACTCTATTGAAATCAATTGTCAAATCTTCCATACACTTAACAAAAAACATTATTTGAATGACAGTTCGATGACAGAAGTTGATGTAAACGGCCACCTCTCCACGCTGCTCAAACAGGTGATGTCATCAGACCCGCCCACAGTATAGATGGCTCCGCCCAAAGCACACACCCCTGGGTCACTGTGGTGATGGAGCATGGGGGCAGTCATTTTCCACTCATTATACTGGGGGCAGAACTGCTCAACTGGACAGGATGGGTCATCTTTACTCCAGCCTCCAACTACACACAATTTATTAAAAACATACAACATATGCAAAGAGAAACAACTGAGATTTCTTTTGTGATTTCATACTGTTATATATATACCGTTTACCGTTTATTGTTGCTAGTGGCAGCTGACCAAACTTCTTAAAATGTTTAAGCAGGTGTAGAAAAGTCTGAAAGTCGTTGACAAAGAGATTGATATAAACACTGACCTACATATATCATGTCAAAGGGTTTTCCTTTGGACGAGACTTTATTCCTCGTGGAGTGGTTGTTGCTATGGCAGTGACCCTTGGTGCTGTGCAGGTTGGTGCTATTTTTGATGACCAAGAGGTCCTCATCTACTTTAAAGGGTCTGCTGAACATACACACACACATAAAAAAAGGAAATTCTGAAAAAGCATATTCAGACAACACATACGCAAACTCATCACACTTAAAACAGTGGGCAAACAACAAAACACCCATCTGTTCTGCTGTGAACAAGCTGTACAGTAGATTACAACACTGATGATGGAGCAGAAGATTGCAGCATATTGCTTTCACAGGGACTTGAACAAACCCTTAATCAAATCTCTAAGTAAACTTCAGCACATAACTGAATTAAATTGTACAGTTTGTTGAGAATTTGTATGTTGACAGAACTTGGTTTTATATAAAAAAAGGGGACAAATCCTACAGACTTACATGGGATCCAGGGACTGAGCCATATCTAGGAACTAAAGTATCAGAGAGACTTGAGGACTCACACAGCAGCAGAATACCGTCAATCCTGCATTTGAGTGCTTTACTTTTTACTTTTAGTCTACATATGTGTGGTTTCAGTCACTTAAAGGCAGGGTAAGTCATTTGGTTCAATAACATTCTTTGTTATGCTGATTGAAGCTCTCTTCACATCCTGATAGCAATCACTAAGTTAAGTGGTCTAAATGTATTTATATATATTTACATTGTCTGTGGAAGGTGTAGGACCATGGGCTACGATTTGCATACCTCTGTGCACCCTGTTCGCGCAGACATGGTACGACATCAGTGCGTTACATTACGTTATTGTAGAGTGAGCGAGAATGGAAGGCGTTATTATTGTAATATTATGCTCTTTGTACTGTAATGTTTTCTCACTGGTGAATGAGGTAATCTGACAGCATTGCATTCAACCTTCCACCATCTCTCATTGTGTCGCTGGTTAGTCTCTGGTCTGACTCTGCCTGCGCACGTTCATGTGTTTTGGAGAAGGTGTGGCTTTGGAGAGTGATTTGCAGGGAGGGTGGGATCTTATGCTTTCAAAGCTAGATTGCTATTGATAGCCTCTCTGAAAGCCCTCCATACAACACACAAAAACAAGCCCTAAAAATTAATAAAAGAATACATAGTATACAGACATTTCATTATTCATGGTATTCACATTATTTGATGATTTGTAGATTTTTGTTGCATTTTTTTTATTTTATTTTTGTTGCATTTACACGTTTTGGCCAGTAGGATTTTAAATAAAAATAATTTTCAGTCTTACACAACCACGTCTGGTCCAAACTATGTTTCTGAATGAGAGCAGACCTTTACCGATCAGTCTTTTCTGATATACACCGGCACAGTTGTGAGTCACACATGTGGGTGTAAGTTGAATGCCCTTGACTCTGTCTGCTTTCACTGCTCATTCTTTTCTGGTGTTCTGCTCTCGCTCTTTCTTTAGAGACATTTCTGTGCGGTTTACAGTGCTATGTTAGGTAAGTGCAGTGTTTCAGCGTGACAACAGCTGAGAGTATGGGGGTTGTGCGTGTCAGGGGTCAGGGGTTGCCTCAATGAAATATATCACGTCTTGTCAACAAACATTGCACCACATCACACACATCTGCAGTGTGCACAGAATGCAGTCTTCAAGCACACACAAACTGACAAGAGGAAATAATTGCACTGACAATCAAAACACAATCAAGCTGCGACAACTGGACACTCCTGTCACCCTGAGAAGCGACTGCATTGTCATATAACTTAATACCATGAAATCCCGAATGCTAAACCAGTCACCAATTCACCATACTGTTTCCCTATGCTGATAATGAAATCATCACCCTGGCAACCAGTGTTGTTACCATGACAACCCAGAGCCGAAACGGTTTCACAACCAGTCATCATGGGTTTCTGGCAGATATCACACTCAACCAATGACTTTTAAAACTCATAATTATCAGAGACAAAGTCTGACAGAAATGGGAATGCCCTATGGAGTGTGATTGAAAGCCTGCTGTAACTAGTCATAAAATCCCACAATCCTTTTGCCTAGAAGTGAGTTGAGATACTTGTTCTCGAATATCCTGATCTCTAAATCTCTCTTCATCAGAAGAATACAGTATAACTAAGTATAATTTATTTAACTACAGTCTACTGCCTTTTTAGTGTTTCATATCTAAACCTTTATGAATATTCAGGAAACTATAGAAGCTTGTTTCCCCAGAGGTTGACAGTAGTGAAGTATTTTTACTTTACTCAAGTAAATTAAAAAAGTATCTGTACTTTATCAGTGTTTTTCTTTGGAAAACTTTTACTTCACTACATTCCAAAGCATAATGTCGTACATGTTTTACTGCACTACATTTCATAAATATTTTTTTTTAAACCTTCAATACTTAAGAATAGTAAAAATGTAGTACTTTCTTGTACTCAAGACTAAAAGTAAGAAAGTAAAAGTAAGAAAGTATTAGATTTCTAATGTAATTAAGTATTAAATGATATTTATTATGAAACATAGTGCAGTAAAAAGTCCAATATTATGCTTTGGAATGTTGTGAAGTAAAAATTTTCTAAAGAAAAACACTCTTTCTACATACACTTGAAAAATTTACTTTTAAAGCAGACTAAAAATACTTCACTACTGTCCCCCTGACTTCCAAAAGGGAGTCAGTCCCATAGACTCCCCATGTTAAAATGCCCAACTTTACAGCAGAAAAAACGTTTACAGCCTGGTACAAAAAGTGGTTTTGATCTATATAACTAATTTTGCCCTTCATGACAACTGTGAGGGGGGTGAATTTTTTTATAAGTCATCCGTTTAAATTATTTTAAGCCTTAAAGTTCTGCATAATTAAGGGCGTGGCCACTTGAGTGACAGGTGGATTGCCGCTGCTGTCACCACCGTCGAGCTAAGTGGGCGTGGTTTCAGCAACCAACTCCCGCCTCTTTGCCCATTTTCGATTATCCGGGTGTGATGCGCGGTGACGGACTGCCAAGATGGCGACGGCCGACTCCGCCCACTTTGAGCTTCAATAACTCTCTTCATAAACCTACGGGTGACGTCACGGACACTACGTCCATGTTTTTATACAGTCTATGAATCTAACACGATCATCTGACATAAAATAGCATCGAAACTGTGTAACGTTATGGAATAAAATGTCAACCAGTGGAGAGGTAATAATGACTGTCAAGCTTTGGGGTGTTGATCGACTCCATCTATGTTTTGATTATCATTCTGATTCCAATTCATAGTCTTTTTTTAGCTTTTTGTTCAAAATGTTGTTTGTTTCTTTATGAAACTTACCCACATTCATATGTTTAAAAAAAGAATGCATGAAGCTAGAATAAAATGTTTTTGTTTACAACCATATACCCTGTTCTTTCTTTTGATGTTTTGTATGTTCAGATATTCATATAACAAAATATATACAAATTAATACCTATATAGGGACATAGTAGTATACTTAAAGTGTGATGTAAAGTTCACTTAAAAAAAACTTACGAGTATACTTGCAGTATAAAACTACTAAGCTAGTAGTTTACTGAGACTATACTTCAAAGTGTACTAAAAATGCTACTATAAGTATTTAATTAGTAAACTATCAGTATACCTCTAAGTTCACTTTTAGTATAGTTGCAGTACAAACTAAAAACATTGATGTGAACTAGTTTTGTACTCAAAGTTTACTACTGTTATATTTAAAGTATACAAACTTTTATATACTAGAAAGTGGGCCAATTTAGTCTCAAGGAGTATTGAAATAGTACACTTACAAGTATACTACTAGTACACTGATATTTGTATACTTACTACATAAAGTATACTTAAAAATACTTGAACTTTACTTAAGTATACTTAATAAAATAAACTTGACGTATACTACTTTTTGGTAAGGGCCGCCATTCCACCAAGCAATAAACAAAAATAAAAAGGTAAATGTGACTTCTTATTTCATAATTCAGATTTTTTTCCTAAGAATATTGAGTTATCTCACAACTACAAGTTACAGACTCACACTAAGGCTTTTCTTCTCAGAATTGCAAGAAAAAGTTAAAGTCAAAACTGAAAATCTGAGATAAAAACTCACAATTGTGAGATATAAGCTCATAATTGGGAGGAAAAAAGTCGTCACATTAACAAAAACAAAACACAAACCTTTCTATTTTTTTTAATCCATGGTGGAAGTAAGCTTAGGAAATGATTTCCAAAAGAACAAGCTTCCATTCATGCATGACAATAATCTTAAAAGCACCTTAATTAGCAAATATTATTAAACCACATTTACACTCCATATGTTGTGCTTTGCATTCAGATTTTTTAGCATTTTTCTGCAAAATAATCACTTAAAGTTTGTTTTTCCATAACATAATTACTCTTATGCATGTCGGGGGTAATTGTAAAGAAACAGCAGACAAAGACTGCAAGAGACCTCTGTACCATGTGGTCAAGAAATATGATGTGATAAAGTGCAAACCATTATTTTTGTACTCAGGGAGAAAAGGTCACAGCGTAACAAAGTGCAGGGACAAAGACACTTTTCAAAAACTGCATGGATTTTGAAAGCACACTATTTTATTTTTAATCACAGCAAAATTTGTAAATAATATATTTTTTAGTCAATATAACCTAATTAAATGTATAGATTTTATACTCGTTTTAATTTATTTTAATTGCATTGCACACTAATAAGAGTAAATCTAGTACAGTATAATGTGACTAAGTTCACTAAATAAAATATATAATTAAATATATCAGTAGCAAGTCATAAGAACACACTTGGCATGCAAATGGGACTGCTTCCTGTGGCAGTGGCAATGTGCCTTCATTAAATGATTAATATCAGCCACAATTAATGTTTACAATCCTCCTGATACATCTAAACCACACAAACCTTAAAAAAATGAGAGCTCTGCAGAGTCACACTTTCTCATTTGAATCCATAGAACATAAAATGACTGTTTGAGACTGTTTCCAGTGCATTATATTTATGTTTTTCATTAGAATCATGAATGTGTTTATGAATGTACTCACTTCTCTGATGTTATTACGTTGCTCTTTTTCTGCTGTCAAACTGTGTCACTGATTGTCTTTATTCTCTTGTTCTCTGCAGTACATCATGTACGAGACAGAGCCTCACTCATCTTGAGGTTTATTTGTGTGTGTGACTGACAGAAAGAGAAAGAGAGAGAGAGAGAGAGAGAGAGATTGTTTGTGTGATATGTAGGTATGCAGGTTAGTGCTGACAGTGAATGATGCACAACATGTAAATGTGATCGTAGACGAGGGAAAATAGCTCTTCTTCTGACATATGAATCATCACTCACACGCCTTTCATTCTTACAGAAGACAAATGTTCACACTAGGAACAAACCATAACACACTCACTGTCACACAAACACATAAATTACATCACACGCTTTATGACAGGCCTAGTCTTTATTTTTACATGGTGCTCTAGAACAGTGTTATTTTGGTAACACTGATATACTACTATAGTTTTTTTTTTTTTTTTAAATTTTGAATTAGATTTTTTTTAATGTTTTCACTTAAATTTTAATTTAGTTGTAGTTATTTTGTTGTGTTTTGCTTTTTTTTTTTTTAAAGTATTTTTAGTTTTTTTTAAATTATTAATTTTCATTTGTTAGTTTTAGTTATTAGTTTAGTTAAGCCCGTTTCCGCCACTGAATAATAAAAAAAAGGTTATTGTGACTTTTTACCTCACAATTCTGACTTTTATTCACAGAATAGTGAGATATAAACTCGCAACTGCGAGTTATAAAGTCAGAATTGGAAGATATAAAGTCAGAATTTCGAGATATAAACTCACAATTGCGAGTTATAAAGTCAGAATTACGATTTATAAAGTCACAATTGCAAGATAAAAACTCGCAATTCTGACTTTTTTCTCGCAATTGCAAGTTTATATCTCAGAATTCTGACGTTTTTTCTCAGAATTGTGAGATATAAACTCACAATTGCGAGTTATAAAGTCAGAATTGCGTGATATAAACTTGCAATAGCGAGTTAAGGTCCAAATTTGAGGGGGGGGGAGACTGATATGTTCTCAGAATTTATATCTCACAATTCTGCCTTTATTTCTCAGAATTGCGACTTTATGTCTCGCAATTGCGAGTTTATATCACGCAATTCTGAGAAAAAAAGTCAGAATTGGGAGTTTGTATCACACAATTATGAGAAAAAAAGTCAGAATTGTGAGATTTAAAAGTCGCAATTACCTTTTAATTTTTTATTCAGTGGTGGAAACGGGCTTCCATAATTTTAGTACTTCAAGTTAAAAAAATATGAAATGTTTCCTCGGCAACTACCTGAAATAAAATGCTTTTTTAAAATAGGCTTTATTTTTTATTTATATATATTTTAGCTAGTCATATCATAGTCACAAAATACAACCCATTGAGTTTTATTTTTCGGTTTGCTATGGAGCTATCTTTACAATTTTTTTTCAACTAAAAAAGAAACCCATTTCAAACTTCTCTTCGGCAACTTTACAATGTCTCATTTGTTAACATTAATGCATTATTAGCATTAACTATGAGCAATAGGTTTTACAGCATTAATTAACCTTTGTTTATGTTAGTAGTTAATAAAAATACAATCGTTGTTTGTTCATGTTACTTCACACTCAGTCTATTTAAAACAATGTACATCTCAACCTTGAAATATCAGTTTCAAAGTCATTCTGATGGTACAATGATGTCTAATGAGCCGAATGACTTCTGTTTCTTTACCAAACTTCTGGAAGTATGTAAGTTTGGTGAACGGGTATGAAATTCTGCGAAAAGAGCGGATTGCTTTATGGCAGCAACAAACGCACGTGTACAGATTGTCTTACTACTGGGAGATGAGAGGGTCTGCATTACTTACTACTGGAGAAAGTGTAACGGTCAACTTGGATCACGTGAGCCTTAATAACCAATAACATTACAGCCTTGACATCACTAAATTTCAGTCAAGATTTGTGTGACACTCAATCGCAGTTTACGGATACCATAGGAATGAATGAGAAGTGCCATAAGCTGAATCCCACCTATCGCAAAAAGTTAGAGACTTCTCTTATAAAACTAAAAATAGTGCAATCCAAAAGTATTGTTTAGTGTAAACATGTTGAAGATTAGCCGATAGGCTGTTGATTCATTAAGTGATAAGCTGTTTCCTCTAAAAAGCTGTTTATTCAGTGTAGTGAAGCCTCTCCTCCATTGACATCCATTAAAAAAAATGGCCTCTGGTCTCCTTTTCGTTAATATTAGCCGTTACACTTTTTCTGCTAAAGGTTGCAGGCTCACCTTCTAGTGTCTTTGGGACAGCTATTCACTATAATTACGACAGTTATATATTGCTGTGAACCACAGTGAATTCCACTCAAATACTGCAAGGGTCTCCAACGTCGCAAAAATACACAAAACTGCATACAGTTGCTTTAACTAATGTTAAGTTTGTTAATAGATACAACTTTTGATTTGAAAATGTATTTGTAAATGTACATAAAATTTTACAACTTTTGATTTGAAATTTATTACTGAATGTAAAAATTAACATTAAAGATTAATAAATGCAGCTGAAGTATTGTTTTTGTTAGTTCATGTTAACTGATGTAGGTAAATAATGTTAATAATGAAACCTTATTGTAAAGTGTTACCTAAGCACAAGAGCACACTTTTCAGAAAATCCACTGGCAATAATATAAACAAGTCTACTTGTCCCAATAGTATGCAAAATGGCATTTATTTTGTACATCTGAAATATCTACGACTCATCACTTTCAAATGTTCTGTTAGATCAGAACATAACAGTAGTTATGATATGGGCCGAGGGAAATATAAGCAGTCTGGGAACAGCCAGCCTGTGTGTGAGTTGCTCTTGAGTAATGTATCCTGACATCATCCATTATTACTGTAGGTGAAGCTGGACATCTTTGGCCAGTGGAGACGGAGCTGTGTTCGGTTACCATTACCTGCCTAGTGTCAGCTTACTGCAGAAACAACGTCCAGGTGAACAGCACGCACTCTAATTCATGCGCCAGAAAACTGAATAGGAATTCAAACTGACTTAGAAATAAAAAGAAAGAAAGAAAGAAAGAAATACAGCCTAAAGGGACATCATGAAGGTAAGTAAATATTTGTCTTTAGTTTCTAACATCGTTCCTCTCCATTAGTGCTAATGGCCTATTTGCACTGTTCTAGAATATTCTGGGCCAAGTTGCATTAACATAGTCACCATGTTAAGACTTTGTCTGACAAACTAGCCTTAATAATTGGATTTAAATTAGACCAATATACATTTTTAATGTAACTGGTTTTAAAAAGTTATGACCAGTCTGGCAGAAACAAATTTGGTGACTAACTTTTAAGACTAGTCTTATCAGTTTATGCATCTGGCCCCTGTCTTTATATCCACCATATGTCGTGATTTTGATAGGTGGTTAACTGCTTAACTAGCAGAACCAGCAAGACTTCCTTGGTCTACAGCATCAAAAATCATGCTGATTAACATACTAGATTTTCCTTGCCCATGCTGGTTCTCCAGCTAAGCACAAAACCAGAATAAACCATTTTCATGCTGCATGGTCATTTTAGCAGAGATTTATCAGTATAAATAAATAACATTGCAACTGATTGTATCAGTGATGGTCATACTTTTTAGTGGCAACTAATAATAAAGATAAAATAAACACTTTTTTTGTTAATAAAAAATAAAAAATGTCATAATTGGAAGAATGTAAATATTTATAACCTTAAAAGTAACTAAAATAAAATCTAAATTAATTTCTAAATTTATGAACATTAAGGGTTTATAACTGCCTTGATTAAACATCGAAATGTCACTACATACCAAAAATAGCAAGAAAGCCTTGTGAAACGTAATGTTGTTAAAACATATTTAAATCATAGCAGTTTTATTATGTATTAACACTTATAGCCCTAAAATTAAAGCTAAAATAAAAAATATAAATATTCTAAAATAAATATAGAGATAAAATAAATGTACTGAAAAACTGGTATTAATCTAAAACCATAGTAACCACCCAAACAATCCTACCAACACCCTAGCAGTGTAATTTTAGTATAATTTATATATTATTGTAATTTTTTGTTAATACTTTGAATTAGATTCAGTTTAATTTTACTAAACGTTTGAGTAATTTTGTTGTGTTTTTGTCATTATTATTATTATTTTAAAAAACATATCTATAGTTTATTTATTTGATTAGATCACTTAGTTTGAGTTATTTTAGTACTTAAAGTTAAACTACATTAAAAAAAGAAATGTTGCCTTGGCAACTAGCTGAAATAAAGTAAGTTTAATTTTTTATATTATTTTTTATTTAAGCTCAATGTGTATCTTATTTCAAGTAATAAAAATGTTTTTTATGGTTTTTAACTATAAAAACTACTCAGTACACCTTAGCAACGAGATAACAACCCTAGCATGTGTTGCTATTAGCAAACACCACTTGCATATTCTTCAGAGAATGCAACAATCTAGTTGTTGCTATAATTTGGCCACATTTCTTGTTCCCCTCTCTCAGATCTGTGTGTTCCGGCTGCAGACTCATCAGTGGTGCTTTCTGTTGTGTAACGTCATCTTGTTTCACGCACTGCTGTTTGGTGGCGACATAGTGGAAGAGTTTCTCCTGCAGTCGTCTCCCGCCGCTTACACCGACCGCTTTGTCCTGGAGGTCCGGGAGCGTGCACGCAAACTGGACCTGACTGAGACCAGGCTCAACACCTCACAGCTCTACCCCATTAACACTGAACCCTGCCTTCATCATCAGGACCTCCTCATCCTCACTCTGGTCCTGAGTTCCCCTGGAAACTCGAGCCAGAGGGAGGCGGTGCGAAACTCCTGGGCCAATCAGACGTCAGTGCACAGCGTTGCCTTGCGGACTTTGTTTTTCCTCGGCTCCTCCCATTTAGGGGCAGAGCTTGATATGATGAGGGAGGAGGCTGCACACTACGGCGACATCGTGCAGTTTGAGGGAGGCGTTTCAAGGGGCAACTTGCAGAGAGGACACTGGGAACAAGTTAAAATGGCGCTTCGATGGATCCTACTTTTTTGTCCACAAGCCCAATTTATTGTCCTTTCTGAGGATTCTGTGTATTTAAACCTTCCTGCACTTACATCATACCTGCTAGGACTGAGAACGCACCCTGATGACCTTTACCTAGGCAAGGTCATCCATCGGGCCGCACCTGAGCGGGACCCCGACAAACCGCATTACCTGCCCTATCAAGTGTACCCTGAGAAGTACCTTCCAGCCTACTGCTCTGGCCCCGCCTTTCTTCTGTCTCAAGATGTTGTGAGAAAAGTTTATGTCGCAGCTGAGGATATATCATTGCCCCTCCCTTCCGATGTCCTGATTGGCCTGTGTGCAAGACGGGCAGGTGTGGTGGCCACTCACAGCGCTCGGTTTTCTGGCGACCGACACATCCGCTATAACCCCTGCTGCTACAACTTCCTATTCAGCTCTGCCGGGATGGGGGTGGGGATGATGGGCGTGGCCTGGCGGGATTTAGGGGCGGGGAAGGGGAGGAGCTGTGGCATGCTGGAGACCTATTACAGTTTGGTAGTGTGCAAAGCAATGACCTACCTGGATAAACTTTCTTTTCTGAATAACGACAAATCACAGGGCTAGAATGGATGGGGATAGTTATGTTTATAAATTATTGTAAATATTCAGCTTATCAAAATATGCGAAGTATTCAAATTCTACTCTTGTATTATTTAGTGCATAAAGTGTTTCTGTTACTCTAAAAAGCCTTAAAGTCAACATATCAAATTTAAGAGGTAAGTTGGGGTAAGAAATTAATACATATTTTTAGCAAGGATGCATTAAATTGATGGAAAGTGACAGTAAAGACATTACAAATGAATTCTATTACAAATTATCGCTGTTCTTTTGAACTTTCTTGAGCAGCAAATCAGCATATTAGAATGATTTCTAAAGGATCATGTGACTCTGATGACTGGAGTAATGATGCTGAAAATTCAGCTTTGCATCACAGGAATAAATTACATTTTTACATATATTTAAATAGAAAAGAGTTGTTTTAAATTGTAGTATTATCTCATAATTTAACCGTTTTTACTGTATTTTTAATCAAATAAATGCAGCCTTGGTGCGCATAAAGGATTTTTTTTTTTTTTTTTCAAAAACGTTAAAAGAAATCTTACTGTCCCAAACTTTTAACCAGTAGTGTACATCACATTACAGAAGCAAATTTGGGTTGCAGACTTAATTTCACCTTGACTCTAATGATGATTCATCTGTGTCATAACTACAACAGTGTTAGAAGTGCTAGAAAAAGTGAGAGTGAATTATTTATTGCTTTGTTAACACTAATGTAATGTGTTTCATAAATTATTAAAAATAAATGAGCTTATTACAGGCAATAGATACACTCTCTTGTCTCTCTTACTCAATATATTCACAAATAAATGCCAAAGATGATATTATAAATGAGCGTATATTAAAATGTTGTTTGTATTTGATTTTTTGCATATATTGTCTCATTAGGCTTGTAAAACAGTCTGTTTAGCCCTCTAGTGTTAAGATGGATATACTGCTCTCTCAACATATTGAGTGATTTACAATTCTAATAAATAAAACACTATGCATATTGCAAATTAGCTTGTACAAAGCGTCCAAGTTTTGTGCATGCCATCTATATTAGCTTGGACCAGCCAGAAACCACATAAAACCAGATACCACCATGTTTCAGCTGGATTTTCCAATTGATATAATGTTTGATATAGAAAGATGTGCTTGTGAAAATCAAGACAAAACGGGCGTTTAAGCATTTCAACATTTTTATTACAAAATGAGCACATACAAAAAGAATAATGTACAAGCTTTGAAATTAAACAAAATGAAAACAAAACAAAACCAAAAACATTTTAGCGATGCCACTTTTAAATTCATCATTAGTAGTAGTAGTAATAAATAAGGTACAAAAATTCCACCAAAAGAGAATTCTAACATTTTACACAGACTTTTTTTACTCGACCAGTTACGTACTAGCAGTCACACCAGCAGGAGGCGCTATTGCTTTAATATGAATGATAAATAGTCTATATTCTGCTAGAAAATCCGCTAGTGAAAAAACACCCACAGCACGCGGCACCCCTGTCACTGGCACTTTTAGGACAACATTATTATTAATATCTTTTTTTTTTGTTTTGTTTTGTTTGTTTTTCAAATGCAAGCAGCAGCAAAAAATCAATCTTCTAATATCATTAGTAGAACATCTGCACTAGTCTTTATTTTCTCTATGTAGCTGTATATTTCTATTTAGTCATGTATATATTGAAACCTGAGAAAAACATGCATTTTAAATCTGTTGTGCTTTATCATACTCTGTTAGTCCTGACCCTGCCATAAGACAGGGAGAAAGAGAAAGAAAGAGAGAGAGAGAGACTGCCAAAATAAACTAGGACGAAAGAGGATTCACATGCCCTGGAGACAGTCTGAAAGCGCTGACTGATAATAACAGAGATGAAACAGAAATAGGCACAAGGAATGAGAGACTGCGAAAAAAAATTAGCTTGTTACAAAATCTAGTGAGCCTCCTACTTAGATTAGACAACAGCATATGCAACGTGTCCTATGCAGTGACAAAGATTACATATATATTTAACAGAGACGTCAATCCCAGAATGCAATGCGACAAGCTCTGTCACAAAAGCTGATGGAGAATGCCGGCAAAACTTAACTATAATCCATTCAGTGCCCAAATATCAATTAAATCAATTATCAATTAAAAACAGTGGACCATTTTAACCAATATGTGTGCATGCTACATATTTTTAAGAATAGTGCTTTGTTAGCTTAGCAATATGCTAATATGAAACACTACACTGTAAAAAAAAAAGAAAAAAAGAAAAAAGTTATTGATCCTTTACAATACTTACATTTAAGTATGCTTTACAACAAAAGAATATTCCAGTTTTTTCCTTAAATATTTCATGTTTAATTCAATGTGCCACTTGCTGTTTCTTTCCCTTGTGAAAATAATTTCTACACCCATTATTTTTCCAGTGTATCTGAAGTCGGATCTCTTGTGCACTTTGTATATTTGTTGCTGTCTATGTACTTTGTTTAAAATTAGTCACTTAAAAGGTTTCTTTTCAGTTAGTATGCTGCCTTAGAAGGTAATTACCTATGTAGGGCAGCTCACTAGATTTCAAACACACCCTTAGAAAGTGAGAAAATGTAAACATTAATAATTTAAGACTGTTAAAGGAAAAAAGCATGGTAAAAGAGAAAGCAAGCAAGTAGAGGATGTAAACACTAACAAGAATAAAACTGTTAAACAGAGAAAGACAGACTATAGACAGACATAAGACGAGAGAGGTAAAGATCATGTAAACATTAACAATGTAAGAAGACTTCCAGAGAGAAGAGTAGAGAAAGAGAGAGAGAGAAAGATTGTGTTGCAAAGGTCGCCAGAGTGGTAAAAATGATGCCAGTGAGAGGGTGGCCTTGGAAAACTAAGAGTGCAAACAGGACAGCGAATCAAAACCCATAATACTCCCACTCCGCTGCCGTGTCTGACCAATCAGCAAGCGGAATGTCAGTAAGGTCACAGCACCAAAGGGAGAAACACACACGAACACGACCAACCGCATGCGAAGCATTCCCGCAAACCAACTCAAACATGAGGTAAGAGTTTTAATCATTTTGTGTTATTTCTAAATAAATAAAATATGATTCCATTGCAAAAAATGAAACTATACAAAATTAAATACGTACCCACGATATCTACAGTTAGTAATAAATTATGATTGTTAAATACTTAAGGCATTTCAACGGACATAACCCTGTGTAAACGATCAACACGAGCCATCATCCGCCAACAGCACACAGAACACCGGGGGGGAAGAGCCAACACGCAGGCAAAAATGCAGCTCAAAGGCTGAAATGAATATAGATTTTTTTTTTTTTAACTGAAATGGTTTTTAAAATTTACTTTTAGGTCAAATAAAGCAAAACTGAACAAAAATAAAAAAGTATGCTTTATTGAGAAGGCAAATTCAGAATGCATTTTGATAAGTTAATTTGAACATTGGTGGAGAATGCGGGCAAAACCATATGTATTATGATTTTCTCACAATTCCGAGTTTATATATTGCACTTCTGACTTTTTTTCTCTGAATTCTGAGTTTACATCTCTGTTTACATTTTTTTTGTTTGCTTCTGCAAGGAATAAATAATAAAACAAGTAATTGCACTTTTTTATCTCACTATTTTGACTTTATTTCCCACAATTCCTCTAGTTTTTTCTCAGAGTTGTGTGAAAAATGTCTAAATTATAAGATAAAACATCGCAATTACTATTTTCATTTTTTTATCCCATAGTGAAAACAAGCTTCCATAGTTAACTGCTTATATAGGGTAGATTGCTAGATTTTGAACACACCCTGAAACAGACAGTAAGAGAAAATGCCAAATTTACATATCATATCAAGCAAAATTGAACCAGACATTTTGGGAAAAAAACTATCCATATAAAAAGAATACCCAAGTTGTTAAAATTAAACTTAAAAACAACTAAAGTGATTAATCCTATAATCAACTAAGGCCAGAAACATACGCATTGCATAATGTGCATTTTTGCAAACTTCAGTGCTCAAGAGGGCGCCAGTGTTCAAACTTCTGCACCATTAAACCGGATGTGCTATTGTTTGTGTAGTTAGCTGTAAACATGTCAACTTTAACTTGCTCAGCAAGATTCACAAAATTTGAACTGAAACAGAAAAACTACCTGCGTATGTTTCGGGCCAAATACGAATAATTCCTGCATCGTGCTCATCCGTTTCGACCGGCTTCTGTGCTGTTGGCGGATGGTCCTCTATCACACGACATTCTACATTGTAGTTCTAGCAATACAGCATAGCAACCAGCATAGCAACCACGAGGGGAGACCTGTCACACAAGAACACGGTTGGACACACACAAGCCCCGCCCCCTCCAAACACTGCATGTTTTAAATACCAATAATAAATACAGTAACCATGGCAGCGCAGCACCAGAGTGAGGCCGGGCACTTTAGCTATGCTCACATGTGCTTTTTTCAGTAGGCATTTAGGGTCAAAGGTCATGGCAGGGTCTCTCTCGTGCACACACACACACACACACACACACACACACACGCGCACGCACGCACACGCTACATGAGTCTGATAACGTTACGGATCGTCACAGCTTAAAGGAGCTAATACACATCCATGCATTCGCGCACACACGCGCACGCACACTTCTAGGTGTACCTTGAAACAACAACCCAAGCACAGATGCATGCAACTACTACTGCGCCTATCTACACGAATCCACCAATCACGACATTCTCCGCCTACTTCTTTTTTTTTTTTGTAAGACAACAGCCCTCCTCCTGCTGTCTCGGAAATGAGTTGCTTTTGTGTTTTCGTATTTTTTTCTTGTTGTTGCGTGTTCTTTTTTGGCTTCTCTACATGCACCGTCGTGCACCGCTAACCCATGAAAATATTAACACACATACGCGCACCAAAATGGTGAACAAGCGCACAAACGCACACACGCAAGCTGAAGAAGCTCCAGTGTGTAAGACTAAAGCAGTATTGCAGATCAGAAATAGAGTGGACACACACACACAAACACACACTCCAGCAGCTAGATTTGACAGTGTCTTATCCGCCATCGTGTATATATTATATTTAGTGTGTAAGTGTCTGTGTGTGTGTGTGTATGTGTGTGTGTGTGTGTGTGTGTGTGTGTGTGTATATTGTATGCAAGCTGAGGGTCTTTAGTAAAGTTCATGGCTTAAGGAATTGCACAAATACACACACATATGCTACGGACACACACCATTTCCCTACAGACAGAATCACTCCTCGCGACAGACCCTTTAGTTTCTACCAGCACGTGTGTGTGTGTGTGTGTGAGTGTATAGTGTCAGTTATTGTCACTGGCTCAGTAAAGCGTGTGAGTGTGTGTTGGATGGCTCATCATACATGTGTGTAGGTAATATACAGTGTGTGTGTGTGTGAGTGTGTGTATGAGTGTGAATGGAAATGTCTGTGGATGTATAAGAGTGAAATAGAGCATGTGTGCGTTATTTGTTAATGCGTGTTATTTCGCCGGGTGTGTTTCAGCTCTCGGGGGTGAGCTGTGTTTGGATGTCCACTCTGCAGATGGGACACTTCCTACTGGTGGCCAACCACTGATCCACACATGCCTGATGGAACAAATGCATACAGGGAAGCCGCCTGAAAACAGAGAGAGAGAAATGGTTTATTAGGATGAGTAGAACTGCATTAGCATAATGCATTTTGTATTTTGACATGCTCTGTTCTTGTTGTGTTTAATAGTGGGCATCCTGTATTTTACATTGAATTATTGAATAAAACTCAAGCTATTAAGAATAGTTTTTATTAATTAGAATTATTTTATTAATAAGAATAATTTTTATTAATTAAAGTAAAAGATAAATATTAGATAAAAATGTAACAGTTTTTAGGTCAAATTGACTTTTTTCAAGAAAAAAAAATGCACATAAAAAGAATATTTCTTTGTAAATTGTTTAAATTAAGGTTAAAAACAAAACTATTGAAATAAAATAAAATAAAAAATGTTTGAGGAAAAACTGAACTGGAAAAAGTTTAAATTGAAGTTCTGAAGTTGCTAAACATTAAATATCAATGAATTAAAGCTAAAATGAAATATGAAAATAAAATAAAAATGACAAATGTACGACAAAATTACTAAAACTAAAATGAAAAACTGAAAATACAAAATTAAAAGGCTATTCAAAATATAAAAAAAAAAAAATACTATAACAGTATATAAATATTAAAATATCAATGTTACTTTGTAGCATTTATAGTGTAGTTTACGGATGCAAACTTTTTGTACCTCCTGTGGTTTTAAGTTAATATTTCAATAATTTAAAAACACATTTTCATGCAATTAATTATTATCTACTCATCAACTCCTGAACCTCCTGGTGTAATACTTTTGTTCAAAAGTTTGGGGTCAGTACATTTTTTAAACTATTTTTAAATTAATTAAATAATTAATTCTTTTCTTCAGGAAGGATGCAATAAATTGATTAAATGTGACAGAAAAGACATTTATAATGCCACAAAAAATGTATTTCAAATAAATTCTGTTATTTTGATCATGGTTTCCAAAAAAACATGAAGCAGCACAACTGTTTTCAACACTGATAATGATCAGAAATGTTATTTATGCAGAAAATCAGCATATTAGAATGATTTCTGAAGGATCATGTGACACTGAAGACTGGAGTAATGATGCTGAAAATTCAGCTTTGCATCACAGGAATAAATTACATTTTATAATAAATTCAAATGGAAAACAGTTATATTAAATTGTAATAATATTTCACAGTATTACTGATTTTACTGTATTTTTGATCAAATAAATTCAGCCTTGGTGAGCAGAACAGACTTCTTTCAAAAACATTAAAAAAAAAAAATCTTACTGACCCATACTTTTGAATGGCAGCGTATAGTTTCATCTGTCTTTATTATATACTACCTGACATCTTCTCCATCCTCCAGCATGGAGAGGCAAATGGTGCATTTCTCATCCACATCCGACTCTTCCTCGCTCTCACATAACTTCAGATCCAGCGGCTTCCGCTACACACACAAACGCAGACACAAGTGTGTAAGCAGCAGAAAACTGTAGGTTGGACATGAAAATGAAAGTGTGAATGTGAACAGTTTGTGCATGTACCTTCTTGTATTTATGGGGGAAGGTGAATCTCTCTATGGTGGTCTGTATGGCCCCTCGGCTGACGCTTCCCAATCGATCCTCCAGCTGTAGCAGCTCCTGCACACGATCACAGATTCAGAGTTAAACAGAGCAAAGCATGAACGTATGTGAGTTACTGTTCATCTGTCTGTGTGATTTACCTCATAACTCTCCCGAACAGCAGACGAGTGTCTGCTGGGACTCAAGCTCTGCAGCGCCAGCAGGTGAAGCTGTGGATATGGATAATTCCTTATCTCATGGACAACCTACAGAAAACACAGCATACATGACTTAAACATTGAGGACCACATTCGACACTTGCACTTACTATAAAAGACTTCTAAATAAAGAAATAAAAATTTATAAATAAAACATAAAAGTAATATTTTATATATACACTATATTTCCATATAATTTGATATATTTATATATATACTTACCACTTGGGTGGAGGAGGTGTTCCTGGGGAGGTGGTGCATTCTGGGAGAGGCCAGGTAATGCTGGTAGGGTTGAGGGATCTGCTGCAGAGGATACTGATGTGGCACTCCTGCGTCCACACTTAGGTCCCTGAAAGCACACATTTTCATTTTATTAAAAGCAATTTAAAAGCAACATCAGCAGCAGAGAATTTATGTATTGTTTTTTTTTTTCAAATTTTGACCATGAAGATTATTCCTAAATGTCAAGGAAGTTTATTTGCTATGGAAGCTTACTTCTGCCATAGAATAAAAAACGAAAAAAAAAAAAAAAAAATTAATAGTGACTTTTCTCACAATTCTGAGAAAAAAAAATCTGAGAAAAAAATGTAGGATTGCAAGATGTGAACTCACAATTGTGAGAAAAAAAGTTGTTTGCAAAAAAGATTGTAAACAAAAAAAAAAAAAAACCCAAAAAAACAAACAAAAACAACACAGAACTGACAGAACTGAGATGTTAACTTAGAATTCCAAGAAAAGAGACAAAATTTCAAGATGTAAACTGAGAATTCTGAAGAAAAAAGTCAGAATTGTAAGATGTAAACTTAGAAATCCAAGAAAAAAGTAAAAATTGTGAGCTGTAAACTCAGAATTCTGAAGAAAAACTCAAAATTGTGAGAAAAAAAAACCCTGTCAGAATTGTGAGATGTAAACTTGCAAATTAATTTAATCTTACACCGCAGTACATGAACTGTGTTGAACCGGGATGCTGTCATTGCGATCGTGACGACCGTAACATGAGGCTTCTCCCATTTGCATTGTGATCTGTGTTTTTGCATATTTATTTTAAAATCTTTTATATATCCCTCCATGGCATATTTAAGTCCCACTTGAATGCTCCTTGACAAGAAATGGTCCTTCTGTGTCCAAAATTGATCAAAAACATCCTGGGACAAGATTTTCACACTGACAGCTGTCATTGTAATTAGTGCTGTCAAATGATTAATCGCGATTAATCACATCCAAAATAAAAGTTTTTGTTTACATAATACATCTGTGTGTATTGTGTATCTTAATTATGTACCTGTATATATAAATACACAAACATACAGTATATATTTTGAAAATATTTACATGTATTTATATGTATATATTAATATTCATATAACTTATAAGTATATTTAATATTTAAACAACATTTTTCTTAACTATATACATGCATGTATATGTATTTATATATACATAATAAATATACAGTATACACACACATATTGTTTAAACAAAAACTTTTATTTTGGATGCGATTAATCGTTTGACAGCACTAATTGTAAGACAGTTAGCAAGTCCGTTTGTTTGTCCGAGTGAGTGACAGTAACTAAGGGTGGGGGCGGGGCTTACCGATAGGTCAATTACCGATTATTCGATGGTGGAAATGAGTTTCGATTGGTTTCCTGCTGCTTTGTATGCATATGATTTTGCAGAACTCACCAATCAGTGCCTTCTGCCAGGTATCTGGGATGCTGTGGGATTGGCTGGGGGACATGGAGGGGCGGAGCATATTCATATCCTGGACGTAACCGATGCGTGTTCAGAGGGACTCGCTCCTGTGTGCGTCTGAAGAGATGCGACAGTATGAGGAATAGAATGGACCTTTTGTTTATCAATTGTTTTGTTCGTTTCTCCTTATTTTGAATGAATGAATGAATGTATGATGCATTTATATAGCGCTTTATTGTGTATTGCTGTATACCTAAAGCACTTTACAATATGTGTGTATTTATAATACAATGTGTGTGTGTATTTTTTACATTTTGTCTTTTACCTTAATGAAAGATAATAACTGAACGTTCACATGTGTTTTTTATTTATTTTTATTTTGATGTTTTTTTTTTTACCTGCGCTGCAGTAGCTGTTGCTGGATGAGGTATTGCTGCTGTAAGGCCTGAGGTAGGAAAGGGGGCGGGACTTCCTGGTACTGAGGCGGGGCGAGTGGAGGGGGCGGGAACTCAGCAGGCAGCGGTGTTGCCGTAGCAGCCAGGTGAAAATGCCGGCAGGAGGTAGCATGACTATGCTGGTGCCTGCTAAAGTGTGCTCCTGTACGGGACAAGCAATAACTCATCAGAGATCAGCGACAACATGTGAAGATGACGAAGGCTATGATCCAGAATGCTGTGCTCAATATGCAAAATAAACATATTTATTTCTAAGATAATAACTGGATGCCATTTACCTAACATGATGACATTATGTGACATCCATTGTAGTACATGGCTTTTTAAAATGTAAAAAGGTTTCACATATTTAGCCTGATCCAGGAAACAAGCAGTTGTGTTAAATCACATATAAATCTTTTCATAAGTACATTAAATGTTTTTTTCATATATATTTTTTAAATAGTATGCAGTCTACAGCATAAAATGCACAGCATTCAGTAAATAGGACGTTAATATTCCATTCTAAATACACACATTAAAATATCACTTAAATTTCTTTTTAAAAATTTACCATGGTAACAATAGTTTCTGCAAAAAATACCACATTTACTGCCATTATTGTTACTACAGAAAAACTTGTTACTATGTTAGTCATCAATAAAATATGAAAATATAATAAATAAAATAATAATATAATAAATAAAAATAACCAACTAAATGTATTGTTACAATAGAAAAATGTATAATTTAATGTTAGTCATCAGTAAAACATGAAAATAAATAGAATAAACTAAATTAAAATGAAATTACTGAAAATAAAAAAATACAGTTAGTTAAATAAAAACTTATAATTTGGTATAAGCTGCCGACAAAACAAAACAAAGACAAAATAAATAAAAACTAAATAAAATAACAGTAAATAAATAAATTCTAAAAGTTCATTTTAAAATTTTAATTTACTATTTTTAAATTCAATGTAATTTTTTACTAATGTAATATAGTAGAAATAATATCTGGAGTAAAGGCAATTTAATAGAAACTGTGTTTACCATAGTAAATGTTTGTGTTAGTGATGTGGTGTATTATCTTATTATAGCGGGACATGAAGCAGAACCAGAGGCCGTTCTGATTGATGTCCTGCATTTGAGAATATTACCTGTTGTTTATTTAACTGAAGCCAGCTGACGATTCTTACGCTGTGACACCTGCTGGATCTAACGGCCCGCGTTACGGCAGGTAGGACTCGTTCTTTATCTGGATTACCACAGATCTAACTGATCCCGTTCCCTCAGGATTAGCTGTGTGTTTTTTCAGGCGAAACATACTAGACCTAATGGTGTCAGGCTGGAGAGCTTGTTTAAGATGGAATGTATCCATCTTATTTTTAATATAAATTTGGAAGCCTATTTCTGCCATGTATGCAAAGAAAAAATAATGAAAGTCAAAATTCAAATTATGAGATAAATCAAAATTATGACATAAATCCTAACTATGGGATAAAAGTTGAAATTACGACACACTAAATCAAAATTATGAGAGTCAAAATGATCAGACAAAAAAAAAACATTATTATGAGATAAAAAGGTCAAAGTTATGACATACTAAGTCGAAGTTATGACCTAGCAAGTCATAATTATGCCAAAATTATGACAAAAAGAAGAAATGACGACTTTATAGGTCAAAATTGATTTCAAGACCAAGTTATGACTTAAGTCATGATTATGAGAAAAAACAATTTACCGTTTACCGCACTTTTATTTTTCTAGTTATTTGCCTACAGTGGCTAATGAAGCGGACGTCTCACACATTCACAGCAAAACACTTGGTTCCAAAATAAGGTGGTTTGGCCCTAATGACAGGTGTTTATGAGAGTGGACCCGGCTGATTCAGCAGTCACACGGATTCAGTGACGGACATAACACAGACAGATGGAGGGGTGGGGGGCTTCAGGGACACACAGAGGGGGAGGGAATGATGGGATTGAGGAGGGGGAGGGGAAGGAGAGAGAACTGGAGGGGGAGGGAGGGAGGGAGGGAGGGAGGGACTGTTTGACAGCTGCTCCTCAATCTTCTATTTCAGCCGTTCAGCTGTCCAGCTCACTCACACACACACTGGGTTTCCATGTTTTATGGGTCTTTCCAAATACATAATGATTTTTATAATGTATATACTGTATATTCTATCTCCCAACCCTAAAATGACCCCTAAACACAACTCTCACAGAAAAGTTTCTGCATATGTAGCATGATTTGTTTTCCTCATGGGGACAAAAAAAAAAAAAAAAAGTCCCCACAAGATCAAAAATGTTGGGTATTACTATCCTTTTGGGGACATTATGTCGCCACAACATAGGGCATACCTGAACCACACACACTTAAAAAAATAACACAGAGTAAGCTTAAAAGTTTGCTACTTACTACCATCATCCTGCTTTGGTGATGCCATAATACCTTTATAGAATTTTATTATTAAACAGATTTTTGGAACACTTTATTGTGGTTTGTGTAATTTTGTGGTCAGATGCTTTTTAAACTGTAAAATTGCAATATGTACAGAGATGAAACTAGCATGGCTATATGTACACGACTGTCCAAAAGGTTAATGTCTCTAAGATTTTTTGTTTCTCAAAGGAGTCTCTTTTGCTCATTTATTTGAGCAAAATACAGCAAAATCAGAAATAATGTGAAATATTACAATTTAAAATAGCTCTTTTCTACTTGAATAGTTTAAAATGTAATTTATTTCTGTGATGCAGCGCTGAATTTTCAGCATCATTACTCCAGTCTTCAGTGTCACACGATCCTTCAGAAATCATTCTAATATGCTGATTTGCTGCTCAAGACACATTTCTTATTAAGCAGCTGTTTTCAACATTGATAATATTTGCGTTAAAATTGTGATAATTTTTTTTTTCAGGATTCTTTGATGAACAGAAAAGAACAGCATTTATTTGAAATAGAAATCCTTTATAAGATTATAAATGTCTTTACTGTTCCTTCAGATCAATTCAGTGCAACCTTGCTGAAAAAAAAATAGTACTTTCTTAAAAAAAAAAAAAAAAATTATATACATTATTGACCCCAAACATTTGTACAGTAGGCCTAAATATATACACAGCTGGGCTAGTGTCTTATTCTTCTCACATAAAATATTTCAAATCAATATTTCAAATGCATTCATCTATATATTTGACAAGTAGCAAAATAAACCTTTTTAGGGTGGTATTTGTGATAACTATATGGCTAAATGTTAATCCTCACATATGGTGTTAAGTCTATTAAAGATGTTAAAACTGAAGCGTGTCATTTATGTTAAAATAATTTCTTGTAGCCCAGCTTAATATGCAGAAAATAACTAACTCAATCATCCCTCCTTATGTAGAGAAGTTTGTTACAGCCACAATGATGCATGTAAAGTGTGAACAATGTCTGGCCATTCAGATCTGTGTTTGGTAAAGTTGTGATGGCAAAAAAATAAAAGCATGAATCTGACCTCTGCCTTAAAAGAATAGTTCACACAAATTAATATTGTGCCATCATGTTGTTCTAAACCTGTATGACTGTATGTTTCTTCCACTGAACACACACACACACACAAGATATTTTGAAGAACGTCGAGTCCAAACAACATTGGACACCTTTGACTTTCATTGTATAGACAAAAGAACAAGACATTTTTCAAAATACCACCTTTGGTGTTCTACAATAATTGATAGAATTTCCATTTCAACTTTACTACATTCTGAAGTCTTGATTTTTCAGCATCGCTCATTTCCAGCAGTATTTTGTATGAAACTGTTTGTTTTGAATTGCATTTTTTTTCTGAGGTGAATATGAGGACAAAATTGTGTTGTAAAAGGTCATGAAAAAATGTCAAAATGCTTAGAAGTCTCTGGCCTCGGGGGGAAAAGGGAACACACTCACACTTGGAGGACAAGATGGAATTTTCAGAGTGCAAAAGTGCAGAAATTGTTGATATGGAATCGTTATTGTCTCATTTCACGGTGCCTTTGGAGAACAGAACAGAGGAGAAACCTACGATTTTCTCAGCGGGAAATATTCCCCAGGGCTCCAGAAATTCAAGCAAAACTCTTGGATCAGCAGAAATGTATGGAGTGTGCAGTTCACATGCTCTGAATTCTAATGATCCTGTTCCTATGCTTCCCTCACAAACCCGGGCAAAAATATTGATCAGTGAATTGCACATTATGAGTCTCTAGTAAACCAAGAACTCTTCTATCTGAGATTATGACATTTATGGACTGGAATCTGTCTGACCTCCATCACCTGAAGGTCAAGCAGCAGAGCTTAATGAGTGAGTTCTGTTGAGATTAAACCTCATTCAGATGTGTTTTATCCTGCCCTTATGGCCTGACCCTTAACCTCTAAGACTTTCTATCCCATGATCCTTTTAATTAATTACTAATCTACATTTATTCAGACCAGTTTTCCCTGCAGTTTCTGTAATCATAAGCTTTTTGCATAATTAATACCATGTATCTGAACAGATCGATTCTCTATGTGATGAGAGATTCTATACAAGTTTGTGACTGGTCATCCATTTAAACCATCAAAAAATGTGTATGAATAAACATCATTAGACTGAGCTAATCATATTAAACCTGAGGTACCTTACAATCAACATGAAAGCCAATTGATAATTTTAATTTCATAATCTGATGTACTCGACCGTTCAAAAGCTTTGGGTTGGTAAGTTTTTTTTTTATGTTTTTGAAAGAAGTCTCTTCTGCTCACCAAGGCCACATTTATCTTGGGCAAAAAAAACACTAAAAATTGTGAAATATTACAGTTTCAAATAACTTTCTTATTTTAATACATTTTAAAGTGCAATTTATTCCTGTGATGTAAATCTGAATTTTCAGCATCATTACGCCGGTCTTCAGTCTCACATGATCCTTCAGAGACCATTCTAATATGCTGATTTGCTGCTCAAGAAACATTTATTATTATCAGTGTTGAAAACAGTTGTGCTGCTTCATAATTTTCTGTAAACAAAATTCTTTGATGGATAAGAAGTTTTAAAAGAACAGCATTTATTTGAAATGAAAATCTTCTGTAACAAAATGTCTTCAAAAATTTCACTTTTGATCAAGTTAATGCATCCTTGTTGAATAAAGGTATTAATTTCTTTAAAACAATATCTTACCCGTAACTTTTGAACGGTACTGTATTTCCAAATGCAACAAGACATTTAATACAAAAAAAAAAAAGTCTGTCAAAAATTGACCAAAATGATTGGAGAGAAGATGAATTCTGAAGTCCAACAAAATTATGCACATTAAACATGTAAATTCAATCATTTCTGACTTCATGTTGACTTTACATATCGATTTTCACTCGAAACCCTTTTCTCCAGAAGAAACAATAAGAACGAAGGAGAGATACGCTAATGCAGCAGGTCAGATAGTGAGATGCAGATGGGATGTGTGAGACTTGAAGTGACTACTTTGCCTCCATATTTGTGAGTGCACATTCCCATGATTCACTCTGGCAAGTGGGAAGAGCAGAGATGACTCGAGGGAGGGGCCAAAGAGGCCATAGAGTGGAGTGGGAGGGGTTTGAGGGAACGACACATGGAAATCAGCAGAGAGCACACTGAGGGTTAGGGGAAAATCTACAGTCTTTATTGGAAAATATTAGTATGAGTGGAATTGTGTGATCATAATAATAATAATAATAATAATAATAATAATTCCATGCAAATAAAGAGCGAAGGCAAGGCCCAACCATGCTCCATAAAGTTAACATAACAGAAGCAGCATCCAATGGGTAGATGTGTATGCTACAACACGTCAGTACAGCAGGACATGTCTACACAAAGATACATTGGAGTTTGCTGTTCAATGTTCCAAAACAAAGAAACAATCAAAATCAAGAGTAAAATAATAAACATGGTCATGCATTACAGCCTAGTACAGGAACAGAAGGCAGAGAACCACAACCAAAGAAATAGAGACATTTCGATACTAGGAGGACTTCTACAGTGCAGTTCTAGTGATCCCTGTAAAGTGGATGACATTCACGCTCGCACAGCGCTAGGAGCGCCGCCCGGTAGCGCTAGGCTAATGCTGGCTTTGCAGCATGGGTAAATCAAATGAATGAGGGTCGGTTTGAGTGGCGGTCGGGTGCAATGTGCCAGTCAAGAGCCCTAAACTACCGCTTTGATACTTCTTTCTGTTTCTTCAGAGTAATTTTGCTACTTCCAAGCTGAAGACCGCTGTTTTTCTTAAATTAAAAACACTATTTAGGTCATCTTTAAAGGAATAGATCACCCAAAAATGAAAATTCACTGACAATTTACTCATCCTCAGACCATCCAAGATGTAGAGGAGTGTTTCTTCGTCAAATTTGGAGAAATGTAGGATTCTATCACTTGCTCACCAATGGATCCACTGCAGTGAATGGGTGCTGTCAGAATGAGTCCAAACAGTTAATATTTAAAAAAAAAACAAAAAAACAAAAAAAAAAATTCACAATGATCCACACCACTCTAGTCCATCAATTAACATCTTAATGTTAATTGAAGCCAAAACTCCATATTTGTAAGAAACAAAGCATCAAGACATTTTTGCTTTAAAACCATAATCCAGAATAATGCTTCCTCCAGTGAAAAAGTCCATCCCTTGTTCTCTTCAAGGACAAAATCAAAATGCACTCACATATTTGTTTAGAACTGTTTTGGCTTGTAAACGGTGCTTAATCTGCGCATATTACTCTCCTGATTCAGACTAGACAACTTTGTCACTGGAGAAAGTAATATTATGGATAGAAGACTTGTTTAAAGATAAAATGCTTTAATAATGGATTTGTTTCTCACAAACACACAGCTTTTGGCTTCACAAGATGTTAATCAACAGATTGGAGTGGTGTGGATTACTTATTGTGATGTTTTTATCAGCTGTTTGGACTCTCATTCTGACGGCACCCATTCACTGCAGAGGAACCATTGCTGAGCAAGTCATCTAATGCTACATTTCTCCAAATCTGATGAAATAGCAAACTCATCTATGGGATGTCCTGAGGGTGAGTACATTTTCAACAAATTTTCATTTTTGGGTGAACTATTGCTTTAACTGTCATATCAAATAGCACAATATTTCACACATGTGAGCAGTATGCTCTTCTAAAATGTGGTTTGTGTCAACCATAACAGTCTTGAAATCCATGTGTTACTCTTTGAGGATTAATAAAGCTCAATATATACTACCTTTGAAGATAATACCACAATGGGTGTACAAAAAAAACATTATATACTTGACTTTATATATGAAGTCACTCACTCTCATGTCATTCTATACCCATATGCTGTCAAATCAAGCCTTTTCATATCTTTGCTACAGCTGTTTTCCTTAAACAGCCATCTTATAGTGACCAAAAACTCCAAAAGCTTGTGTGAAGAACTTACATTCAGTTCCATACAAGAACCACTTGCATTTTTGGCCTTCAAAACCACTGAATGCAAATGAGATTTCAGAGTTTCTGCGGAGAAGATAATTAGTGAATAATAACTTAAATTTCACTTGTAAGACATCAGAAGACTTGAAATATAATGTACGAGCCACTTAAACCAGGGTTATTAACGTTCACTACAACTATTAAAGCCATTTTTGTTAGTTAAGAAACCTAAATCATATAGAAGAATAATATTAGATGGAAAACTTCAATTTATTTCAGTTAGTTGGCAACATTTCTAATTTTTGTTTAGTTTAAACTAAAGCACTAAAATGACTAACTGGAATCAAATAAAAACTAAAATTAAATCCAAATAGCAATATTTAAAAAAAATATATATATAAAAAAACTAATTTATTTATTATTACAAAAGAAAAAAAAAGAAAAAAAAAGCTAATTCAAAATATTACAAAAAATATGAAAGTAGTTAAATGATATTAAAATAACAGTAGTTAAAACTGGTGTTTTTTTTCCGTTCTAGAGCCCTGTCAATCTCCAAACATTTTTTTTGACCAAAACAAATAACAGCATATGGATGTTGAACTACATAAAAGTGAGTAAATACTGACAGAATTTTTTTTCTGCAAACTATTCCTTTAAGGAAGACGGTATAGGTTTAATTTGATTAAATCATTAATGGGTCACCCTAGGGAGGCAAAACCCACAGAGCGAAGGGTCACCGACTGAGATATTATCGATCCCAACTGTATATACATAATTAGAAAAGAAAAATGGACGTCAAGCTTCTCTAGTAAGTTTCTGAGTCCAAATCTGTGGCAAATCACACCGGCACAGCGCACCTTCCCGGAAAACAAGACAGAGACAGTGTTTAGGGGTCGATCAAGCCCGGCTATGATCGAGTGAGAGGCCAATGCATCCACTTGACAGAAATTTACAGCAAAAATGTTGGTCTATCCACACTGAGAATGGGACAAATCACAATGACAATCGTAAAAAAGCTAAATGCTACAATGAGTTATTTTTGTCAAAGCAACAATGACCATTTAAAAATAAGAAGACAAGAGGATTCTTCTAGAGAAGAGAGAGTGTTATTCTGCAGTCGGTTACACAGGAGGATATACTGGATGAGTGAGAGTTTGTTTGTAATGTCGTCTTCAGATGGAAAGAGAGGGAATGAGAAGAGGGAGTCACAACACAGCTAGATGCAGGGCAGGCAGAGGCTATAGCACAGCAGCGGCGGGTGATCGTTAGATACACAATGGAAGGGAACAGAGCTCTGAAAAAATGCGGTATGTAGAATCAGCCCCCAGACTATGGAACAAGGAAAAAAATAGAAACAAATACAAGCACAATCAATGAAACCATCGGTGCTAGAGCATGGCTACAAAATGCACCTCAAATTATTACTATTATTATTATTGCACAATTGCACACATACATCAATGCATTTGGTTTTCTGCTGGTGACAGTAAAAATCATACACTAATATTTAATAGCATAGATTTTAATACAGATGCTGGTGCAGTGTGGCTACAAAATGCACCTCGAATTACTATAATTCTTATTGTTGCTCAAATATATTGATGCATTGCTCTTCTGCTTGTTACAGTAAAATGCATATAATTAATTGCTCACATTTTATATACATATTTCACATATTGATGCACTTGTTTTTCTGCTGGTGCTAATGGGTGACAGTAAAATTTGTATACCATTAAATTATTTAATTGCACACATTTTAAATACTCATGCTGGTGTAGTAGAGCTACAAAATGCACCTCATTACTATTATTTATTGCACAAATGCACACATATTAATGCATTTGTTTTGTTTTTTTCTGCTGGTGACAGTAAAATGCATATACTACGATTATTTATTTGCACACATTTTATATACAGATGCTGGTGCAACATGGCTACAAAAATGCATCTCATTGCATCTAATGAAACTAATATTATTATTTTACAATTTTACATGTATGGATGCATCTGATCTTCTGTTGGTGTCAACAAAATGCATAAACCACTATAATTAATTGCACATTTTATATACGAATGCATCTGGTGAAACATGGCTATAAAATGCATAACATGGTACGATTATGAATACCGGTGCAGAAGGGCTAAAAACGGTGCATTTCTGCTATTATTATTATTGACGTGCACAGATACTGTACATGGATGCACCTTTTTTTCCTGACCAGACATGGCTGGCTAAGCTGTGATTTAAGATCCAGGTGTTTTTCTCTCCATTACAGCAGAATTAAACACACTTCATGCTGCGATCGACGATTAGACATTAAAACGATCCAATTTTTCCATGCATTCGTGTTATAAAAGCTGAAATTGCGAGCAGGTTCAGCTGAGGATATTTCGTGGCTCTGCAGCTGCCCATCAGCACACTGACTGCTGAAGCCATGTTTAATTATTCATCAACAAAACCGCACACGGCGGAACGGATGTGAGGGAATTTAACGGATCGTAACGCGTTATCTACACTGCAACCAGCTAAAACGCCGCCGAAGCAGTCGACGCTGCAAACGTGCAACTTTGTTGCTTTATAATACGAAGGTTCGCGTTCGTCGCATCGCGCTGAAAGCTTGTAACAAGCGCGTTTTAGTTTGACGCGCCCCACTGAGGAGCTGTACGCAAGACAAGTACACGAATACGCATAAACGCGCAGAGTTATTTCTATATTAAAGCCTACATATGGCTTCTGACACAAAGGATGACGGCGCTAAGGAACGTGCTAACGTTACGCGTTTTCCAAATTGTGACCCGATAACGACTTATCCAGTGAATTAAAACACTCTCTCTTTCTGGTATATGCATATGATGGATATTTTCTTTAATGTTACGCCACTGAGCAAATCGCTCCGTATATGTGTTGGGAAATACGCGACGCTCCGCCAGGCCAGCAGCCTTTGATCACATCTGCGCGTTACTCAAACACGCGTGAAAAAAGACGCGAGCGCGTGCGACAGTAAATAAGGCGCTATTACCTCTGCTTCTGACCGAACCGAAGACGGGAAGAACCAGATATCCGACGTGCACTAACACCATCCTGGCTCCTTTGTTGCTGTGCTGCCCATGGACACCTTCGCCTTCCAATACGAGACCATTCAAAATGCAGCCCAGACGCCAGCTGCACGCACACAAAGAGAACGGCAGCCAATCAGCGAGCCCTGCGCCGCTTCCTGTGGCTCGGGCCTCAGCCAATCAGAGCGCTCGGCACGGCGGCGAGTCTTTTGTGAATTAGCTGTAGGGGGGTTTGACGTACTGGACGCGGCGGATACGCGCAGCTACCAAAACGCGTCAAGATTTGTAAACTATGACGTCAGCATGCAAATACATTTTGAAACATATATATATATATATATATATATATATATATATATATATATATATATACTGCATTGCGAAGTTAGTCAAGGTTATGTAATCAGTCTATTTTCTGTTCAAGGAATGTTCTGTTATGTGTTGTATTCACAGCTCCTGTGACATGTTGATCCTTACCATAAATAAATACATGAAAAAGGCATTAATTAGGGATTTGAATAAACACATTAACCATAAATATTATCGCATAGTACACGCTTTTTACCTGGCAGACAATAAAAAGGCCGAAAATCTGACTTACAATGAATTACAATGAAGGATTCTAGAGACTTTTGGCAAAACAAACTCATACACTCTTAAAAATGAAGGGTTTCCAAAAGGGTTTTCACAGTGATGTCACAAAAGAACCATTTTTGTTTCTCCCAACCTTTCATGTTCTTAAAAGGACAGTTTTCCTTGTGTGAAGAACATTTTAATAATCTAAAGAACCTTTTTCCACTATAATAAAGAACCTTTTGTGGAATGGAAAGATTCCATGGATGTTAAAGTTTCTTCATGGAACCATAAATACCAGTAAAGAAGCTTTATTTTTAAGACTGTATCATGAAGTGTGAGGTAACTGTTGTCAACACACGTGACAGTTTCAGATTTGATGTTTGTGGTATATGTTTAGGCCACCAGAAACATGATCAACCTGTTGTTTTGTGTTTTAAAAAAATCTTTTTTTGATAGAAAGCATGAGCAAATCACAGACAGACAGACACGGCCTGTTGGCCATAAAGGGGGCTGGTTGCTTTGAAAGACAATACACTCCATATGTCAGTCCTTACCCATCCTGAACCCCTTCCCCCAAACACACACACACACACACACACACACTGTGATTATCTCTGCTCCTTCTGTTCATACTTCTCACCACGACCCCTGTGAAGACCCTCAGCCTCTCTCTCTGCTCCTCCAATTATAAAGTAACACATCTCATTCAACATCAATTACACTGCTTGTTATGAAGAAACCTTTCCCTTACAGTCACTGTACTTAAAAGTTACTTGACTTCTGCCCAATATAAACAGAATCAAAAACAGTCTATTGTTTAATTAACATAACATTGAACCATGTGCAAATCCAAGACCTTATCAATTCAAACTGCAGTTTAATGTGATTATACTGACAGCTTGTAAAAGTGAAAAACCAAATGAATAGCAGCTTTTAAAGAGATATTATAACTCTCAATGTCCTGTTTATGTGAGTGAATTAATCTCTCTAGTGTTACATACATTATAAACAAGAACAAACATTTCAAAACTAAAAGTCAGTGAAAATAGCAACATTCCATCAAAAGCATTCAGAAGCTTTATGGTGTCATTAACAAAATGAAGCACAATTATTCTAATAGAATTAACAAAATGAAGTTTAAAATAGTTTAACTTGATGTCACACTGTAGGAAATGCCATTTACCCACAAAAAAGGTATGCATATACACTACCATTCCATACCAAAACAAAAATTTGGGGTCAGTAAGATTTTTTTATTTTTTTTTTTTAATAAGAGAATTAATACTTTTATTCAGCATGGTTGCATTAAATTGATCAAAAGTGACTGAAAAGAGATTTATAATGTTACAAAAGATTTCTGTTTCAAATAAATGCTGTTCTTTTGATTTATCAAAGAATCCTTAACTATGTTTCAGTTTCCACAAAAATTTTTGTTTTCAACTGATAATCAGAAATATTTCTTGAGCAGCAAATCAGCATATTAGAATGATTTCTGAAGGATCATGTGACACTGAAGACTGGAGTAATGATGCTGAAAATTCAGCTTTGATCACAGGAATAAATTACATTTTAAAATAAATTCAAATAGAAAACAGCTATTTTAAATTTTAATAATATTTCACAATTTGTACTGTATTTCTGTTTGAATAAAATGCAGCCTTAGTGAGCAGGAGACTTTTTTTTCAAAAACATTAAAAATATGTTTAGGTTTTTGGCCTAAAATGTTATTCAAACTGAATTAAGTCTCTTATAATATCTTGGCTAAAATAGCAGAGCTGAATTCATACCATAAAACTTTTTCTGAAGTAAAGCCTGCAGACTGAGCTCACATTAACATACAGCTGCAGGTGTCTGGATGACGGAAACTCCTATTTCTTTGTCATTAGGGATGAACAGAGCCTCTTGTGGCAGCTGCCTAGCTGTGACCCCCGGGGGTCAGAGGTTACCGGCTGCTTTCCCACACCGGAGTCTGTATTATACAAGTTTTGGCTGTTCTGTTACACTCAATCATTCACAAGTTTAACACAAGTTTGTTAACTCATTTTAATAATAATAAAAAAACACACACAAGAAATCACAATTGTACTCTTTAAATATCTCTATTTATTTATCTTAAAATAGTTTTATTTATTCTACATAAATGTTTAAAGGAAGAAAAACTTGCAGAAGCAAAAAATATTAACACTCTTTTGCTGTTAATTTAAAATACTGTCAAAATGAAATGAACAAAAATAGAGTAACATGATTAAATTAAAGGGAAAGTGTTTTTCAAATGCAGTGGAAACCTAATAAAAACCCAAACCCCTCATGTCACGTGACTTATATTATATTCAGTCGCATAGGTCTGTCCCTCTGTTCTCTGGATGTTGGATTATTGCTGTTTTAGGATTCTTAAATCGGTCTCAAATTACAAAACATTCCAGCAGGAAACACAAGACATGATTGGAGACAAAACACAGACGAGGAGGAGGATGTCATCGTAATGGAGGCTTGAGACCTTCAGTTGCACCAGCACAATGCTGTGAAATCTGAAACATAGCATTTAGAAATGCTAAGAAATAAAGAGCCGGATATGCCGGCGAGAACACTTGACAACAGCAGGAATAGTTCAAATGTTATCTTTTACTCACTTCTGGTTCCAAACCTGTACAACTTCATTCATGGAAAACAAAACTTTTGTAGAATCACAATGTTCTCTTCCTTACAATGAAAGTTAATGGGAACTAATGCTGCTGAGCTCCAAAAATGTCAGTTTTCTAAAGCATTTCATTACACAAAAATGTAATTAAATACACTTCGGGGACTTAAGATTAATATGTTTGAAAGACGTCTCTCCTGCTCAAGGCTGCATTTATTTGATCAAAAATAGAGAAAAATCAGTAATATTGTGAAATATTATTACTATTTAAAATAACTGTTTTCTTTTTGAATATATTTTAAAATGTAATTTATTCCTGTGATGCAAAGCTGAATTTTCAGCATCATTACTCTAGTCTTCAGTGTCACATGATCCTTCAGAAATCAGTCTAATATGCTGATTTGCTGCTCATTTTTTTTTTTTTTTTTCAGGATTCTTTGTTGAATAGAAAGTTCAAAAGAACATCATTATTTGAAACTGAAATCTTTTGTAACATTATAAATCTCTTTACTGCCACTTTCAATCAATTTATTGCAGCCTTGCAGAATAAAAGAATCAATTCCCTTTAAAAAGTCTTACTGACCCCTTTTGAACAGTACTGTATGCAGGCCTATATGTATGAATACGCATAAGTGAAAATGAGATTTGAGAGCTCCGGTTAAGAATATTTTCATTAAATAATGCCTTAAATTTAGAACTGTTCCTCACAAAGCTACTGTTTGCCTTCAGAAGATTCTGAACAAAATGCACAAGTTGCATGAACTAGTTTAGTAGTGTTTTAATGTCACTTTTGGAGATTTACAGCACCTGTCCCCATTGATTTAGTAAACTCTACTAAACATCTTTTGTGTTCCACAGCAGAAAGTCAGTCGTACAGGTTTAGAATAACACGAGAGTGATTAAATGATGATTATTTTAGTTTCTATGTGAACTATCGCTTTAAAGCATCAGCTCCGAATGCATCTCTTTCATCTCGGAGAGTGCAGGACTGTCTCTGTGCTCTTTGCTAACACAGGAAAAGCAGATATGACACATTCCGGGAATGCTAGTGTCCACAGTCACTAGTGACAGATGTGCCCACTTTTAACTCTGAAAGGACTTCCTTTCCTTCACAAAAGCAGCCTGAACATGAGACGGCAGCTGGGATCCAGCAACTGCCTTCACTATTGAGGGCACAGAAGACAAAGTCTTAGAGTTTGAGAATGGAAATTGCTTGTGTTTGACAGAGGGACGCATCTTAAAGGAAGTTCAAACAAAAATTTAAAAAATCTCAGATGACATGACAGCTAGTAAAAGAAGAGAATTTTTCATTTTTGAATGAACCACCCCTTTAAATTTCTCAGCTACTATCTGTTTTCCTCCTTTGGAACTTCATTTTCCCCTTTTCAATAAGCTGTTATTCACCTCCTGTGATTGACAGAGGTAGAGGACCAATCAAACTCTTAGAGGGGCGGGTCACAGTTTAAGGCGGGGCTAAGCGAGCCAAAATGGTCACCAGCACAGCTTCAGAAACGTCCTGCAGGGTTCGAGGGCGATACACAAGCTGAATAATTCACATTCAGGTAGTGAGTGCTCCTCACACACAGTGGTCTGACAAGTGACAATCGTGAGGAAGAAAAACAAAAGGAAAACTTTCTCTACATCTGATGGTATACAGACTGAATGTATTGCCAAGACTCAAACTTAAAGGGACGGTATACCCAGAAATGAAGATTTTGTCATTATTTAGTCACCTTAATGTAATTACTTTTCTTCTGAGAAACACCAAAGGAGACGCTTTGAAGAATGTTCATGTTGCTCTTTTCCATATTATGAAAGCATAGTGACTTTCAGTCTCCATAAATGACAATAAAGCACCATAAAACTAGTCCATATCACTTTTATGCAGCTTACTTTTAATGGAAAAAATCAGCATGAATATTCTTTAATTCATCTTCTGTTTTCTAAAGCAGAAAGTAAGTCTAAAAAGGGTTTAAAAAGACATGAGGGTGAACAAATGATGACAGTTTTCATTTAATGGGTGAACCATCCCTTTAATACACAGTTTTCAAGATGCATATTCATATTGCTCTTCGAACAAATGATTCATATATGTAACATCAAGTAAAACACAGCAAATATCAATAAATAGCTTCAGTGGTGTCTGGGATAGCATGATGCAACCATAGAAACATGTATATAAAACAAAAGTTGTGGTTAAACTGCTTAAAAAGTCTATATGCAAATTAGACCCCATTTAGAACAAAAATCACTTTTTTTTCTCATCACACATTGATTGTATTCACAACAAGATACACTACAGTTCAAAAGTTTGGAATTATTAACATCTTTAAAAAGTCTCTTCTGCCCACCAAAGCTGTATTTATTTGATTAAAATATAGTAAAACTGTAATACTGAGAAAATATCACTTCAAATAGCGGTTTTCTACTTGAATATATTTTAAAATACAATTTATTCCTGTGATGCAAAGCTGAATTTTCAGCATCATTACTCTAGTCTTCAGTGCCACATGATCCTTCAGAAATCATTCTAATATGCTGATTTGCTGTTCAAGAAACATTTATCATCAGTATTGAAAACAGTTGTGCTGCTTCTTATTTTCATCTTTAAATGTCTTTACTGTCACCTGTAATCAATTTAATGTTGAATAATATTAAATTTCTTCTTTAAAAAAAAATCCTTATCCCAAACTTTTGAATAGTAGTGTATCACTGTTGCTACAAAATATTACACAGCAAAAATGGTTTTCAACATTAATAATAATACAAATATTTCTTGAGTAGCAAATCAGCATATTAGAATGATTTCTGAAGGATCATGTGACACTGAAGACTGGAGTAATGATGCTGAAATTTCAGCTTTGATCACAGGAATAAATTACATTTTAGAATATATTTACATAGAAGACATTTTAAATTGTAATAATATTTCACAAATATTACAGTTTTTTTCTATATTTTTCATCAAACAAAAGCAGCCTTGATGAGCATAACAGACTTCTTTCAAAAACATGAAAAAATCGTAATAATTCCAAACTTTTGACTGCTAATGTATTTGAATAAGAAGTTCCATTGGCTTAATAAAAGCAAGGGTCCATTTCATGACAATGCAAGATGTATGTAATGAACCTGCTCTGAAAATCCCTAATGCTCAGGATACACACACATACACACACTCGCACGCACGCAAACGTATTGTGAAAGCAGTATTGGGTGAGGAACAAATAATCCAAGGCTTCTCCCCACACAGCAGAGCAGCATCAAATGATTGACAGTGAACACACACGATCTCACACACACAGAGCAGTGGGGCATTCGCTCCGGCTCCGCTGAGAGTAAGACCAGCAGGTTTGCGTTTAGGTCTCGGCTAACAGCTCTTCAAGCAGCTTAACAGGAAGTTACATCACAAAAAACAGGGGCTGGGGCGGTTTAGCAAGCGACTCCTGAGGCCGACAGCAGGATCATGTAAGTGTGGCTGTTTTTTCAGGGGGGCGAAGTGACTCAAAAGAAGAGAAGACATTGAAATCTGAGGATGTGACAAAGTAAAACATCCCTGATTTGTTATTATGAGGTCTGATGCGTGATTTAACTTTTTTGGCTGAATCTCACAAAAATGCCCCAAAATCAATAGAAAACAACCAAGAAATTATATTTTGAATAAAGAAATAAACAGCATATTTTCATGATGATTAACATTTTCTAAATTTGACATTTGTATAATTTTCATAAACACTCTAACGTAGAGCATCCATGATTTACTGTATTACAGAAAAAAAACATTGATAAGGATATTTTAATAATAATTATAATAAAAATAATTTTTTTTAAATCAGTACAACATTTTAAATATTTCAAATTATAGTCTTTTTAAAAATGACAGTAACAATAAATGTCATAATTCAAAAATCTTAATAGTACTAAAAAACAGTCTTGCTTGTTTTTGGCTAAATATAAATCCTATATTCTTGATTCTGGAGTGAAATATGACCAGTTTTTGTGAGATTCACCTGTTTACATCCAGTATTAATTTCTATAAGGAAGACCCATATTTTGTTTTTCAGACCAGGAGCTTTGATACCTGACTTTATCATGGGAGAACTTGGTACAGTATTTGCTCAATAACCATTACCACCCTATAAAATCTGCTGTCATTTACTCACATTGCGGTCTCACAGTAGCAAACAATTCATCAGAAGCAAACATTGAGCAGTTTGAAGTGTTTTTCATTTAATGAAAGCATCATTCTGTGTTCTTAGATTCAACAGTCATGATGGTTTGAGTCACTCGGCCCACCAGTCAAATGTATATGAGTGTGTATCTAAGCGTGTTTGTGTGAGTGTGTTTGATCACAGCAGGTATCTGTGCCGGTCTTCATCCAGTGTCAGATCCACCACCTCAGGAGGAGGAACCCAGCCGGACTGCGCCGAGACGGACGTCCACTGAGCCGGAGCTCTCTGCTTCCAGGAAGAAAGCGACTGGATCACTCCACCGCGAGGAAACCTCGAGACCACGCTGAAAATAACATTACAACAGTCACAAAGAAACATCGAAAAATTAAACCGGGTTTCTGCTGGTCTAAATCCACACTTCCACATATGAAGACCTTAAAAGTCTTAAATATAAGCTCAAAGTTGTCAATTCTTGGCAACTAATGTTGCATATAGTGCAAAAAATGAATACCTTACTTGGTATTTATGCCTTTTGCAGTTCAAATATGTAAACATTCTCAAATCAAGAAAGATTTACTTGAGTTACAAAATGAAGATATGAAGTATTGTCTTCTGAGAAATTGAACAAAATAAAGTGACTTTATGCTTACAAGAAGAACGTGTGTCAAAGAGGTATGAAAACTTGTTTTCCCTTTGAATTAAGTTGATTTTTCTGAGCCCATTGGCAGATATTTTTTTCTTCTTGTAATATTTTTCTCACGGGCAAATATTTGCTCTGGACTTAAGCATAAACTCCATTTTGTTTAATTTCTCAGAAAACAAGATTTCATGTGTTATTTTATATCTCAAGTAAGTGTCTCTTGATTTAAGAATGTTTGGATATTTGTATTGGAAAACAAATACTGAGAATGACAATTTTTTGCAGTGCATGCAACATTTGAAGCCATGACTTGATGAAAGGACTTTCTGCTCCAATTTAATGCCTTCATTAGTGAATTAACACTTTTTGAAAAAACCCTGTAAATGCAGAAAGTTCATGATACCCAATGCATTAACAAATGCTTATGAATTGATCCCTTATGTAAAGTACTAAAATTAAGTAAAATCCTATTTCTTCTCATTTCATTTAAACTGAAATCCACTTTCATTAAAAATGACTTTGGAAGGGTTACTTTAAACTAAAAGAATGTTAAAAGTGCATATAAAAATGGCCAGAATCAAGATCAGTTTTGTTGTCATTTGGTGTAATATAAAGCATTATACAGTCATGGGCAAAAATATCGGCACCCTTGGTAAATACGATCAAAGAAAGCTCTGAAAATAAACCTGCATTATTAATCCTTTTGATCTTTTATTTAAAAAAAAATGCACAAAAATCTAACCTTTCATTGGATAATAAGAATTTAAAATGGGGGGAAATATCATTATGAAATAAATGTTTTTCTCAAATACACGTTGGACACAATTATTGGTACCCCTACAAATTCTTATGAGTAAAATATCTCTGAAGTATATTCCCATTCATATTCACAATTTTGAGCACTCCAGGGTGATTATGAACATGAAATTATCCAGCCATGGCTTCCTGTTTCACAGAAATATAAATAGGAGGGAAAACAAAGCCCAAATTCCCTTAATCATCCATCACAATGAGAAAAAACAAATAATATATTTCTGATGTGCAGCAAAAGATAAATGAGCTTCACAAATTAGTGAAGTAGCTTTAAAAAAAAGAGCTAGAGCAGTGAAAATTCCCATTTATTGCCCTGATTATCCAATTATTGCCCTGATTACACCATCAGGGCAATAATTAAGAATTTCCAATCAACATAAAATGTTATCAAACTGCCTGGAAGAGGACGTGTGTCTATATTGTCCTAGTACACGGTGAGAAGGAGAGTTTGAGTTGCTAAAGACTCTCCAAGGACTACAGCTGGAGAATTGCAGAAAATAGTTGAGTCTCGGGGTCAGAAAACCTTAAAAAAATTGTCAAACAGCACCTACATCAGCACATGTTGTTTGGAAGGGTTTCAAGAAAAATTCTCCTAGCTCATCCAAAAACAAACTCCAGCATATTCAGTTATCAGACACGACTGGAACTTCAAATGGGACTGGCTTCTATGGTCAGATGAAACTAAAAAATGAGCTTTTTAGCAGCAAACACTCAAGATGTGTTTGGTGCACACAGGAATAAAAAGTACTCCATGTGTACAATGAAATATACTGCTGTATTTTTGATGTTGTGGGCCTATATTTCTGCTGGAGGTCCTGGACATCTTGTTTAGACACATGGCATCATGTATTCTATCAAATACCAACAGATAAAAAAATCAATAAATGTCTGACTGTTAGAAATCTTATAATGGGCCATTTGGGTACAATAATCCAAACACAAACCTCAAAAACAACACAAAAATGGGTCACTGAGCACAAAACCAAGCTTCTGCTATGGCCATTCCAGTCCTCTGACCTGAACCCTGTAGAAAATGAGTGGGTGAACTGAAGAGAAGCAGCACCAACATGGAGCTGTGAATCTAAAGGGTCTGGAGTGATTCTGGATGAAGGAATGGTCTCTGATCTCTTGTCAGGTGTTCTCTAACCTCATCAGGCATTATAGGAGAAAATTTAGAGCTGTTAAAATGGCAAATGGAGGTTTCAAAAAGTATTGAATAAAAGGGTGCCGTTAATTGTGGCCAACGTGTATTAGAGAAAAACATTTATTTCATAATGATATTTCCCCGCATTTTAAATTCTTATCCAATGAAAGGTTAGATTTTTGTGAATTTTTTAAATAAAAGATCAAAAGGATTAACAATGCAGATTAATTTTCACAGCCTTCTTTGATCATATTTACCAAGGGTGCCAATAATTTTGGCCATGACTGTATATATACTGTATATAGGAGCATTTATTTATTAATCACTTTTTACGGTTTTTGCTTCTAAAAAATAGTTGTGTGGTGTGACTAATGATTTTTAATTACTTTTTTTTTTTTATAATAGTCCAAATATTCAGCGTAGTTTCACAATTACTACAAGGTCATGATACATGATACATTCTACAAAAATTGTTTAAATGTAGTTAAGCTACCAATTTTTTACCAGTGGTAACAAGCTACCAATGCATGTTATTGATTACATAGTTAGCATATGAATACTACTAAACGGTTGCTGAATGACGAGGATCGGCTCACCTGGCGTTCTCTTGAACTCCAACGATCTCCACTTCACTGTCTGTGGACGCCAGACTCACCTGAGATGGCTGGACTTCTACTGCACCTACACAAACAACACACTACATTCAGCAAAACTACAAAAAACCTACAGCTTCAACATTCACTGCCATCCTCAGAATGAAATATGAGAGAAACTGATGTAACACAACAGGAACAAAACACGCATACACAAAAACACAAATCAAACAGCACCTGACCATCTGTCTGGATTTCACTACTGAATACAAAATGTCCTGTAGTTGAGGCCAGAACATATTCATCTCAGTAAATGGGAGGTAAGTCAATGAGGAAATGGCTGCATCACAATACGCACACTAAAAGTACTTAAATACAACGTTTAAATTACACATGATTGGTTGTAGTGGAAATTGAGGTGGCATGTTGCGGCCCCAATGGTTTTGCATAAAATAATTTTGCTCAAAATTAAAGTTCTGTCTGTTGATTGAATACTTCAAATTCATGAAATCACATCCATAATAACAAAACTACTGTAGCTGCTTCCCACTTTTGTCTACGGAAAAGGGTGAAATTGCACAAAAATCACAAAACGTCTCTTTGGTAGTGCAAGGGATTGTGATCTAAAAGCACGGTTTGACGCACATTTTTGAAAGTACTACAAGTTTGCTAATCTAATATTAGTATGCGAGTTGGGACGCAGCCATTGTGTACGAATGTACAGTCAAACTACAGTAGAAACGAACCTGAGAGCGACTGCTGTTCCTGTTCGGAGTGAGTGTCTGAAATATCATAGTGTCCAATCACTGCAGGACCCACTGCAACACACACACATGCCGTTCAGAAGATCTGTATGTGCAGAATTCTGCTGTCACATTTATTTATTAGTCTAATTAGTTACTTTTGAAAATCTATCTATATTTCCAAATGCTGGATTAAAGATCAAAGTGAAACATTGAATGTTTTGCTTTTAAGTTTAAACTGCATTTGTAGCATGCTGCCGACTGCCACAGATAATTTTATTATTCTCTAAATAAAATTCAAATTTAAACAGCATTTACATTAAATGCACAATAGACGTTTTGCCAGCAATAAAACATTAATCCTCATGCTGAACGAGATATTTTGAAGAATGCTGATGGTAGTCATTGACTATTTTTCATACTATGGAAGTCAACAGCTACCGCCAACTGTTTGGTTACCAACATTCTTCAACAAGTGTCTTCTTTTGTGTTCAACAGAAGAAACTCATACAGTTTTGGAAAGAACTTGAGCGAGAGTTTTCATTTTTGGTGAGCTATTCCTTTAATGTTATCTCATTGGACTAAAACTTACCGACTTTGCTCAAAAAACCTCCATAAAAATGGATAATTTTGTACTTTAAGGCCATTTCACACTGAGCGCGATGCGAAAAAGTGAGGCGAATCGCCGACAAACGTTGCTTTCACACCGAGCGCGAAACGATTGATAAATAAAGTTATATATTGAAAAATAAAGACAAATAAAGTTTGGTTCTATGCCAGAAACACAAACTATCTATAATGCTTACAAGAAAACATCTTAACATACAAACAGAAGTAGCATCAAGCCACATTTGAAAATTTATGTATGTTATTAATGTTTTTGCTTAAAACCCACTTTAAACCATCATCGAGTGCTTGTAATAACTTCCGATTGTGATCTATAGTTGATTTTGATTCTATAATAGGCAGACAAGCTCTCTTAGTATATTTTATAACGCCACACTGCTTATTGTAATAAACATCCTTTATTGTTATAAAAATACCGAGCTGCATTCAAAACACATACAGAAAATATATCGTCATAATCATGTCTATTTGCTTTCATATTTCATGTGTAGAAATATATTTCACTCGATTTTTTTTTAATACGGAAGATCTAACATTAGAGAGTGAACGCGCTCTGACTCATAACACTCGCACGCGTGGAAGAAAACGGACAGTCCAGATCATATAATTCAGTGGAGAATTAATGGAAATTATATTAAGATCATTTGAGAATAAATCTGTACTCTGCCTTTTTGTGCAACAGCAGCTGCTCCACGCACGTGAGCTAAGATCAAATCTGATTGGATGGCCCGTTTCATCGCGAAGCGATGGGGGGAAAAAAAATAAAAAAAAAATAATAAAAAAAAAAATAAATAAATAAATAGACAGGACGAAAAAAAATTTCATTGCTTTTTCGTACTGCGAATGATCGCACCTGGTGTGCATAGCCCCATAGGGATGTATTGTTTCGATTCAAAAGCGTCATTGCGCTGAATTTTCGCGTTCAGTGTGAAAAGCCCTTTACACTTGTGGCGTTCACAGTCAAAAAATTGCGTACAAGTTTCTCTTTATGCTATATTATTACCACATATTGGATTCAATCTTATCAACTTTTTTCTCAGCACAGATTTCGTATTTCTTTTTTGAACTGCATTATTAATGCAGAAGCTCAGTTTTTGAGTGAATACTGACAAAATTATCCATAAATAATGCCTTTTTTTGTTCAGAATCCCTTTTTTTCCCCCTCCATAATACAACATTTTCTAAGAGAAAGAGGATATTCAACAGTAAAAATGTGTAAGGACTTTATTTTATCCATAAGGAATTGAATGAACGTCTCTCTATTATTGAAGGTTTTGTTAACTTAAGACTACAAAGACAAACTTTTTTCCTTTATAGAATAATGTGCACTGATGAACTGTTCCTTATAAGACCAGGAGGATGTTATTAAAGTACGTTACATTTTTTCTTATTTTCAAAACACTTAGTAAAAAAAAAAAAAAAACCTTCTACAAAATTATAGTCTGTGATAACAGACAGCACACCACACAACCCATACATGGACATTAAATGTAAACTACCTGGATAATAAGGCTATGAAAGTCAGGCAAAAAAGATGAATGCTGGTAAAATACTTGTATATTTATTTACCAGCTAACGACAGAGCAGATATCACACGTCAATAATGTGTTACATAGACATGAAAACACAACTGAATGTCGCCTGGCACACTTTTACGTTCGGTGAGGCAGTAGTATAGGACATTAAAAATAAAGAAACATATTTGGAACAAATAAAAACATCTATCTCTGGTTACTCATTTCTTGGTTTCTAAGGAAGGAAGGAAATTGTGTCCTCCATCTAAAACATTGACACTAAACTTAGGCAGCCTGGTTATTCTTACACAAAAAGAAATAAAAACGTAAACAATCTCCTTCAGACACTCTATACAGTAAAGCAGTACAGCAAACAGCTTTCAAGTCCTCCTGTAAGTCCATAACTACAGTAAACCTTTACTATGAGTGTGTTTGTGTTAGTGTGGAGGAAGCACATGACGGGCGAATCTCATGAAATCTGGCCAGCTCATATTTCACCCTAAAATCAAAAAGAAATGACATGAAATTATATTTGGCAATATAATTAAGTCTATTTATATGCATATTAATAATTTTGAAATTGTGACATTAACAATTAAGAAGATTTTGCTGAAAAAAAATTGTCATTGCAGAAACATGAAAAAAATATATATATTGGTTTTCAAATATTACAATATTCAAAGTAAACTTTATATATCAGTATTTGTTGTGCTGAATTTATTTTGATTTTTTTTTTAAATTATTGTATTATGGGATATTTCAGAAACCACAATATAATGAGAAGCATCAACTCAAAGTAAAAACAACCAGATGCATTACAGTAATTAATGTGCATAACGGTCAATAAAATAATTTCAAAATGCATTAAAACTTAATGTATCTAAATTTAGGTTTTGTTGTTTTATGTAAACATGAACTTTGGGGTAAAATACGACTCTGACATGTTTTTATGGAAATCACCCTTAAATAGACATATAGCCAAAAAAGTGATTTTTGCTTTAGATATTGTGTCCAATAGAAGTAGTAGAATCACCAGTTTATTGCATGTGCATCACGGACTGTTTCTATTAGTGTTTGATGTTCGTTTGTGTGTTGTAAGTTAGTATTTAGCATAAAAACCTATGTACAGGCTGTCATTACATTACATTACAGCTCTCTGTTGTCAGCTTATATCATGCATATTCCGCTTTGGAAGAAGCGATTAAATAAGAACCTAAACCAATCCACAATGCAAACAAGAGATCTTTGGTAGACATGCCGGCCCAGATGAAGACAAAAAGACACATGGCAAGTCGATGCAAAACTTCAGAAGTCTCTTGTAGAAATAATGTCATGAAACAGTTCTACAGGCAAGACAAATGATTCTTTTAAATGATTCATCTCCAGGTGATTGGAAGAAACTGGCTCTCCCAAAGAAATGAGATCGCAAAGGCACTGAGTGTGGAGGGCGGCCCTGAGATGCCAATATAAAACAACGGAAAATGTTAATAGAACAAATACATGAAGTTAAAGAAATGGTTTAAGAAATTTCTGTCTTTATTTATTCATCCTCATGTCATTCCAAACCCATATTAAATTATTATTTCCACTGAATGCCAAATCTGAATTTTAGAATATCCTGGCTCTTTTTTAAAATGGCAACTGGGTCTGACAACCTCCAAAAACGGGGGAAAACAACAACAACAAAAAAACAGCATAAAAGCCTTCCATATAACTCGTGCACTATAATCAACATCTTCTGAAGTCATACAATATTAAATATTTTTAATATTTTTATAATTTTTTATTTATTTATTTTTTAGCATTTCTAGAGCCAGGGTTTTTATAGTTTTTTTTATGTAAAACAAATTAAAAATGATTTTTTGATTATATTTTTATAAACGGCATTTTTATAAACTAAAAATTAAAAAACAAAACAAAAAAACAAAATAGTTAAAATGAACGTTAACTGAAACAGACATTTCGCATTTGAATTTTGTTTACTAAAATGATAAAAAAATGATAAACGATAAAAACAACAAACTAAAAAAAAGTAAACTTAACTAAAGTAATAAAAATTAAAACCTGATTCAAAAATGCATAAAAACTATGATAGTATCATACAGTAGAATAGTATGATACTAAATTAACACTGTCTGGAGCTTGACAGCCTCAGTTTCTTGTCCACATTCATCAAATTACCACAATATTCCTCAAAAATCCACTATTCAATATTCATTCAAATGGGTTCAGAAAGGCATGAGGATGAGTAAATGTTTAATTTGTAGGAAAACTGATCCTTTAATAAAGAGAAGGAGATAGATGTGGAAGCCAGAATGAAGATGAATTTAGTATGAGATAAAGAGAAAGTTTGTGCACTGTCCTAAGCCTCCACTTCAGCGGTCGAATTGAGAATTGAACAGTTGTGTTGCGTCAATGTTCTTTAAACGTTCGGTTCAGGCGGCTCTGCGCTTCCATTGACGCCGGCAGTCTGAGGTGGTGGAACCGTGATGGCGCTGAGTCGAGCCATCTGATAGGCCGCCAGTGTTTCCTGCGACTCCGATGACGGCAGGAACGAGCTAACGTGGCTCCGCCCCTCTTGATTTTCGCTGGACGAAAGGTCATCGTCCGAATGCAGGCGGGTCAGTCTGTCCATCCACACGCGAAAGCGCTCCTCAGTCTGTCTCTGCATCGCAGCGAATCGTGTAAGAGCTTCCTCCAAGACTCCGCCCAGGGTTCCGCTGGCCACGCCCATGTTGAGTTGGCCCCGCCCATGCGCTGATGCTCCGGAAGCGTCGGCTCGGCGATGGCCAGCTTAAAGACAGACGGCAGTGCCGAGAGAGAGACGTCAGACACACAGGAAGGCAGAAAGCGGCGGCGTTATTGCGTGCACACCGGCGAGCATGCTGGGAACAATCATGCAGCTCTCGCAGTGCATTCTGGGTACAGTTCACCAACGGTCAGGACTAAAGATGGCTTAAAGATCACACAGTGAGGAAGATACCAGATTTTTAACCACTTTTTTTTAACCACTATAACACCAACCAACCCTCAGAATATTACATGAAGAAATAAAGACAGAAGTGTAACAACTAGAGATGTTTGAAATTAACCTGTCTGAAAAACTAGTCAACTACTACTGCATCATTATGCTTGTTCAGAGACATATCAGAGAGCAGATGAATTTCTGAACAATTAATGCCATCCTGAGAGATATTCAATGAATAAAAAGGCTAATTAACAGGATTTACACAAACCTAATCAAAGACCTCACGAATTATGCGTAATAACAGGAATGTTAGTAAGATCAGATGATTTGACAAGTGCTAACAATTTTTTAAGGTGGTGAATGTGCACAAAAGTAGAGCTTAGATGACTGTTTTAAAAAGGAATGAATTTAGAGGCATAACTTCAGGGGAAAATACCTTAGAAACATTGCTTGTGTTGTTATTGTTATCTAAAACTATTAAAAAATGGATTTTGTTAACTAAAATAAAGCTGAAATAAAATATCATACATAATACTTACATATTAGGTGAAAAACAAAAGTAACTTGGAAATGTTGCCTTGACAATTAACTGAAATAAAATGTATTGAAAATAAAATTACTAACATTACTAAACGTAAAACTAAAATTAAAGCTAAGCAGAAATAGAAATTAATCATGACAAAAGCACATAAAATTACTAAAACTAAAGTTAAAAATTAAACAAAAATACAAGTAAATTCAAAATTTAAATGAAAACAGAAAATACAAAGATAAAAAAATTTAATTAAAATAAAAATGGCAAATATTAAAAATAAAAGTTAATCCAAAACATTAATAAATACTACAATACTATATAGCAGTTATAACACTGCTGCAATTGCATCTACTTTAAAAAAAATAAATAAATAAATAAAATAAATAAATTAATTTAAAAAAAGGCTAAAAGACTGAACAAAACTGGAACTACCAAACAGGCCTTAAAACTACATAAATCTGCACAACTAGTATAATTTACAAGATAAAGTTATGATATACGGAAGTTCTAAGCGGCCATGCATTATTATATTTTTTTCTTTCTTGTTTTCTCATGATCACGACATAACAAAAGTTGTTTTCTCGTTATCACGACTTAATTTTCTCATGATTTCGACATAAAAGTGGTTCTTTTAACAATGATAATTTGATTTTTAAAACAATGCATTGTGAGTCTACTGTTGCTATAGTAACGAAAGCAACCTTGACAGGGACATTCTAAAATGCTTAACCTGGCTTAATGCGTTAATTGAGAGTGTTTTTAAAAGACAAAACACAGAATGCCCCCTTTGAGGTGCAAATGATCGATAGATAGCCGTGCGCTCTTATACTGTATCTTGTGGATATTTCAGCAAATGTTGCTTCACTTAGAAATAACGTCTACAATAAATAAAATAGGTTAATCACTGTTGATTTTGTCCAGAGTTAGGCTACGCTAAACATTTTATTTGTGTCGTGTCATTAACATGTTTAAATGGTCTAACAAGAAGTATTCAACACTGCAAGCGCAGGCAGAGCGCATTAGAAGAATCCAAAGAAGAACTAGCCTACTCTAAAAATCTTAAGCTGCTTGGATTTGACTCAATTTTCCTCGTTCGTTTGAAACAAAATGATATGTAATAATATATTAGATTAATTTGTTTGTGATTTTTATTAGTCATGTAGGATAGGCTGTGATATGTGTGTGTATGTGTGCGGTTTACAAAGAAATGTAGAAAATACAAAAGATTACCCACAACACTGTAAAATCATTGAACTAAATTATACACATGTAAATCACATTTCTTATTAATATACATTAACGATAAAGATTAAAAATAAGAAAGATGCACATACGTCGTTGTAAATGAGAAACTGTGATCAGTCGTACAGCAGTAATAACGTAAGATTACAAATACAATTTCAAGCAAAATGATCATATTTATTCAAGCATTTAACATTTATAAGTTAATTATATGTCAGTAATGAACTGCACAAATTATAATGATCACGAAGAAGGTCCTCTGTCCCAAACGCGTATAGTGGATATACAGTATACAACTCCCTATCTATAGTTCTATACTGCCACCGGTTGGCACGGTTGTGTAACTTAGAGAACAACCTGTTATGTTGAGATCACAACCAAAATAAAGTCGTGATCACGAGAAAACAACTTTTGTTATGTCGAGATCACGAGAAAATTAAGTCGTGATCACAAGAAAACAAGAAGGAAAAAAATAATAACGCATGGCCACTTAGAACTTCCGCAATGATATGCTCCACAAACGGTCACATATACTGAGATTCAACTCCTGCCATGCCAACAATGTGGCCTCAAATAGGCAAATGCCCCCTGGTGGGCCCACAAGGACATAATGCATATCCTAACTAACAAGTATATGTAGAAGAAAAAAATGAACAAATAACTGCAGACACATTACACACACAAGCCACAGATATAGGACACAAAGACAACAGATACTGAGGCAACTGAAAGACAAGACAGAATGAAGAAAATCTTGTGATATACTAATGAAAACCTTTCATCCAATACCTGGTATAATTGAAATCATAAATATACTTGATTATAATGTCATTGTGTTTAATTGCTATTTTAGTGAATATCTATTGCTTGAACATTTGTCAGCAGAAAAGCAACAGCTTTAGACTATTGAAAGTACAAAAACGTTACTCAAATTAGCTGCTGTGTATTTTGTTATACTTGACACGACCTTGGATTTGAAAGCTTTTAAAGACTACCCAGAGTTAGTGGTCACTAAAGACTGAGGTCAGTGTAAGGTCAGAACGCTGTTGTATTCTGATAGTGGAAAAACATTCCTCACCTGTCACTTTGCATATGAGGTCATTCAACATGCATGCACAGAAAAATACACCTGACCGCTGCAGGAGATCCGTCATGTGTTGTGACGAGACTCTGTGTGATTTCTATGAGTGTGTGTTTATTCAACCGTTCCGTCATTCAGGAAACATGCACCAAACAATGCATGAGAGAAATGAAACGTTAAAATGGCTTCACTGCAGGTGTTAGTTTGTTTCAGGACTAGAGGTGGGAATCTTCACGCACCTCAAGATTCAGTTTCGATTTAGAGTCACAATATGATTCCAAACCGATTCTCGATGTATCCCAATTTTTCCAGCAACAGCAATGGGTTTTAGTGAGATTTTATACTACTTTATACTATAACACGCCTGCACTCATCCACAAACAGAAACAAAAATAAGTCAGTATAATCAAAATAATGTAATTAACATTAAAAATAATATATTAATAAAATTAATTACACAATGATCAATTAAAAATAATAAATAAAAAATGTAAATAAATTACTGTAATTTTACTGGCATCATTATATATAGAAAATTATATAGATTTTTTTCCACATCTTTTCTTAACCAGTTAAAAACAATGTGTACCGATTACTGGCACCATACAGTTATTTTTATTATTATTTTGTAAGTCATTCAGTGAGATGGTCAGATAAGTAATTATTTATTTAAATAATAATAATAATAATAATAATAATAATAATACATAATGATAAATTAAAAATAATAAAATAAATATAAATTACTAGCATCATATAAGTTTATTTTTATTTTTCAGTCAGATAAGCAATTAGTAACTAACATTAATAAAATATATTATTAATGAAAATAATTACACAATGAAAAATTAAAATTAAAAATTATTAAGTGAAATATCAGATAGGAAATGTATTAGAAATAATAACATCAACAATAATAATAATAATAATTATTATTAATAGCAATATAACATCAATAGATAGTATTGTTTATTTACTGGCACTGTTATTTTCTTAACAGAAATTAAAAGTGAGATGGTCAGATAAGTAATGCTTTATTGTCATTAACATTATTATTTTTATTATTATTATTATTATTATTATTATTAAAAGCATATTTACTAATAATATTGAAAAAAATTATTGCTGTAATCTAACGATTTAGTTATTATTGTCAAATTGCAAAAATAAAACAATTAAAAATTGGTTCCACTGGTTGTCAGACACTTAAGTCATATTGTTTGTTACATAATAATCAAATGAATAATGAATATTTGTAAATCTAATCTAGAATCATCCGAGAAAGAACCATGATGCATCAGCAAATCGATTTGCTCAGGATTTGTTTGTGATGTATGCGTGTCCACACAAAGTAGCCTAGAGAAAATGCTGTGTGTGTGTTCAGTTACCTGGTGCGTGAGAGTTGACTGTCTCTCCCTCGTTGTCGGACGAGGCCGTTAGCGGCGAGGATGAGGACGAGTGGGCTGTGATGTCGCTGTCGCTGGTGCTGCTGTCCTGGAGCACATCAGGTTTGCGTCTCGCCGCCGCCTCGCGTTTCTGCCGCAGCTGTCGCATGCGCTGCTTCTGCTGCTGGCTGCGCGGGCCTCTGACGCGCACGCGCCCGTTCACCTGCTTCTCCTGGCAGCGGTTCTTCTTGGCCGCCATTGCCACGGAGGATGTGTCACTCTCGGAATGCGAACGCCGGGACTTCCTGCCGGCCGTTTGAACGGGCGCCGGCGCTTCCTCCGCCGACGAAAGCGTGTCGGAGTCTCCCAGGTGACCGGAGGAGGAAGGCGACCGCAGGCAGACGGAGGAATCGCTGTCTTCCTGCGTGCAGGACTGGGCGGCGGCTGGGGGCGGGTCCGTTTCCTGTGGCTGCCCAGGGGCGGAGTCTCTATGAAGCTCCTTTAGTAAGCACGGCATGGAGAGCAGGCCGGGGGCGGGCAGTTTGTCAGGACTCTGCGAGCTGATTGGCTCCTCGCATGCCGGTGAGCTGGTGGGCGTGGTCTCTTGTCTCAGGGGCATGTCCTGCTCCTCTGTTGTGGCCTCGCCCTCTGTGGGGCATTCAGGGAGCTCGTTGGCCTTCTGGGCATCAGTCATCTCTGGAGGGCGGGGCCAGGGGCGGAGTCTCTGAAGTGGCAGTTGACTGGCGATAAACAGGGGCAGCTGACCTGGAAAACAGGAATTGTGTGTCAATATAACCGCTGACTAGGGCGATTTTTCAGATTTTATCGATTAATTCGAATTTAGTGTTTTGCCACGATTTTATTTTTTTAGAAATCGAGGAATCGCGATTTTGAGTAGAAATATTAACCAAACATTAGAATTAGACACTTTGACAATATGCCAATGATAACAGTAAAGAGAAAAGAATGATCCGAACGCATGTCGGCGCACGTGATTAACCGCTCACGCGTAACGCTCATATCACACAGAATGCACTTTTGCGTTGACAAAGATGTGATGCAGGCAGTGGAATAAGAAAAACATGCAAGAAGATGGGAGTGAACTTCTTTCAACTTGAGCGCCATGTTTTTAGAACGCCGTTTCATGCATGAGATGCTGCAAGTGTAGGGCTGAGACGATAAATCGATGCAGAATCGATTCGTGGATCGATTCTGAGATCTTCCGAATGCATCGTGATACTCTCTGGAATCGATTCTGCGTTTAGATTTTAACAGCAGATGGTGCTCTAATCTAGTTTTTATCCGCACACTCAAATGCTCATGAAGGATAGTGCTGTTTGGCTGAGTCATTTAATTTCACCTCGGCTCAGAATGCTTTTATGACGCGAGATTAATGTAAACACAGCCCACTGTGAACAACCTTGTAAATCACTTCAACCTTTTCGAATTTTATGAATGATTATTTTAGGTTCAAGTGTGTGTAAGGATTTGGAAACAAGCAGAGTGCGGCTGTTTCGAAAGTATGCAGTGCCATCTGCTGTTCAAAACTAAGCTCAGAATCGACTCGAGAAAGAATCGCGATGCATTTGGAGAATCTCTGAATTGATGCTGAATCATTTCTCGATTCGCGATGCATTGATTTATTTTTTCACAGCGAGCGCAACAGTCAAACACATCCATGTTTACATAGAAAAAACAATGGAAAAGCAGTGCAATCAAATAAAAAACCTGTGAAGAACTACTACAGTATGTCTGATATTTCATGTTTGCATCATGGTGACAGGCTGAAAGCTGCTGTTCATTGAACAGAACATTTCTAGTTAATAATAGTCTACTGGTGTTATACCTTCAGTCATTTTGAATTACCTTGACTTTTGAGATTTTTTTAAAGCATTTTCCTCGTATTATTTCTGAATATATATGTATAAGACAAGTTTGTACAAGATGTAGTTGTAGTTCATGCATCTTTTCTGCAAATATATTTAACAAGTGATTTAACTTATAACTTTATGTGTGGTGCACTTGGAATAGAATTTTCTTTAACTAGAGGGTTAATAAAGAAAAAGATACTTGAATCATGTTGTAGTTGCATTTTCAAGTTGACTAGTTAATTGTATTAATTAAAAAAAAAAAAAAAATACTTATATGGTTAGCTCGGTTTCTCATTCTTTGACCACCACTGGGATACAGTGGCTTCGGGTAACCAGCTAGAATGCTGAACTATCACGCACCAGTGAAGCTCTTATCAACCTTTCTACATGTCATCGGACTCCAATGTACAATGCTGCATTTCACAACAGCCTGGCCTTGAAATGCTTTCAAAACTTTGTGTCCATAAACAAATTTTTGCTGCGATCAAGTGTTTAAAGAGGCCTCGGTCACAATGCATGAAAACTTACAAATAGGGTTCGCCATATTAAAAATCATTTAATAGAGACTGATCTCACAAACAGCAACATATATGCAATATATTTAGATCTCACAATATTTCAATGAAAGCATAACTAGAAAAGTTCATACCGACTATAAAAATATTCATAACTTCAAGAATTCAAACCAGAGATAGATAGATAGATAGATTTTATATATATAAATAAAACGTTTATACTGAATATATAAATATTCATGACTTCATTTTATTAATTCCATGACTTTTCAGTATGGAAAAATCACTTCAATCAATTTTAAATTTATCTCATAAGTTTTCCATAACGTGTGAAACAAAACACTACAGATCTTTAAATTCTCCTCTCCAGACAAGCAAAATCAAAACTTTACTATAGTAACTCATGACCCTGTTTTACACACCAAAACACTTCATTCAGAAATCTGATGCTCAATACTTGAAATACACATGTACACATAAAATAATGCCATCAAAAATTTGGAATTTGATTTTTGTATACTGTTTTATTTATACACTGCCATCCAAAAGTTTGAGATGAGTAAAATTTTGAATGTTTTTTAATTGAGTCTCTTATGCTCAAAGCTGTATTTATTTGATAAAAAAGGTAATCTTGTGAAAAATTATTGCAATTTATTTTATTGATTTCCTATTTTAATATACTTTAAAATATAATTTGTAATGCAGCGCTGAATTTATCGGCCATTACTCCAGTCTTCAGTCACACGATCCTTCAGAAGTCATTCTAATATACTGATTTATTATGTGTTGAAACTGTTAATTTTTACTTAATATTTTTTTGAATGATGTGATACCCGTGATACTTTTTTCTTTGATTCTTTGATGAATAAAAGGTTAAAAAGAATAGCATTTATTCAAAATATAAATCCTTTCTAACAATGTCTTTACTATCACTTTTAATCCATTTAACATCCTTGCTGAATAAAAGTGCTAATTTCTTTAAAAAAAAAAAAAAAAAAAGAAAGAAAAATGTAGTAACCCCAAACTTTTGAATAGTAGTGTATATTGTATACAAATATATGTATTAAAAATAATAAATAAATAAATAAATAAATAAATAAATATAGAATAAACACTGTTCTTTTTATATGAAAATCCTGAAAAAAAGTATCACAGGTCCAAAAAAAATATTAAGCAGCACAACTGTTTCCAATGTTATCATTCATATTAGAATGATTTCTGAAGGATCATGTGACACTGAAGACTGGAGTAATAATGCTGAAAATTCAGCGCTGCGTCACAGGAATAAATTATATTTCAAAGCAGATTGAAAAAAAACTCTTTAAAATAATTAAGAATAATATTTCACAATTACAGTCTTTTTTCTGTATTTTTGATTAAATAAATGCAGCCTTAATGAGCAAAAGAATCTTCCTTAAATTTATTTTTCTAATTAACAGTAAAGAAAACACAGCTGTGGATGCAACAAATAAAAAGATGTCACAAAAAACAAGAATAAACAAACAAATAAGAAGGAACTTGTGATATTTTGAAAGGGAAATTTTGAAAAAGTCCCTTCCCCCATTAATTTTACATATATGTGGCAGCTTCTTATTATCAAAAACTAAATATAACATATGCATTATTATAAGCCAAACGCACTGACTGCCACAGATCAGATTTCTGTATAGGACAATGCTTACAAACTGTAGCATAATGATTTTAGATACCATGTCAACTTTGAATACGAGAAGTTAAAATATAGATTCCGAAAGCTTCTTACGCGTTTTAAAGGAGATCCCACATTCATTACGACAGCAACAAAAACTGCAGCAGCGACGGTGTTTTGGCTAAAATTGTGGTTACCATGGTAATTTTTTACACGTTAGCTCCTCGCGCAGGAACCCAGAAACACGAAGCGCTCTCAGACAGACATCAATGCATCCATCATGTATGAAGATCGAGCGAGCATGCAACAGCTCCTAAGCTTTACATGCTCTTATTTGCAATGAATAAACATCAATGCACACATACTCAAAATCCCTGAATCCGTTTATAAATCATAGCGCGTGCATGCGATTCAATGCAACTCAATGCAGCTGTGAAAGAAAGGAACGGAATACGGCTCTTATATAATTACAGAAATGGGGAAAAAAGTAAAACAAGCGAAAATAAATGTTGCACTATGCTAATACAGACACTGCAGCACAAACACTCATCCTGCGACACACTGTTGCTGTTAACACTTTCAGTCTGGAAGCTGCACGGTAACCGGTACATCTGCACGCTGCGTGGATATAACCCGCATTTATGCATGTATAAACGCGTGCATTAATTAAACTGAAAGTAGGTTTGGGTCAAAACTGCAGTAGAGGCTCAAAATGGAAGGGCGCAGTGATAAGAGCGCGCTCGATAGCCGTCGACAGCAGCTTACCTGCTTCAAATCTGTCCTCATGTGTGTGTTCTGTGGAACATCTCAGGCTCGCAGCACCATATTTATGAGGAAAATAAGGAGTTTACTTAAGTTTTATGGTATAACTATGTGTTCTCCACTTTGCGACCGCTTTAGCACAGTTTGCTAATTTAAAATGTCCCCACTAGCCGTCGCTGGAACAAATGTATAGTCGTCATTTCCGCTGCGGCGGAGTCGGGAAAAACAAAAGGCGCCACCGTGAGATTCGGAGAGGAATTGCGTTTATTACAAACAACACAGTATAACTTCTTACAATTATTAACGCACTTTTTTATCTTATTGTTTTTTTTTTTTTTTTAATAAATTATCGAGATAAAGTGTTCATGAAGTCCACTTTCTGCTCCAGCTGGGCATCCAGGGCAGCCTTGGGGGAAAAAGAAAACGTCACACAAAAATTACTACAACCCGAATTCCGGAAATGTTGGGACGTTTTTTTAAATTTGAATAAAATGAAAACTAAAAGAATTTCAAATCACATGAACCAATATTTTATTCACAATAGAACACATATAAAAAAATTTAAAACTGAAAAATTTTACAATTTTATGCACAAAATGAGCTCATTTCAAATTTGATGCCTGCTACAGGTCTCAAAAAAAGTTGGAACGGGGGCATGTTTACCATGGTGTAGCATCTCCTCTTCTTTTCAAAACAGTTTGAAGACGTCTGGGCATCGAGGTTATGAGTTTCTGGAGTTTTGCTGTTGGAATTTGGTCCCATTCTTGCCTGATATAGGTTTCCAGCTGCTGAAGAGTTTGTGGTCATCTTTGACGTATTTTTCGTTTAATGATGTGGCAAATGTTCTCTATAGGTGAAAGATCTGAACTGCAGGCAGGCCAATTCAGCACCCAGACTCTTCTACTACGAAGCCATGCTGTTGTAATAGCTGCAGTATGTGGTTTTGCATTGTCCTGCTGAAATACACAAGGCCTTCCCTGAAATAGACATCGTCTGGAGGGGAGTATATGTTCCTCTTAAACCTTTATATACCTTTCAGCATTCATAGTGCCTTCCAAAACATGCAAGCTGCTCATACCGTATGCACTTATGCACCCCCATACCATCAGAGATGCTGGCTTTTGAACTGAACGCTGATAACACGCTGGAAGGTCTCCCTCCTCTTTAGCCCGGAGGACACAGCATCCGTGATTTCCAACAAGAATGTCAAATTTGGACTCGTCTGACCATAGAACACTTTTCCACTTTGAAACAGTCCATTTTAAATGAGCCTTGGTCCACAGGACACAACGGCGCTTCTGGACCATGTTCACATATGGGTTCCTTTTTGCATGATAGAGCTGTAGTTGTCATCTGCAGATGGCACAGCGGATTGTGTTTACCGACAGTGGTTTCTGGAAGTATTCCTGGGCCCGTTTAGCAATGTCAATGACAGAATCATGCCGATGAGTGATGCAGTGTCGTCTGAGGGCCCGAAGACCATGGGCATCCAACAAAGGTCTTCGCCCTTGTCCCTTACCCACAGAGATTTCTCCAGTTTCTCTGAATCTTTTGATGATGTTATGCACTGTAGATGATGAGATTTGCAAAGCCTTTGCAATTTGACGTTGGGGAACGTTGTTTTTAAAGTATTTCACAATCTTTTTATGCACTCTTTCACAGATTGGAGAGTCTCTGCCCATCTTTACTTCTGAGACTCTGCCTCTCTAAGACATCCCTTTTATAGCTAATCATGTAACAGACCTGATGTCAATTAACTTAATTAGTTGCTAGATGTTCTCCCAGCTCAATCTTTTCAAAATGTCTTGCTTTTTCAGCCCTTTGTTGCCCCCGTGGCAAACTTTTTTGAGACCTGTAGCAGGCATTAAATTTGAAATGAGCTCATTTAGTGGATAAAAGTGTAAAATTTCTGCATTTAAACATTTGTTATGTTCTCTATGTTCTATTGTGAATAAAGTATTGGCTCATGTGATTTGAAAGTCTTTTAGTTTTCATTTTATTCAAATTTAAAAAACGTCCCAACATTTCCGGAATTCGGGTTGTATATCCAACAAAGATAAATAATATTAAAAAAATAATAATAATAATAATGAATAATAGTAAATGCCAAAATAAAACTACACTAATAAATAAAATTACCAGCTCTCGTTTGGCTTCCTCGATTTTCACCCGTGCAAGTGCTGGACTCTGAAGAAAAAAGTACAACCATAATGAAAACCAGTGTTATTTTAGTATTATTGACATACTATTTTATGTCTATGTAGATTTATTAAATTAAATTTTTATTTTTTAGTATTAGTTATTTTAGTACATTAAGTCAATCTAAATTAAAAACATTTCAAGTAATTTAGTTTTAATTATATATAATAACATGTAACCTATATAATAGTGATGATAAACTGAGAAAACGGTTTAAAGAACAATGAGAGAATTTTAAAACAATTAGCAATTATTTAGACGTGGATGTGATTATTTTATTGAATAATGTATCCTTCATATTGTGCATTGTGCTATAACAAAATAATTATTTATTAACCAACCCACGCATCAAACAACAAAACCAATGAGTGCTTTCCTATGCAAAACTCACAAGATGGTTTCCATGTTCAATAAAATAATTCTGTCATTCTGTAATCTTCATGTTCAAGTTTTACTTACAGGGCTCAAGTCAGTATACGGCTCTAGTTTCTTCTTCAAAGGTAGTGTTTCCTCTTTTAGAGCTGCGATTTTCTAAGTATAGAGTAAAAGATGAGAGAAAAGGATCCAATTCAATTTCATACCAGCCTGTAAGTGCAGTTCTGTTACAGTGCATATTCCTTAAATTCATATTTTTTCCATTTATGAACATATTAAAACCTTTAATTCCCATAGGAGGTGTGTACAAAAGATATTTATGAAATATATATAGGTTGAATAAAGTCTAAATTAATATAATTAGCCTGCAAAATCAACACAGTTGCACATGGATCATTTTTGGCATTATTACATTTCATTTCAGTAATTACGACATTGCATGAATAATATGGCATCAATCTGTAATCTGGTCAAGCAGTTTACCTCTGATAACTGCAGGATGGCCTGATGGGTAAGAGAATCCTCCATTTGCCGTGAATCCAGCTTTTCCTGTTACAAACACACAGATTCTGTTTGTATAAGGCTGCATGAAAGATCTTAAACTATAATTTGACATTTGGATGAAAATGGTGACACACACCTGTGCAATCTTATTCCTGCAAGCGAGGTCTCTGGATTTATTCTTCATGAAGTCCATGTTCAGAAGCCTCTCCTCTGCTGTAGCTGCTTCCACCTGCTGTATATGTGTGATCTTCATCAGATCACTGGAAAACAAACGCAAGTTTTAGTAAATAAATAAAATAAAACAAGTGAATAAAAGCATAAATTAAAAATGATTAAATAGATTCAATAAGATTAATATACATAAAAATGTGGATAAAATAAATAAATTAAATTAGATTAAAAATGTGACAAATAAATAATATACCTAACAGTACCAAAACATATAAAAATATAACTTAATAGAAATATTTTCCAAATAATATTTCAGACATATTTATATCGTTTTGTTTTTTTTTAGACTTGAGCGTTTAAAAAACATAGATGCCTTTAAATTTTAGTATGGGGAGAATGATTATATTTGGGAGCTCATGGCATCTAAAAACCTGTATGAGACACATTTGTACAGTTTTTCTTAGTAAGAGGATTTGAATGAGAAGTGAAAGTTGAATAAATGACAGAAGCAGTAAAAATCATGACAGGTAAGAAACCTTCATTAAAACTTTACACAGTTAATAACACAAGAACATCAAAGTCAAATGCATAAATTTTTTGTGTTAAATCTTTTGTGTTTTCTTACTCCTGAAGTTTCTTCCGAAGAACAACCGTTGCAGTCATTTTCTTCCTAACAGCAGAAAGTTCCCGCTGCAAACTCCGGTCCGTTTTCTCTGCCTCCAGCACGTCATTGGTCAGTTTATTGATTGCAGGCATATAGCTGGACAGCCAAGATTGTGAAATCAACCACAAAACTCACTTTGCAAATGTCAGACTTAGTTTAAAAATTAACTGATCCGATTTCAGGGTTAAGATTAGGTTCCAGAACCTAATCATCTCTTGCATGTGATGTAATTGCTGTATATGATGTGCTTATGAGTGTTATTTTACCTCCCAAGTGATGTGTCTCTGAGTTTGAGCACTTCAGCGGTTTCCTCCAGCACCGACAGCAGGTCCACTGTGGGTTTGGAAAGTCCTCCAGCCTGAAGTCCCACTGCCTGGAGAAGCACTTCTTGGAGATGAGCTCCTGTCAAGGACCACAATGAAAGTCAGTAACCCCAAATTAATTTATTCCACAACAAAAAATTGTACACTTACAGAATCGTTACGCATTTGACAGACTACTATTTCCAAAGTGACTGTCTCAGAGTCTCACCATCGCTGCTGTACTCTTCTATTTTCTGCTTGTGGTCCTCGATGAGCATCTCTGCCTCTCTGCATCTCATCTCACTGCTCTCCGCCAGCTCGTACAGAATCTCCACGGTGCGTTTGTTCACTTCAAACTCCGGCACCGGCTGCTGCCCAAACACCTTCCTGAGCCACTGGCTCACCTGCAATTACACAGCATATGCAGATGCACTGTAAATGCTACATGCAAGTGTTTTGAGATTCAAGAATCAACATGTACTGGGAAAAAAAAAAAAACAAGCTGTTTATGTCAGAACATCATGGTACGTTGATATGATTCTGAATGACTGCCATATGCATTGACATTTTTTTCAAAACTATAAAGAATACAGTTCTTTCCACGGTATTGCTATAAGACATGTTCAAAAACATAATAGTTCCAAGGTATTTTGTTCTTTCTGTTTTGTTCACATCTGCCATGTAAGGACGTGATGAATAAGACGTAAAATTGTGTATGCATCTAGTATAAGACTAGTAAGTGTATTTAGTACAGGTAAACACAAACAACGGAACTGCAGTGAACGTTTGCGCGTTTGAACCAATTTACATCGTATTCAGTACTTTATTAGCTTAGTGTATATAACGCTAATGTATTCTACAAAGACATTAACTCACGATTTTGCTTTTCTCGCACATTTTTCCACTAACTGTGTCTCACATCCGATCAAATTTACTTGACAAAGTTCCGAACTCAACAACTAAACATCCCGCCACTGAGTTTGTTCTTCTATTTCCGGTGTCTCAAAGCGCATTATTCATTGGCTGCCCAAATGACATATCGACCAATGAGATTCTGGGATGCAGAAGCACCGCCCAATTACAACGAACAAAACGTTTCAAGGGAATTTCAAGAGGAAAAAGAGAAACTGCATTAATAATTGTTAATATATATACATTTTCACAGTACAATATTCTCTTTTAAACAATAATTTAAGGATAATAAAGATAATAATTTTTTTAAGGATAAATAACCATTTATTGGAATCACAAAAATTGTACTACTATGGGAATATACAGCCAACTGCTTTATTTCACTAAACATAATTATTAATAATTATTTTATACATATATTATATATATATATATATATATATATATATATATATATATATATATATATATATATATATATATATATATTATATATATATTTGTTTGTATGTATGTACTAATTGAATAATTATTCGTACAACGACTACATTAAAATTAAGAAATTTTCCTTTTATAGCTTTAAATTAAAGGGCATAGAATATATAATGCGTAAAAATATAATAATAATAACAATAATAATAACAATAAATGTATAAATAATAAAAAGGGTAATAAAATGCCTATTTACAAATATATTACTAAAAGAATGTAATGTTGGTCAGAATTCTTTTACTTTCTGAAAAGAAGTAATCATAAAATATGAGCTTTTGTTCCTCTTTTGGATAAGAGTCTGTTAAATGCATAAATGTGCGTGTGTGTGTGTGTGTGTGTGTGTGTGTGTGTGTGTGTGTGTGTGTGTGTATATATATATATATATATATATATATTTTTTTTTTTTTTTTTTTTTTTATTTTTTTTTTTATTAATGCTTGAACAGACAGAACAAGAAGAACATAGCCAAGGAATCACATACAAATCCATAAAATAATGACTAATAATTATAAATTAAACATAAATGACAAACGCATACACATTAATAATAAAATAAAAATGGTTACAAAATCAGGTGTGAATGACATTACAATGACATTGCAAAGATATACAAACAATCATACATAAAGAAAGCATCTAAATAGAAGGATTTTCTTTAAATACCTCTGTATAATATTTCAGGAATCTTAGGGTTTTTTTATTCTTTATAAGATGAAGAGATTTTAGAAGTGAGTTTAATTCAATTTTAAAAAGGGGATAGGATGGGTAACTATTTGCAAATTTTTGTTTGTGAATGAAAAATTTACCATATAAAACAAACAAATAAAAAAATTAATAGTATGTTCCAGGGGTTTATTTTTAGTATTATCATAATAAAAAATAATGTCTTTTAAACTAAAAGAATATACAACATAGACAGAATCAAATATATGAGAACCTAGGTCAGACCAAAATTGCTTGGATATAGGGCATTCAAAAAACAGATGTACTAATGTCTCCTCTGCTTGTTTGCAAAAAGCTGTCAATGTCCAAATATTACAATTAACAGGATATATTTTATGTAAAATTTTAAAATGTGTTTCCTTTGCCTTATTAGAAATGCAATATTTCCCAGGTAAAAGCCAGGATGTTATATGTTATAATTTACATGAACAAAAAAGTCTCGTCGTCGTGTACACAGACATAATAAATATATATTTAATAAATATTTGTTATGTCTATGGTCGTGTAGCCGAACTACATCCGGGTCAGTCGCTGACCTTTCCTATATGAGCTGCGCTCGCGCCCTCCATTTCCTCCACTCATCTCCTCGCGCTCCAGCCGGCCGCTGCAGGAGGACTCAAGCTCGAGCTTCCAGGACACAAACTCTCCGTAAACATGCTCTCCGTTCGCGTCGCGGCGGCTCTGGCCCGCAGTCTGCCCAGACGGGCCGCATTCGTAAGTCTCACTGTGTGGTGTTTTAACGAACCGGTGAATGTCAGCGCTTGTTAATGGCGCGAGCGCCATCTTGCATTATGAAGAGCCTGCGAATGCTGCGTTTCTTTTAGCTTTATTTGATTCTCGTGTTCAGCTACAGCTGTGTGTAGTTTAAGGGGACGGAATCTAAATGTTTTGAGTTTGTATTTAAATTAGAAAAGCGTACGAGTGCATGTTTAGCCAGGTTGTGCTCAATGAATGACATTCCCAGGTGAAGGTCAGAAAACGCTGTTTGGGTGTATGACGTCATCTGTCATTAACTTTACTGCGTAAAATTGGTGTCTTTTTAGTGTTTAATGTTTTAGTGCGTCCGTAATCTATCACTTTTTTTTTGTTTATTCTTTAATGCGGAAGTTTGGATGACGACATGGTGCCGCATTATGATCACTAAAGGCGATCAGACAATGAGTTATTGTAAATGAGAAATTAAACAACCAGGCTTTGATTAGTATTTGTAGTTGGTCTGCTTTCTAAATCCTATTTAAAGGAAAGAACGGGTTTAGCTCCAGTGAGGTGGTTGTTGATGGCACGTGAAGGTCAAGGGCTCTTTGGGTTTTTATGGCTGGATCTTAAGGTGTATGTTCATCACAAACATTATCATTGTGGGGTTATAACCAATATATCTGCAACTGCAGGTTTCCAAGAATGTTGCTGCTGCTGCATGCGTCGGAGCAAAGAACCTGCACACTGCCAGACCATGGCTGCAGAAGACAGGTTATTAAACACTGCTTTTTCTTTTGGGTTTTGTAGTTCTTGGATTATTGCATTATTTTTTTTTGCACTTTCAGTCATGCACACTCAAAACGCTTTGCATTGTTTCTCAGGCACAGCGGAGGTGTCCAGTATTCTGGAGGAGAAGATTCTTGGAGCTGAAACTGGTGCTGATCTGGAGGAGACCGGCCGCGTGCTGTCCATCGGTGATGGTATCGCTCGTGTGTACGGGCTGAGGAACGTGCAGGCCGAAGAGATGGTGGAGTTCTCCTCCGGTCTGAAGGTGAGTTAGCAAGGGGTCAAGAGGTCGTGGCTTGAGCTGTCAAGGAGTCCAGATACTTCAAGATGATTGATATTCTGCTTAATGCACACAATATACATAGGTTTTGGCTTTGATTAGCTCTGATAGTGTATTGTAGTTGGAGATGAATGTTTTGTGAAACTGGTGTGCATATGCTTACCAGTCAAGTATTGTTTTTTTTTTAAACTCCATATTTTAATTTGAAGTCTTAATTATTTATGAATAACTTGTTAGTTTAATTTTTGTTGTGTAATGGAAGTTCTATGTTTGATTTACTTTTGTGGTGTTTTAATTAAGTCTTGACTTTAAAATAGTTCATTTTTACGTACTACAGTAAAATGTAGTATAAAATGTGATTCATTTAAATAAAAATCAATGCTATACCACTTTATTTTTTTTAAATTCAGTATGAAATGGTGTAGTAGGAATTTAAAAAATGTGAAATATAAATTAAATATAGTCTGCCTAATTAATTAGTCCAGTCAAAACGCGTAGTTGTACTAACATTTACTACAAATGAACTGGGTTTTAATTATGCAAGTATGCAATCCTGTCTCCGTATTGCTTTTGTTTAACTGGTGGCTTTTGATACTTTCGTTTCTCTCCTTAGGGCATGTCTCTGAACTTGGAGCCTGATAACGTTGGTGTTGTGGTGTTCGGTAACGACAAACTGATCAAAGAGGGTGACATTGTCAAGAGAACAGGGGCTATCGTGGACGTTCCTGTCGGAGAGGAGCTGCTCGGCCGTGTTGTGGACGCTCTGGGAAACCCCATTGATGGCAAGGTCTGACCACCAACTAGATGCTTCATTTTAGCTCTTCTGAATTTCTTCATCTAATAGTTGTCATACTTGAGTTGACCAATCAGTCTTTTTGTTTCTCCTCCAAAGGGACCCCTGGGCTCTAAGCAGCGTAGGCGTGTGGGTCTGAAGGCCCCTGGCATCATCCCTCGCATCTCTGTGAGGGAGCCCATGCAGACCGGCATCAAAGCCGTGGACAGTCTGGTGCCCATTGGCCGTGGCCAGAGAGAGCTGATCATTGGAGACCGTCAGACTGGGTAAGATAGTGATTTGATGACTTTAAATGCTTGCTTCATTTGCACTTGGTCATCCATTTCATTTTATTTCCTCCAGCAAAACCGCCATTGCCATCGACACCATCATCAACCAGAAGCGCTTCAACGATGGCACTGAAGAGAAAAAGAAGCTGTACTGCATCTATGTGGCCATCGGTCAGAAGAGATCCACCGTGGCCCAGCTGGTGAAGAGGCTGACAGACACCGATGCTATGAAGTACACCATCGTGGTGTCCGCCACCGCGTCTGACGCCGCTCCCCTGCAGTACCTGGCTCCATACTCCGGCTGCTCCATGGGCGAGTACTTCAGAGACAACGGCAAACACGCCCTCATCATCTACGACGATCTTTCCAAACAGGTGAGAACTTTTGTACTAAAGCTGCGGTCTACTACTGAGTGAGTTTTTCTGGCCAAATCCAAGAACACATTGAATTGGGAACTTCATGTGAGGGTGAAAGATTTACTCCGCTAGCTCAAATTGACTGTGGGTTTGCCATTCTGACCAATAGAAAGAGGCTTGGTTTGTACAAAGTGACTATGTGAGCTGTGCTTTAGTTATCGCTACACTATTGACTGTTCAGTGGACTTTTTGCCTACAAAACTGCTAGTGACCTCCTCTTTAATACACTGGTCCAAATATCAAAGTCAAAGTTGTGCTTGGTACTTTTTCCACATTTTATAGTGCTAAACTATATGGGAGTTAGGGCTGCTTGATTAATCATAATGAAACTGAATTGTGAATATGGATTGACTATTGTGAATAGGTATTTTTTTTTTTTTTTTTTTTTTTTTAAATTTAAATCCCTGCATGTTTCCACACAAGGTGCAGCAGTTTGCTCTTGGATATGAGCAGCTCATTATCAGTTGGGGTTAGCACTGGCTTTGCTCACAGTAAATGCTGCCTCATGCAAACTGCATTTGCTCTGAGTTCGGAATGCTTTAATGTGCATTTAAGAATTGCTTCAATGGATCACTTTAATGTGCATTATATCCGCATGCACCAGAAGTGCTTCCAACAAGAAACTTTTAAGGGCGTTCTTCCTGCAGTTTTGTCAATTAGGTTCAGTGATGGCTATGTTAAGTGCCTTTTTGTATTAAATGCATTGACATTATAATGGTAATATTTTTGCTTATTTTTATAGCTGTATTAAAAATACAGAATTTTGGCTAAATTGTGCAGCACTTGTAAATGAACAACCTGAACCTTTTTTTTTTTTTTTTTTTTTTTTTTTTTTTTTTTTTTTTTTCCTCTCACCAAAATTGTGCAGACCTGATGGGGAATTATGTAGTCATAAAAAAAATAAAAATACTACTTTTAAAGTGTTCACCATGTACATGCTTTAGTTGCTTACCCAACTTCATTAGATGCATCCTAGGATGCTTTATGAATTATACTGGAGTTAACACATCTGGAGTCTGAATGCAGAAAATAATTGTAATCTTTGCACACTTCAGGCTGTTGCCTATCGCCAAATGTCCCTGCTGCTGCGTCGTCCCCCCGGTCGTGAGGCCTACCCCGGCGATGTCTTCTACCTGCACTCCCGTCTGCTGGAGAGAGCGGCAAAGATGAACGATAACTTCGGTGGTGGATCCCTCACCGCCCTGCCCGTTATCGAGACCCAGGCCGGAGACGTGTCTGCTTACATTCCCACCAATGTCATCTCCATCACTGATGGACAGGTGAGCCACTGCACAAGCAGATCTGCACAATCAACGATTTGATTCTCAAGCTGATCTTCTCAATCTCTTCCTGCAGATTTTCTTGGAGACCGAGTTGTTCTACAAGGGTATCCGTCCCGCTATTAACGTGGGTCTGTCTGTGTCCCGTGTCGGCTCTGCTGCCCAGACCAGGGCCATGAAGCAGGTTCGTTTTGGCTCCCAGTTGATGCTTTTGAGCTCATTCCTATGTGAAAATGGTTATAAAACACCCATCTGTTCGTTCTCCAGGTCGCTGGTACCATGAAGCTGGAGTTGGCCCAGTACCGTGAGGTGGCCGCCTTTGCCCAGTTCGGTTCTGATCTGGATGCCGCCACACAGCAGCTGCTGAATCGAGGCGTGCGACTCACAGAGCTGCTCAAGCAGGGCCAGTACTGTAAGTGCACTGCTGCCCCCTACTGCATAGGAGGACTGGTTCACTCGTAAACTACAGGTTTGTAATGTTCCTGTGCTGTTTTGTCTTAAGGTCCCATGGCCATTGAGGAGCAGGTGGCCGTCATTTACGCTGGTGTGAGAGGACACTTGGACAAGATGGAGCCTAGCAAGATCACCAGATTCGAGAAAGCCTTCCTTCAACACGTCATCAGCCAGCACCAGGATCTGCTCACAGCCATCAGGCAAGTTTTCATGAGCATTTCTGTGGAAGAAAAGCCAGTGAACATTTTGTTACTGACTTTCACATCTAAATATTTGTACTCTTGTATTTCAGGAGCGACGGTAAGATTTCAGAGGCTTCTGATGCAAAACTCAAGCAGGTCGTGCTCAGCTTCCTCTCAAGCTTTGAGTAGACTTTGTTTCCTGTATCGCTAATGTTTTGTCAATGTTTGCATAGTGCTTCTGCTTAAATTTATACAAACCCTAAAGAGAAATTCAAGTGGTACTTGATCCTCAATGTACAGAAATCTCCTAACAGAGAATAAAGTGTTCCCAACTCCATCTCTGCTTCTCTGCATTTATTTTGTGTTCTTGTGATTTTTATAATTTATGCTGAGATTGCCATGAAAATAGCATTGCTGCTGGTATGGTGTTAAAGTGAATCTTGTGATTTATCTGAATGCTGCATGTCTATTTTCTAATTGGTTTAAGAAGCATATGGTGATTTAAATGCCATAATATACTTTTGAATGTTTAATTTCTTATTCAAACTAATCAGTTAAATTATGAATGGTACCAAAAATTTTCAGATTATGTATTGCAGCTAGAAAGTTTAGGCTTGTCAACTGGTGCAGTTTCTAGTAACTTTACATTTATTCTGCATTATCAAGAGCTTTCTAAAATTTTATTTTTTTTTTCTCCTTTTATATACAGTGGTGTGAAATTGTTTGCCCCTTCCTGATTTTTCATTATTGCATGTTTGTCACACTTTAATGTTTCAGATCATCAAACAAATTTAAATATTAATCAAATATAACACAAGTAAACACAACAGGCAGTTTTTAAATGAAGGGTTTTTTTTTTAATACGGGAAAACGAAAACGAAATCCAAACCCACATGGCCCTGTGTGAAAAAGTGTTTGAAAACCGCTGCTGAGCAAAAAGAACAAAGGCTCGTCTCAGTTTTGCCAGAAAACATCTTGATGATCCCCAAGACTTTTGGGGAAATACTCTGTGGACTGACGAAACAAAAGTTGAACTTTTTGGAAGGTGTGTGTCCCATTACATCTGGCGTAAAAGTAACAGCATTTCAGAAAAAGAACATCGTACCAACAGTAAAATATGGTGGTGGTAGTGTGATGGTCTGGGGCTGTTTTGCTGCTTCAGTACCTGAAAGACTTGCTGTGATAAATGGAACCATGAATTCTGCTGTCTACCAAAAAATCCTGAAGGACAATGTCCGGCCATCTGTTCGTGACCTCAAGCTGAAGCGAACTTGGGTTCTGCAGCAGGACAATGATCCAAAACACACCAGCAAGTCCACCTCTGAATGGCTGAAGAAAAACAAAATGAAGACTTTGGAGTGGCCTAGTCAAAGTCCTGACCTGAATCCTATTGAGATGCTGTGGCATGACCTTAAAAAAGCGGTTCATGCTCGAAAACCCTCCAATGTGGCTGAATTACAACAATTCTGCAAAGATGAGTGGGCCAAAATTCCTCCACAGCGCTGTAACAGACTCATTGCAAGTTATCGCAAACGCTTGATTGCAGTTGTTGCTGCTAAGGGTGGCCCAACCAGTTATTAGGTTTAGGGGGCAAGCACTTTTTCACACAGGGCCATGTGGGTTTGGATTTTGTTTTCCCTTCATAATAATAATAAAAAAAAAAACCTTCATTTAAAAACTGCATGTTGTGTTTACTTGTGTTATATTTGATTAATATTTAAATTTGTTTGATGATCTGAAACATTAAAGTGTGACAAACATGCAAAAAAAAAAAAAGAAAAATCAGGAAGGGGGCAAACAATTTTTCACACCACTGTATCTTGTTTTGTTATAGCTTGGCTTTCTAATGTGGTTATTTCTATTTTCAGTTTGTCTAATTTACACTCATTTCTAATTACTAGTGATGGCGAAGTGAAGCATTCTGAACCAGCGACGCTTTCAACACAATTGTATTGGAAAAAGGTTCATTACTCAAAGCTTCTCAAAACAGTTTATGCTGTGGCAATCCAGTGGTCATAAAAATGATTAACAGCCACTGGTTTCACATCTGGTTCTACAACTGATTCTGTTTTATATTTTATATAAATAATGGTCATTGTCAGTTCATTTTGTAGGTGTGTACTGGCACTAAAATATGTGAAATAAAAATTAAATCTATGATTTGATTTTAACTTTGGCCAAAGTTCATTTTTGAGCTCAATATATAAATTTAGATTAAAAAAAAAAAAAAAAAAAAAAAAAAAAAAAACACATTTAATGCTAACACATTAAAATGTAACAATGTAAAGGAAACAGCACTGAGGTTTCGTTTGAACCAGATACTGAAGCAGTCACGTGGTTTTCAGGCGAATGAAGCGTCGGATGTCATAGATCACGTGCTTTTCTCAAAACGAATCAAGCTCTGATACAGTGCTTCAATATGAATTTTATTTTATTTTTTATTTTTTTATTTTTTTTGACAAGCTTCAAACGTAACATCACTACTAATTATCAATATTTTTAGTCTTCGAGGCCATTTTTTATAAATGTAAGGTAGAGTTTCTGGGGGGGTTTTTTCCAGTTAGGATGGATGCTTTTTATTTCAATTAATGTTTTCATTTAGTTTAATGATTATACTGGTCTGACAATTTAAAATACGAAATGTAATTGTGAAATGGGAATTCTGATTTGCTGTGCCCTTGTGTTTGACTCTCTATGTAATTTGAGTCATGAGATTATGTAGCTGCTGACAGCAGGTAATTGAGCGTATTGTTTATGCAGGTGAAGTTGAGAGAACTTGACTATCTCCCAAATAGCAAGGTTTGGCAGCCACAGAGTGTTTTTTTGGGGTCCATTTAGAGATTTGGGAATCTGAGGTTTGCATGAAAGCTGAAATCTGGGACTTTTATTTTTATTTTTTAGTCTGATTGCATTGTATGGAAAAATGAAAATGGTTTGGAAATGAAGTTTTTCAAACCTCTTAACCTAGTTTTTGACTGTATGCCACTAGTTGTAATTTGGTTGAAGTCATTTCAGTTCAGTTCAATGTCATGTCAGGCCAGTTACACACATTCTGCCACGAGAGACAGTCAAGTAAAACTTCTCTACTAGTGTTTGTTTCATGACTTTACCACCAGGTGGAAACAATGCACTTTGGCACATATAAGACGGCAAATTTACTTTTAACATAAGTCCTATAGTAGCTGATCAAGGTTTGCTTACATATAGCTTTAAATATACATATTAAATAGGATTATGGTAAATTTTGAATGGCTGTCAAATGAAAACTATCCCCCTCCCCCATTATTTCTGAGAGCACACACACCTACGTCATCTCTGTAAACTCACATCCTATAGCTGCTTGCATAATGTACCTCAGAAAACACACACAGACCCTCGAGCATCTGTTGACAAAGTACCATTACATGTTGTTCTCTCTGCGTCTCTCATCAGAATCAAACAGCTGGATCCAATTATTAAATTCGCAAAATCAAAGCATAAATCCCTCACGAAAAAATCATTTTGCAAAGTCTGGAAGAGTACGTGTGTAGCTTGTATCTTGGCATGTGTGTAAGATGTTTTTTTTAAAGGTTCTTTACGCACAGTGACTTTGATCATTCACTTTTTCTGTTAGTTTAGGATTCTTTTTTCCCGCCTTGTTTTCTTTTTTTAAATCTGTAACTGTTATTGATTTTCTGAAGCTCAACAGTATCCTTCTTAAAATGTCTTTAAATTTTAACTTCAAATTTGTAACTGGTTTCCTACACTCTAAAAAAAAGATGGTTCTTTACACATAGCAACTGTTCTATTTAGAACCATATCATCCTGAAGAGTCATTTAACTGTATTAGAGTTTAAGCCTCTTTAAACACCTTTTTGTTTTTAAAATCTGTAACACTCACCTCAAAACCACCTCATTATTGATTTTCTGGAGCTCAACCATCCACCTACACAGACTGTCAACACATCCTCAACAGACAATTGATTTCTTTCTATAAATGTTAACTTTCAAATTTGAACTGGTTTCCTACCAGGTAGAGGGGGTATACTATTACTAAAAAGTTCTTTAATAAGATTCTCTAAAGAACTTTCAAAGCATGTTTACTTATGGAACTTTCTAACTTAAAAATAAAGGTTCTTCATTGGCATCTATGGCTCCATGAATGATCTTTAACATTCATGGGACATTTTCAATGCACAAAAGTTTCTTTACACTTTTAAAAACTAAGGCTCCAACAGGGGGTTTTCACAGCAATGCTGTAGTAGAACCACCGTTTATGGTTCCCTAAAGAACCTTTCAGTGAACAGTTCTTAAAAGAACCAATTTAATAATCTATGGAATCTTTTTACACTATAAAGAACCTTGAATGGAAAGGTTCCAGTGATATTCAAATTCATGAAACCATTGATGCCAATAATGAAACTTTTATTTTTATGAGTACATATTTGAAAAAAAAATCTTTAGATAATAAAATGTTCTTCACGTGGGGAATTTTATAAAAGTATATATTTATATTTAATATATATATATTTTTAAAGTCTGTAACAAAAAAGATTCTGCTATTGTTACAAGCCAAAAACCCTAATCTGTTTAGATACATTTTTTCCTAAGAGTGTATTTATACAATGTTGTGCTTCTTTACTGTGCAGGAGGAGATGTTATATAACAGCGGGATACAGTACACACACCTCTACTGAACGCTTACGATCACACACACATCTACTGATCCCCCATGTGTAAAATTCTCTGCTGCTATATTTACACATGTGTAAAGGCTCTGGTATTATTATGTCCCGTGGTAGAAGTTTTTAATATGACAAACACACTCTTGGCATGAGACTCGGAAGGTCTGATGTTGGAGTGTGTGTATGTGCGCATCTATAAACCAGACCGGATGCTCCAGGCCTGTTGTATGAGTGTGCGTCATTTGAGATGAGGTTTAGCAGTGAATCCACGTCTGAGAATCTAGACATCAATACATGTGGATAAGAGGGGGTTCAGGTTTAATGAGGAGGAACAAAGAGACGCAGATATCGAATATATTCATTTACAAAAAAAAAAACGGATTGACTCTAGATTCTGATTGCATGAGCAGCATTATATGCTGATATACGCACACCTGTAACCACACATCAGTTGTATTTCATATTAATGTGTTGTAAACAGCCTATAGTTTGGATTATGTATTACATTACATTATGAAGTAATTGTTCATTCTTGAGTTTTACTTTACCATTTGTGTCTTCTATTGAATTGCTGTTGTCAAATGACCTAGAGTGACTTATTACTCTAATTTTACTAGGCTTTATTTGCATGTTTTTTTGTTCCTTTACTTTCCTCTTAATAAAACTGTCACATCCACATCTGTAATCCTGTAATTTGCCATCAGACATTGGTTTCACTTGTGTCTTGGTGCCATTATTCTTTTGTTTTTATAGACCATCTCCTTTTTATAGATCATCTTGTGTTTTTTGACTTCAGTATTTTCTAAATAGTTTATCTTTGATACTTTGCACATGGATCTGTCAAAAAAGATGGCATGAAACTACAGTAAAATCCACTCTATATATTTTCTAAAATGCATGTTTTTGATCTTATTGTGAACAACTCATCCATGCATTTTTTTTTTTTTTTGGTAACACTTTACTTAAAGACTTTATGTATAATGCATTATAAAGGGTTATTAAATGATATAATGCATTATAGTTATTCATAATGTGCGTTGTAATACATTATATCTTGTCGTAAATAATTTTAACCGAATTTAAAATGCATAGTCTAACAATTAATTGATAAGTGTTATAATGTATTAACTGTGGTTGCAATTATCCATGAGATTCATGTGCAATGTATTATAAGATGCATTACAAAGCATAATTAATGTATTAAAACAAATTTTATAAAAGGCTTAAGTAAAGTATTACCTTTTCTGGCCTTTATCATGAATTTTTAATATGAAACAAGTCTCTGTCTGATTTTTTTTTATTTTTCGATAATTAGTTGTATTTGAATATGTGTCACACGGAAGAAAAGATCTGACATTGCTTTCATTACATCCCAACTTCAACATTTTTACTATTTCGTTCTGGCCTAAAATCATGAAACTGAATTCATAAATTTATGTTGCATAGTCAATATGACAAAGTTTATTTTGATTTATTTTCTTAATTTTAATGTTGTTTCTTGTTTTATTGTGCACAATTAATCAGTAAATGTTATTCCAAATAAGATTGGAGAGCTACAGCAAAAAGGGAAAAAATTTTCCATGAATAATGACTTGTGATTTTAATAGGCTGCTTTTATGGTGCTTTGACACCCTTTTTGGTCACCATTATATGTTTTAATACCATGGAAAAGAGCAGCATGTACATTCTTCCAAAACATTCTTCCACAGAGAGTCAATCAGGTTTGAGACGACATGAGGGTGAGTAAATAAGTTTCAGTTTCATATGGAAAATACTCCTTGAAATGCCCTTTGGGGTCCAAAAATATGTTAGGCTACTTTAAATGTGCTCTCCAGAGAGCGAAGATCATCCGAATGCTACAAATCTTTTCATAGAGGCCATATTTTTTATTCTATTGCTGTTTATCGGCGAGATGAAAGCTTTAAATAGTGGAATCAGCCAGAATGGATCAACCGTCTGGAAAACTGCTCCATTTCCTGTGTTTTTGCTTCACTTTCTGTGAAAGCCATTATCTATGTGCCACTATACACACACATACACTATATAATACAAAACACACACACATCAGGTCATTTCCTTTCCACGGTAAAGCAAGATGATCCAGTCGAGCGTTTTTTGGTCTAAACACACACACAGAGGATTGTTTTTTTTCTAACAGACATCATGCGACCATTAGCTCATTACAGCAATGACGTCAGTGTTTTGGGGCTGGTTCCATTTATCTGATAGTGATTTACCTGCGCCGTGTGACCTATGCAGCCTCCATAGAGGTTTTCTTTGACTAAAGCTCTCTAAATCATCAGATCTGGTCCACCTGGGCCCCAGACACCGTCTGACAGAAAGTCATGCTTATAACACCTTGTCTTGTTTATAAGAGACGACCTCCAGAACTTTTTCCCCTCTTGTTCATTCCAGGTAAACAGATTTTTTGCTGTGTTTAGTTGTTTGACTGGCTTTCTAACATTCCGAGAAAATATTGTTAGGAGTTACACGTCTTCTCTCCTGATGCCAGCGTTACAAACACCGATCCAGACGTCTAGCTTGGATTTAGTTGGAACTGAGCATGGAATGAATGTCAGTCTGTTTGGGTTACGAGATGTGAGACCTGTTCAAAGCTTCTGGGATTTCAACACTGAGACTTGTTGATGGAGATAAAGGTGTTTTACGTTTAATTGCAAAACCTGATTTCAAAGTCCTGGTAGTTGAATATTTCATCAATATTTGTTTGCTGTTACATTTGCCTTAAACTCGCCCTGATTTTGTTTGAGCGTTTTTCCCAAACACATGCACATTATCCCTGTGTGTTTGTGCGTAAGGAGGCTAAGTACCTGAATAATAGCTTCCATGTGCGACCTGCCTCACCACGCGCACACACGGTGACAAACACACATCCCTGAATGTTATCCATCACACACTTTCATCTATCTCTGCTGATGTGTCTTTGAGGTTTGTAGCTTGTGACCACGCATTTGAGCTGCTTGTCTTATAAAGCCTCACATTTGCCTGTTGATCCGCAGCGCCGCGAGTCCATCCGGCCTGCAGCGTAACACGCAACAGAAGCTGATAATCAAAGCCTGTTGTTGTACTTTTACCCCGTACCCTCATTTCTGAGAAAACGACAAGAATAATATTTATGAGGTTTGGAAATTGCTAAATTGTTGAAAATTACTTACATTTTCGCAACCTTTTGTGCTAGGAATGTTCTGGGTTTGAAGTGTGTTGGCATGCTGTTGATTACCACAGGACAGAAATTCAGCTCGTCCATCAGTTTGTAAAAACAAATAAGAACTGCATTTACAGGAATGCACTTACAATGGAAGTCTGTTGAGGGCAAGGCATTGCACTGGGATAAATGTTAAATACATGCTGTTTTGAAAATACAGTGATAAGACAAAGTATTTAATTAATCAAATTATTTTGTGTAATTTAAAAAAATTATATATGAAACTGATTATTAATCTTGTTTATATATAAAGTTATTTCAAATATTTTAATATTCTTAGCATAACTTAGCATACTCCAGAAATGGCCGTGATTATTCAATAGGCGAAGTACTGTTTACATAAAGGAAAATTCAGCCACAGAAATTACATTAACAACTCTTATTTATAAATGTTTGAATGAATATAAATATGGCAACAAAAATACAAAATATTTCCACTTTTAAAAACCTCCAGAATGTCTTCCATAAGTGCATTACTGTAAATGCAAAATTAATTTACAGATACGTTGAAATTATTTTTGTTTATTTTCATAATTATGTATTTATTTATATATTATTTATTTTGTAATTATATATATTGCTATATATATATATATATATATATACACATATACATATACATATATATATATATATATATATATATATATATATATATATATATATATATATACAGTATATATATATAAAATCAGTAATATTTGCTTTTTATCCTCTATTGCAGTGGTTTACAAACCCTGCCCTGCACATTTTGTATGTCTCCCTTAACAGACACACCTAATTCAGAGATCTGAGATCTCATAGTGTGACATGATCATCATGTTCGTACAGTCTGACAAGTACAATCCTAAAGGACTTTAAAAAAAAAAAAAAAATTTTAAGGGACATTATAATGAAAAAAATGTGATGCAAGGAAAAATACTGTAGTGTTCCCTAGAGAAACTTTGTTCGCAAAACATTTGCGTTCCTTTGCAAACCTATTGCATTTCCTTGTAAAACTTTACATTCACTTGCAAAAGCACTGGAATATAGCTCTTCCTCCCAATATCCTCCCATATTATTTCCATCACAAAAGTTTTGCGAGCGAAAGCAAATGTTTCGCGAATGAATGCAAAAGTTTTCCAAGTGAACACAAAAGCATTGCAAAATAATTTTCTCTCCCATCATCTTGTCCTTTTAGGGTCTCCATAGGTTTTACGTGTTTCAGCTGAATAAAAAGCATCAAAACTGCTTGAGGGTAAATCTATTGTCCCACAGCAGGTTACAAGAACATTCCACCATCTCGGATGAGGTCAGAAGAATACTGTGCTTCCCCCGAGGGAAGGTCAGGGGAAAATTATACTCCCCCAGAGTTCAAGAGAACATTCTCCTGCCCCAGTTTACCCCGTCTGAACAATTACATGCTCCTAAAGCCCTGTTACACAGGCTGCTAAAAGCACCACCATAACCAGCCTCAATAAACACATTAAACACGAGCGGTGAGAGAGAGCTGTAGCTCAGGTGCGAACGCCGTCAGGAGTCAGCAGTATCTGTTTAAAGAGATTCTCGATTCTCGAAAACACACGATTGCGGCTATTTTTACACAAACATAGACGCAGATATGTGTGCAACCGGACCCTAGCACTCACACACATGGTAAGATCATTAGCGGGGTCGTCTTACCACAAACTAACAGGCCATCTCAACCTACAGTGAGAACAAAAGGACACAGTGTGAGTGTGTCTGTCTGTTTCCTGCTGTTCTACTGACGGGTCCAACATAACCAGACATTCAGAGAAAGACTTAAAGCCAGATCCTGTTGTAACACAGGCTCGCGCCAACGGAAGGCGGTTTCAATCAGAACATTCCAGAACTTTGCCCACCTGGGTCTTAACATACTCATAATGCTTCAGAAAGATTTAATGACAGAGCAGCTTCGGCTAAAGACTGTAATTTAGGGCTTAACACACACACACACACACACACACTGGGCAGCATTCGCCCCTCTGATTAGGATGTGGGATTATGTCACTCACCACAACGTCACGTGATTGGTCAGTGGTCAGTGTGATCGGCCAGTCGGTGGTGTGATATGAGCATGTGTGCACTATATCAGCATCAGACAAGTCTGTTATTAGTGATACTGACCGCATGAGTAACAGACTGGAGATCCGCCACCAGACTAGTGATAGTATGTAGATTTCTTCTCTCTGTCGTCATAGTCTGGCTATTACTGTGAAGAAAGGTTTTTTTTTTATTTTTGCCAAAAAAAAAAAAAAAAAAAAATTCTTATATTTTCTGCAAAAAATACCATGCTGTTAAGGTGGTCGCTTGGGGGGGTTGTGGGTAGTTGCTATGGGGTTGCTAGGGCGTTGCTGGGGAGTTGTGAGGGGTTGCTGAGGCTGAGGTGTTGTGGGAGTTTGCTAGGGCATTGCTGCAGTAGAAAGTTTCAGATGTGTTGTGGGTAGTTGCTAGGGTGCTGTTGTGGGAGGTTGCTAGGTGTTTGCTGGGCATTTTAGGTGGTTTCTGAGGTGTTGTGGGTGGTTGCTAGGGCATTGCTACAGTTGAAAGTTTCAGGAGTGTTGTGGGTAGTTGCTAGTGTGTTGTTGTGGTGTTGTGGGAGGTTGATAGATGGTTGCTGAGACATTGTGGGAGGTTGCTAGGGCATAGCTAGGAAGTTTCTGGGGTGTTTTGGAAAGTTTCTAAGCCGTTGTTGAGGTGTTTGGGTGGTACTGGGCTGTTGGTAGGGCATTGTGGGAGGTTGCTGGTAAGTTTATAAGGTGTTATGGATAGTTGCTGCGTATTCTGAATGGTTGCTAGGCCACTGCTAGGATGTTTCTGGAGTGTAATGGGCAGGGGCGCCGTACGGGAGATTGGGGAGAAGGGGGGGGCTTAGGACGATTCTAAGCACACGACGATGGAGGGGGGGCCCCCCGAGGGGAACGTGATCACGATTTTTACCGAGGGGGACCCCCGTGGAATGCGATTTACCAAGGGTAACACAGAACGCAATCTAGATACGGAGAGGGAACACCCCACCCCACAACCCCCACCCCCCTGGAACGCGGGGGCTCGAGTGAATATGCTGTCCACATTTATTCAGATCACTGACCCTGAGTATAATAGTGTGAGTGTGATAATAGTGATGCTTGACCAATTGAAATGGATAGACATAACAACATACATACAACTCATAGTCTCATAGACGTTTCTTTGCCTTTTGTAAAGTTCTACTCTGAGTGTTATTAAACTGCCATTGAAAGATGAGATAATTGGTCCCAATTGCTGCTGTATCATTAAACGGCTGTTACCATTTGCCTTCCTCACATGTGTATCTGACTTTTTAATTTATTTTTTATTACAGAATCCTTTGCACAAGAATTAGACCTTCATGGAACATTAGCAACCCTCCATCCAGTTATCTTTAAACAATTCCCCAGAGATCCACCCCGGCAGACGTATTTTACGGCACCTGCCAGTCAAAATGACAGGAAAGTATGTGAAAACCTGAGAAAGGAAGAACGGATGGAGGGAAAAGGAGGACGGAGTGAAGGATGTGGAACAAATGGAACCTCGTAAAAGGTACCAGTAAGAGTGAGCCAGGCCCGCCAATTATATGGCACCGCACTTTGCTCCGCCCCCCTCAGCATGGGGGTGTCTGTTAGACTCATAGCTCCGCCCACCACAGCTGCTGTGAGTTGATAGACAGCCTGTTACCTCAACCTTCACACACACACACACACATCATTAAAACCTAAAGGCACACAGACCTCACTCTTTTCTTCTGTCCGTCACTCCTGAGTCCTGCTCAATCACAGACTTTCTCTATAAAACACTCACATACAAGACACTGAAGCCAAAAGGCACAAAGGAATCTAAGATCAGCTCTCGTAAGACTTTTCTCTCACACACTCCTTCTGTGGGGTGGCAGAAGGTTGTGATAAAGATGACCGGCACGATGCATCTCCTCGCGGCCGTTTCTCTAATCTTGTCTTTCAGCTCAGCAAGCGCAGAATCAACCGGTGAGTACACAAAGTTTCCTTAATAGGTTAAAATGATTCTTTAATTCATGACTAGTTAAGCTGCCTGCGAGTATTTAAGTTCTTTTTACTGTAGTTTTATTTACACTTTTTCTCACTGTTTCTGTCTGTCTCGTAAAATCTCACACTGAGCTGTATATCTCAGTCTAAAGTTTCTTCTGTAATGGGTGGTTTCTTTTTTTCTCACATTTGTGATTTTCTTTTCCTCTTTACTTTCATCTTCTTGCTTTCTCTGTATCCAACATTTTCTTGTCATCTCCTTTTTGATTTCTCAATTTATCCATCCCAACAATGTGGATGTGTTTATCACAAAGCATCAGGCTCCAGTTTTGATTTTTGGTAATTGCCTGTGTGTACGAGAGAGAGAGTTAAAGTGTGTGTGTGTGTGTGAGAGAGAGAGAGAGAGAGAGAGAGAGAGAGTGTGTGAGAACGGTAGTTCATTCTGGGCTATAGAACTCATAATGTCTTTTGCAGCAAGGATGAGATTGCATTATTTTATTGAATCTGAAAGGCGGACACATAATACTTAAAGAAAACACACACACACACACTGAGCACTTCCACCTACCAGACCATAAACATTCCCCCTTTTTAATGTCAATGTAATATTTACTTCAAGACATGTGACTGTTTGAACATTAAAATGACAAATAATACATAACGTCAAATCACATATGTTGGTAATCACGGCCAGCATGTAAATATTTCAGCACACCATCTGTGAACAGAAATGATGCTTTTGAGCAACAAACAGCTCTTTGAAATGAGCAAACTATACTCTTACTTCACAAGAAAGTGAAGATAAACAAGAAGCACAACAAAAGCCTTGGTTTTTGTGGGAATATTGCTTAGCTGTATTGATGTGCTGATTGCTAAGGCATGAAAATGAGAGTCAGACCATCTCTCTCGGTTAAAATATTGGGAAAGACGTCATCCTTGAGTCATTAACATTTTTTCATACAACATTATGTTTGCCTGTTCAGCCAATGGCATGCTTCCATCGCCATAACAACCAACATCTGTATTTGACATCCGGCAGTGACACCGCAACGGCCGTCCGTTCACCTGGTTTCCAAGAAGTTTTCCAGTGAAAATGTTCAATGGATCAGATCCAGTTCGATCCCTGTCAATCTCAGTTATACAAACTAAGACCAGTTGCTTCAGTTACAGGAGTTTCTGTTTAAAACTCAAGATATTAATCTGAAATTCATCAAGCACGTTAGATACGGTCTGGGTTTCAACATTCAGACACACACTTATTATCCCATTCACAATGCCAAAACATTCAAAATTTGAATGCGTTTGAATGCCATTAGACTTTTGGTTACAGTCAAGCTGTGTTATGCTTTAAAAAAAAAACAACAAATTCTTGCCATTTGCAAACTTCAAAGAACTACAATCTCTAAACATTTATTTGGCCACATGCAACCGGCTAAATAAACAGGAACAGTATTTACAGTCTAACAGAAATGACATCAACCTGGGCATCACTCCCAGCATGCATTAGCCTGAGAAACAACTACATGTTTGCGAGCAGTATGCTTTGTGTTTGACTAACACTTATATAACCTTTAAATAACGTTTTCCCTGCAGTGTATAACCTCTTAACGTCACCGGACTGCCTACCGGATCTACTGCACGGAGGTTTGGCAGAGCAGGGAGTAACAGAACTCTTTATTCTCACAACGTTCCGTCTCCAGCCTCGAACCGGAAACACCATATTCAGCCTGTACAATCCACGAGACAACAGCAAGTACTTTGAGTTTTCTGTGCTTGGGAAACTCAACAAAGGTGGGTAAACATTGACTATACCATACTTTTGACATTAAATTGGGCGTGGACTGCCTTTGTTTTTTATTTTGTACTGTTCTCTGAGGACCATTTATAATGTTATCAAGATTTTTACATCAAAAAACATAATAATTTAAAATAGGCAATTTTCTGTCCCGTTTTTAACCCCCCTCATCAGAACGCTCCGTTTGAAAAGGAATGGCGGATTGTAGACTTGGAAGTAAATGCCCACTGCTGTGATTGGCTAATAGTTGTTTATGTTTGACAGCCTACTCCTTTACAGATGGACTCTGCTGTGTTTTAGGTTAAAAATGCATAAATACTCAGTACATATCAAATGATCTATAATAACAGACAGAGCAATAGTGATCACGTAATAAAAACAGTTGCTCACGCTTGTGTGGTGCAACATCGGATCTAATATAGTCAGCACAGCATCATTTTTTAGATTCAATCTTTCTGAAAATCCTGCATCGAATTGTGCCTTGATTGTAAGCGAATATGCAGTAAAATGAAGTGAACAAAGGACCGAGTTCTTGCTGACATGGTCTGGCACTTAATTAAAATTAAAGTTCATCAAATACAGTTTATCGTTTGGGTTTCTGCGTAGACCTGCATTTGCCGCTCTTGTCCATCACCAAATGTGTGCGCAAAACAGGCAGCGATGTAGAAGCAGGCGTTGATCTTCTGCAGAGGCAGTGTGTAGCCACACTATTACGTTATGTACGCACATTCCACAAGTTTGATTGGCTTTAATATAAACTGCTTTTAGACTAACGAGAAAGTTTTAAATTCTGAAACTTACAGAGAGTTTTTATAGCACAATGACCTTGTATATATCAAAAGATAAAGGGAATTTAGATTTTTCAGTTCATGAAGAGTGACCGTAAGAGTTATGATTAAATATTTGATATGGGCTTCATTTGCTTTTGTCATTTACTATAAACTTTGACCTGAAAAAAAGGTTTAAGCTCTAAAAATGACAGAAATGTTCAGGTAATGGATAAAAACATAAGTGCTATCAGAAAAAATATAGAAACTCACATTATCTATCTCTTTCTCTCTCTGTAGCTACTTTACGATACCTGCGCAGAGATGGTAGGATGAGTACCGTCACCTTCAACAACCTGAAACTGGCTGATGGTGAGAAGCATCGCCTGCTCTTCCATCTGAAGGGACTGGAGGTGGGCCAACCAAGGGGCTTCCCGCACAACCAGGGGGTGTTACCGGTGCCCGGGGTGGAGCTCCACCTGGACTGCAGGCTGGTGGAGACGCTGAGAGATTTACCAGCTGTGTTTAATGGCCTAAACAATCACCAGGGAGTGGAGCTCAAAACTATGCAGGGGAAAGCACACGTATACAACATATTTAATAGCTATACACTCACATGCTGAGAGATATATTTGGAGGTTTTCATTGCATGCACTAATACACTAACATAAACTCCCCATTGTGCTCTTTCTGTTCTGATTGGCAGGAGGAGTTGGAGGAGCTCAAACTGGCATATGGTGATTCAGTGGAAAATGTTGCATCGCTGCAGGACTGCCACACTCATCAGAGTGACTCCGTACAGACTTTAGGTAATTTTTACATTTTCTGAAGAAAACATGAGTGGTGCATGTGCACAATCTGCCACCACAATGCTAGAGAGTTATTGGTGGTTGCCAGGGTGTTGCTATGGGTTTGTTTACAAATAAAGCATTTTCCAGTGGCATCAGCAAACGTTTTCCATCCAAGATGACATTAAGAAAATAAGCTTAATTACTGAGTACACCTTTAAGGAATAGATTCCAAAGGAAGAGATGAAGAAAGAGACAAAATGTGAATAATTTTTTTATCTGCTAAAATGATAAGATCAGCGTTTTTGTTGTTGATAAAGGGCTTAACACGAAACAGCTTACAAATCAGATGCTGGAGCTGACAAAGGTCATTAATGAGCTTAAAGATGTTCTTATTCAGCAGGTAAAGCCTTCCTGACAATTACCCTTTTGTTTAATGTTCTTAATTTCCACCATCCCTTATTTACAAAGATTTTTTTTGTGTTTGCATGCATGTTTACAGGTGAAGGAAACATCTTTCCTCAGAAACACCATCTCTGAGTGCCAGGCCTGTGGTAAGACATTATGATGAGCAAGACATGCGTGATATGCATGAGTTTGTTGATGCAGATATCCAGATAAGAAACCCAAACAAGACATTTTCGGTGTCCACAAATATCCACGGCAACGTCTCAAACAAATACTCCAGTCACGACTTCAAAGTCACCAAAGCTGAAGCAGATTTGAAGCAGGAGTGCAATCATGGAGTGTTCAATTACAGACATATCATGAATGCTTCCAACCACACCATCAATGCTAAGTACGATTGGTTAATTCTAGGGCTGGACGGAACGGAGGTGGTGAAACCAAAGTGCACTCCTGGAGTGTGTTTCCGTGATGACATGTGTATAGAAACAGCTGAGGGGGTGGAGTGCAGTCCATGCCCTGATGGATACACTGGAGATGGATACAGCTGTGACGATGTTGATGAGGTACATGTCTGTTCAAGGGGTCATATCAAGACAAATGGCTTTTTCTTGATCTCCTGGTATAGCCTGAGGAAGATTGATTGATAAAAATGTTGCTAATAAAATTTTGTAAGGATGCAAGTTTGAGTAATGCGTGGAATTTAAACATTTTTTCAAGCTGATCTTCTGAAATAAAACAAGATGAAACCTGCAGTTCCATATTTTCATAGGACAGTATATAGAGTTAAACTGGAACCAATGGGAGAGGAAAGGACCATGAACCAGAATTCAATCTCGGGGTTGAATAAATGTCATTGCCATGCATGTTTGTGTCTATTGTAGTGCCAGTTTAATCCCTGCTTCCCTGGTGTGAGGTGTGTGAACATGGCTCCAGGTTTCCGCTGTGAGGCATGTCCTCTTGGATTCACTGGCAAACCACTGGAGGGTGTTGGCGTAGCTTATGCACAAACGCACAAGCAGGTACGTCACTGATGACTTGAGGCCCTTTTGCATGATTTGTGTCAGAGTTCCCTAATGCATTAAACTTTATGCAAAGTGAAGCATCAAGCTGCAACATTATCCCCAGCACCACTGTGTGCAGGTCATATGTTGTAAAGCAAAGTTTAGGCAGTTCAAAACATGACCATTGATATTTTGATGCACAGCCAATGATTAAAAGACTGAAAGGTCATTATCTCCTAATTCCTATATTTTCTTTAGGTGTGTGATGATATCGATGAGTGTAAAGGACCAGATAACGGAGGATGCACCCCGAACTCCATCTGTGTGAATTCTGTGGTGAGAACTGACCTGTTCACAATGCATCTCTGTGATGCAAAGTGCCATTATGCGTCACTCAGAAATGCAAAACAAAAGAACAGTGCCTCAAAATGTGTGTTATCTTGTGTAGGGCTCATATCAATGTGGCCGATGTAAGACCGGATTTACAGGTGACCAGATTAGAGGTTGTAAACCAGAGAAAAGCTGCGGAAACCGCCAACAGAACCCTTGCGACCCCAATGCGCAGTGCATAGAGGAAAGAGATGGCACTATCACATGCCAGGTACCCTTTCGAGGCACACACATATATATGAAAAAGGCATTATGCTCAAGGGCAAATGCTAAGGGTGTGTTTGTGTACTAGTGTGGCATTGGATGGGCTGGAAACGGTTATCTCTGCGGTAAAGACACTGACATCGACGGGTACCCTGATGAGAAGCTGCGCTGCCGAGATCCAACCTGCAGAAAGGTAACTATGGCAACAATGCAAACGACATCAGTTGCCTGCCTCTGGGAGAGCTGATTCATATTGTTTCCTCAATAACAGGACAACTGTGTTACCGTTCCAAACTCGGGACAAGAGGACGCAGATGGTGATGGGAAAGGCGATGCATGTGACCCAGATGCAGATGGAGATGGAATACTGAATGAGCAGGTAAATGCACACATTCATGGCGTGGTTGTTTATATGCACTGCAGAATCTCGCACTAATTCCTATAAAAATCTCTTAAATCTTGCATTTCTATCTCTGGTTATGATGAAGTAAACTTTTTTCCTTGTACATATGCATGGATTTCAGGATAACTGCTGGCTGACGCCAAATATAAATCAACTGAACAGTGATAAGGACAGCCATGGCAATGCATGTGACAACTGTATCCGAGTGGATAACCCAGACCAGAGAGACACAGATTCTGATGGCCTCGGAGATGCATGCGATGACGACATGGATGGAGATGGTAAGAGAATATGGAGATGGTAAAATCTAAAGTCTTGAATGATTGGTTCGAACAAAAGATTTGTCTATGTCTTTCTGGTGCTAAGTCATTCCCATTTTTGGTGTCTGCTTTTATTGTTTGTCAGGGTTGAAAAATTTCCTGGATAACTGCCAGCGAGTGAAAAATCGTGACCAGCTGGATCGTGATGGGGATGGGGTGGGGGATGCATGTGATAGCTGTCCTGACATCCCAAATCCAAATCAGGTACATGATTGGCAGACAACTATATATTCCTCAAATGCTGTACTTTTCTACTATAATAAATATTACATTCACTCCTCTTCTTCCCAGTCTGACATTGACAATGATCTTGTTGGAGATTCTTGCGACACAAATCAAGATAGGTATGAAATGGTCCATCACTTGTGCAACAGAGATACAGCTTCCTTGTTTCTTTTGTTCTACACCAAATGATGAATTATCAGACAATACTGTAAAATTTCTGTTGAAATTTCTCCAACCACTCCTGTGATATTTCTTGTATCCTTCAGCGATGGTGATGGTCACCAAGATAGCAAAGACAACTGCCCGCTGGTAATTAACAGCTCCCAGCTGGACACAGATAAAGACGGACTGGGAGATGAATGTGACGATGATGATGATAATGACGGTATTCCTGACACACTGCCTCCTGGACCAGATAACTGCCGGCTGGTGCCCAACCCTGACCAAATAGATGACAACAGTGAGTACAACATTAATCCTTAAACAGACACAGGATGCACTGTATGTTATTCTCTGATCATCTGCTCACCATATTTTTCTTCATTTGATCAATTCACGGAAAGCAGAACGTCCGTAGAATGAAAACAGAAATTAATAGTGATTTTCAAACTCCATATAAATAGCTGACATATGACTTTGCACTGTCTTCCAAGTCTTATAAAGCCATATGATACCTTTGTGTAAGAAACGGAAATATCCCATTATTCTCAGAAAGTCTTGTATTTTTCATTAAAGGAATCATTTTTCAGTCATCCCTCACTCACCTGTTCATTTCTCCACAGATGATGGAGTGGGCGACATATGCGAATCAGACTTTGACCAAGACAAGGTGATCGACAGGATCGATAACTGTCCAGAAAATGCAGAGATCACACTGACAGACTTCAGAGCCTATCAGACGGTTGTACTGGACCCAGAGGGTGATGCTCAGATTGACCCCAACTGGGTGGTTCTTAACCAGGTGACAGATCAGCAAAAGATACACAGAATTTAATACATTTCTACAGAAAACTGTTTGAGACGTGCAATGCTGACAAATTCTTTGCTTTGTTTCAAAGGGAATGGAGATCGTCCAGACTATGAATAGTGACCCTGGCCTTGCTGTTGGTGAGTGGGTGCATGTCTGTCCATCATGGTTAATGATATATTAAATTATTTCTATGGATGATGCAATTCCCCTCTCCAATGACTAGGTTACACTGCATTCAGCGGTGTTGATTTCGAGGGAACCTTCCATGTGAATACGGTGACTGATGATGACTATGCCGGCTTCATCTTTGGCTACCAAGACTCTTCCAGTTTCTATGTGGTGATGTGGAAGCAAACAGAGCAGACATACTGGCAGGCCACGCCCTTCAGAGCCGTAGCTGAACCTGGCATTCAGCTGAAGGTTGATCATATGAATTTCAAGATATATGTCTAAATTTGTGAGAAAGTCTTGCAGGGAATTAAGATAGCTCTATCTTTGTCTCATGCTCTTAGGCAGTGAAGTCCAAGACTGGTCCAGGAGAGCATTTGAGGAACTCTCTCTGGCATACAGGTGACACTAATGATCAGGTGCGTCTCCTGTGGAAGGATCCAAGAAATGTTGGCTGGAAGGACAAGGTATCATACCGCTGGTACCTGCAGCACCGCCCACAAGTCGGATACATCAGGTGAGCCAATCAAAATTCAGGTGACTTGAAGTTTGAAGCCAAGCAAGCTGTTACTTGAGAAAGAGAATTGTGTTAAAAATAAAAATGATTCAGTAGACTTCTGTATGTATATTTAGGGTTCGTTTCTATGAGGGATCAGAGCTGGTGGCAGATTCTGGGGTGACAATTGATACCACAATGAGAGGAGGAAGACTGGGAGTGTTCTGCTTCTCTCAAGAGAACATCATCTGGTCAAACTTGAAGTACCGCTGCAATGGTGAGAACACAAACATAAACATTTCTAATGTTACAAAACATTTCTGTTTTATATACATGAATTTCTTTTCCAGACACCATTCCAGAGGACTTCCAGGAGTTCAGTACACAACATGGCATGGACCCCCTGTAAATAATTCCCATAATGCTATGTTTATACCAGCACACCATTACACACAGTCCTATGTGTGTCTCTGAAAGTGTGAAACACATTTGTACACAATGTGCGTGTAGAACTGGGATACGTGTATACACAATGTGTATGCCATTTTTTTTTTATTTTTTTTTTTAAATCTACTTTTTTACTTTGTTTAGTCTGGTTAAAAAACTTCAGCAATTTAGCTACATCATATAACAATTAGATGGACAGTATTTCCTGTTATCAGTCAGTTAGAAGTTACAGTTATCCACTGCCTGCCTAGAATGCAGGTAGATTTGCATAAAGTCATTGTAAAGAGAACATTTACAAGAAAGGATGACACATATTACGATAAAAGATAAGAAAACCTAAACTTGGAGTCTCTCATTCCTGTTTGGCATCAATAAAAGAATCATTTCACGTCAATCTGTCCTATGTATGACTGTACTTCCATCTGACTAAGATTTGTATGTTCTGTGGCTCAGAAACAATAGCCCTGTTTCAAATGAACCAGCTTATCTTCTAATGTAGTTTCCCAAATGAAATTAAACCTTATTAATGATCTGAAATTGGGAAACTTGATTCACCATAGACAAATAAATGAAATATTGGTGTATTTAAAGTCTACATCTCTCAACTTCCCTTTAGTTTAGCCATATTTGATTAGAACAGTAATGCATTCTGATATTATGGTACTGTATATTTGAAAGATATATGTGATGCTACCTTAGAATTTGGCTAAAAGGTATCTTAATTATGCCAGCTACCCTTTGGAACATGAGGAATAAGCTTATAATGCCTAAAATGTTGTTTTGGCAGGCAGTTCAGTAGGGTTTGGGCCAGGGCTCATGTTTGATGGATATGTAAGTTAGTTTGTTCACATGAGAGGCTGTTTGCTCTGCAGCATTACTGCCAGAGTTAGTTAACAGCAAGAGTAAAGAGTCTCTCCTGCTGTTTTTGCTCTTAGTTCATGCTAACCTCAGCAGTTCTTGCCTCTGTTCACATTCCTCCTGTATGTAGAAGCTGTTTTATTAGTGTTTAAAAGGGAGAAAAGCTTTTAAATGTTCTACAACGACAGTTCAGAACGTTTCCACAACATGGTCAGCAGATGGCAGTATGTCCATAACATTCACTGATTATTGCTGCGAGCAATTAGAACAGTCCGTTCTCTTTACCATGTTCTCCCTTCTCCGGCTTACCTCATGTCTCTGTTACCCATCTGAATATTAATGTTTTTCAGACAATCACTTAGTCTGTTAACAAATCTGAGTTGAATTCATTAACAAAGCAGTTGATTATGAAAATAGTTACACAACCAAATGAGTCTGACTTGAGAGATGAAGTGAGAGGTGCTGTCAAATGCCACTTTACTCATTATGAATCATCCCATAACCTTTACTGAGAGAGACTGAGGGAGAAAGAGTGAGCACAGAAGGAGAAGGTGGTGTAGGAAGAGCCAAACCTGTGAATATCACTCCTCTGCAACACACAGCTTATCCTACAACACATACACATATGATAAAATTGGGGAAAGGTTAGAAAGACTATGTGTAGGATGGTAAATATTTTCCCAAATCCGTATGTGATTTCTTTCACTATTTCACTAGTAAAAATGTACTGTAGTAGTATCATAGTAGTGACTGTATCATTTTGGTAGCTATTAACATATTCATATACCATTGTATTTAGGCCTACCTTTCACTCTAAGCCTAAGGTATTACCATAGCTGTGTCCAAAAATATGATACCATATTCAAATAAGTTGGATTTTTTTAACTGGTTACTGGTTTTTACAAGTGTTCATACTAGGGTTATGTTTATTTTCCCACAAACATAAATGATACTTCAGATTTTTGTGTCTTTTTGAAAAGAGATGTGCTGTTTCGTTATCAGGTGTATAATTTTCACCTACAGGATGATAAAACAGGTAAAAATACCATAGACAAGACCAAAACATCATGAAAACTGTGGGGATGGATGGGGATTTGAGACAATAGGCTAGACAACCACCCATACATCCCAACAACCGCCTAGCAACATGCTAATAACGGCCACATCTATAGAAAATTGTAAAATATATACTCTTGGTTAAGCTATTTATTTATTTTATTCTGAGGATGGCTGAAGACCGCTTTATCAGTTAAAACAAAATGTTTAACTCACTGGGCATCCCTCAATCACTCGGACCTTGTTTGATAGATGGTTTCTAATTTAAACAGGAACTACTTTAAGAGCCCTTTAGACGACGCTAATAACGGTCACTCACAATGAGCGCGAATAACAGACCTCCGCACAATGAGGGCGCGAAAATTACGCGGCACAGTTGGGCATCCGCTGGTCACGAGCCGAGAGTTATTATTAAAAGCACGAGATCACGACTTCTTACGAGCCCCTGCTGAGCTTTAACTGTTACTCCGCAGTAGCACAATGTTCCCAGAATGTCCTCGACACTGCGCTAGCATAATGTTCCCTCGGTTTCCTCACAAACATTTTCACGGCGACACACTCACACACCTGATCTCACATTCATCTCTCCAGACACAACGGAAATGTCCGGCCGGTCGATAATGACAGATTTCGAGGTGCCATTCACACCATTCGGCTCGGTTTTCCTGCGCTCCCTCTTTCTATTTTTCCAAAATGGACGAAATCTGGCTTAGAGATTCTCTGACGATTCTGACAGGGACATGTACACCAAATTTGTCCAATTTTCCGGTACCAGCGGGAATCCTGAAGCATCTTTCGTCTGTGATTGGCTGAACGCGTAACGTCTTCGGAAATATGGCCATTTATGTACTGAGGAATGCGCGCCAATTCACCTGCACGTACTTTGCGTAATGCGACATTCCCCAAGGCTCCGCTTTAACGCTTTAGCGGTCAGTTAACGTCTAGGACAAGTCTGTGAATGCACAAAGACGTTTTATTCCCGTGGAGATGGGAACATTGAACTGTCACCGTGACGAGCATAAAGAACTATTTGTACACAAGGGACCAGACTTGACAATCACACGTTAATTGCCTGTAATTGCATGTGTGGGTGAAGCGGTTCTGGCTGTATTTTTTCATCTGTTTTAATTGCACTTTGACACAGAGGGACATTGAAGCGTGTGTGTGTAGCTAAATTCTAATAAGACTTTATTGCTTGCTCAAAGCATCAGACATGATTTGACATTTAATAATAAAACTGACATTCAAGCATAGATCTTCCCAGGTTTTCAACCAGGGGTCAATGGACAATATACACTAGTCAACTTTTGAAGTGGATCAAAACCTTTCATCAAAGTTGTCCTAAAACCTAAAACCAAAATGCGTTCTTGTCTTTGGACAGCTTTGATTAACTTTTTTTTTATCCACTTCAAATTTTGACTAGCCGCTTATTAGACTTATCATACCTAATCACCATTGACCATTTCTAACTTAATTTAAAACGATCATTTTAAAAGTGCTAATTTAGGGTTATGAACGAAAAAGCTCGAAGTCACGCAGTAATTTTATTCATTTAGTTAGTTAGTTGAACGCTCTTTACCCCAAATGGAAATTAGCTATTGTATGAGTTTCTAAGTTCTATCAATAGTATGTCTCTTCCAAGTAGGCTAATGAATAAATAAATGAATAAATAAGTTATGCACGACTCAGGCATAAGTACCTTTTGAAAAAAAAAAAAGAAATAATAAAAATTATATGCACATTTCCCTGTGTTCATCTGCCATCATTTTCGCCTTTTTATATGCTTGATTTTTCGTGCTCATTTACTACCATTCTTTGCGAAAATCCATCGTCACTGTCATTCACAACTTTCAATTCAAAAATCTGGCCGACAAGCCAAAAGAACAGTCTGTAACAGGAGACCAATTTAGGATGGAAGGATGGAGGGAGGGAGGGAGGGAGGGATGAGACTCATTGTGAATTCCGGAAGCGCTCCTCCACATGGAGAGGTGGGCTGCCACATCCGCGTGATGCTCATCTCATTCCGCAGCGGCATCGAGCGTGGATTGGTGGGCACGCGGTATTCCCTCTCGTGTACGTGGAGAATGGGCGTGCTCGGGGAAGCTCGGTCACGCAGAGTGGGCGCCGTGTGTAGAGCGCGGGTATAAAAGCTCGAGCAGAGCGGCGGGAGATGCAGCAGACAGCAGCTCAAGCGCTCGGCTCACAATCACCGGCAGCAGAAGCATCAGCATCAGCATCATGGTTCTCATCTGGACTCAGTTCGGCGTCAAACACAAGAATGTCAAGTGCAAAGTGCGAGTGATCCACGGAGAGGAGGGATGGACCTCAGAGGTGAGATGCTGCATATTTAAATTGCATGCTAAAATATATATGCATCTATATTCTCCACTACATAACATACACTCACAGACTTTGAGTGTTTATTATATATTGGACAATACATGGGTATATATTAAATCCATATATACCTCTATATTCTCCAATGTATAAATCTTTATATGCATATTATATAGTGGGGAATACAGAGGTATATATAGATTCATAAATTGTTATATATGTCTCTTTATATTTTCCCAAATACTTGAGGTCTGTTATATAATGGAGAATATAGAGGTGTATACAACTCTATATTCCCCACTAAATAATATGCATGTAGATTTATATATTGGAGAACATATGATTTTTATATATACCTCTATATTCTTCACTATATAATAAACACTCAAAGTTTTTGAGTTTGTTATATAGTGCAGAATATGGACTCATTTTAATACATGCCTCTATATTCTCAACTATATAATATACGACTTTGTTAGTGTATATTATAATAGAGAATTTAGAGGAATATAAAAAATCTGTGCATATATATGCCCCACTCACAAACTTTACAGAGTGGAGAATATAGAAACTATTTATTTATGTGGTACTTTGAGTGAAAATACAATATATTTGCTATATAAATGATATATGCTTATACTTTATACTTTTATTATTCAAATTTTGGATTGAGAGGAATATATATATGTATTCAAATGACTAAATGAAAAATTCACTAAAAATAGTACTATTATGGGGACTCCCTTTATGTCCATGGTGCCTGCATCCCCGCCTGAACCAAGAAACTTCATCTTTTTATTTGGGATAACCCTGTGTAGGTGAACCAAGGAGAAATGATCATACTCTAAACTCCTGCCATCTGTGTGTGTATAATGTGTAGGAGGTGCGTGAAGAACCCGAGGTGTCTAGCCCCCCGTCCTCACCAGAGTGTGTGGATTTCTACTCTGTGCTCGGTGTGTCAAGTGACTCTAATGAGGAGGAGATCAGACGGGCGTACAAGCGTCTGGCGCTCCGTTACCACCCAGACAAGAACCCAGACGCAGACGCCGAGGACAAATTTAAACAGATTGCACAAGCCTACGATGTTCTGACAGACCCAGAGAAACGCAGCATCTATGATCAACAAGGTGAGATTAAAGTGCAACCACAAACATATTTAATATGCATGCACCTGCAGGTCAAAAAATGCAAGATAAATCACCATTTGAAGTTTCCCAGAAACGCTCATTTCAAATGAACACTGAGTTCAGTGGGTTCTCACAACCCCAGCTGAACTGATTCACACACTCACAGGGCTAGGTGCAAATATCTGCAAACATGATCAATTATTTATCCATACTTTAACCAGCGAATGAACCCTTTTAGCTTTCATACAACCAAAGACATGCACACTAATAAAATCTCTTTAATCTTCAAGGTTTGACCAAAGGGGGTGTGGCTCCATCTGGGAACAAAAGTGACCCCTCCCACAGTTCCTCGAAAGCCGACGCCCACTCCTGGCGCATGTTCTTCAACTTTGAACTCGACTCAGACGACGACCTGTTTAACCCCTTCCTGCGAAACCCCCTGCCCCACCTCAGCCGGCATCACGGAAACAGGGGCGGGCCCAAGCCATCAAGTGTGGCCGAAGTTCACGAGCTCCTCGTGTCACTGGAGGACATTTTGATGGGCGTGACGAAGCGTGTGAAACTGACACGCCTCCGGCAGACAGACAAACATGCGTTGAGACCGGAAGAGCGCGTGTTCGACGTGGAGGTGAAGAAGGGGTGGAAGGAGGGCACCAGGATCACCTTCCCCAAGGAGGGCCATCAGATGCTCGGCCACGCCCCTAACGACCTGGCCTTCGTTATCAAGGAGAAGAAGCACGCCCATTTCAGACGAGACGGCTCGCATATTGTGTACACCGCCACCATCACACTGCGAGAGGTGAGATGTGTATGTGTGTACGTGTGTATGTGTGCATGGCGGTACGAAATGTTCCCTCGCAGTCGCCGGTACTCAATAAGCCTCTGCAGAGAGCTGCATCTAAATTTAGCATCTCTCCCCCACAGCCTCAGCGCACACACTCTCCCTCCCATCTCGCACACCACCTCCTCAGCTCTCAGCATCGTCTCACACACATTCTGTCATTCGTTCCTCTCCAGCAGTGGATCTTATTTTGCCTATACGCCCTCATGTATTTTCTATGAATAGACCCATAATAATATCTAGAGAGCAGGATGACAAATATAATAGTCATATATACATAAGGCAGTAAACTATGATTTCAAATCAGCACTTATTTTACACCAAATTTACTCAAAGATAACAGAAATGGCTAATCATTTTGAACAGATTTTAGGAAGTGACACTGTTAGGTAACACTTCTCCTTAGTAGCCAAGGGTTCATTGATCATTTGATACCAGCTATCTTGAAATGGCCAATTATTGGTCCATTAATTGGCCTGGCTGAACTTTCAGTAAACATTCAGTCTATATTTGGCCATTTTAAGATTACTGTGCCTAATTGGCCGATATATTGCTTATATATTCACAAGGCAGCAAATTTCAATGCAATTAACACTTATTTTATACAATACTAAGTAAACAACAGAAATGGTTACTATTCAGTTGACAAACTTCTGTTAACTAGCCAAGCAGACATCAAGAATTTGATACCAATAATTTTAAAATGGCCATTTATTAGGTGATTAATTGGCCTATTTTGCCATTTTGAGATTATTGGCACTGATTACTGTGCCTGATTGGCTGATAATCTTAAACTGGCTAATTATTGATTGATTAATTGACCTGGCTGAAATATCAGGACATATTCAGTCCATATATGGCCATTTTAAGATTGATTGGCCAATATATTGCAGAAATATTCATAAGACAACAAGCTAGAATTAATTATTTTATGCACTATTTATTCAAATGAGATGATTGGCCGATTAACAAAAGTGATCATCAAATCGCCCATCCTGTTCTCTAGATGCCAGATTTGGCATCGGCTCTTAAAAACAACTCTTTATTCTTTCATTCTTTCCAGCTCATTTCCATTTTTACTTTCCACACCAAACCTCTCGCCCTCGTTCACTCTCTCCCTCTCTTGTTTTCCACATCCACTTCATCTTTCTCTTCCCACGCTTACCCTCCCGTCCCCCGCAGACTGGAGCATCATTGAGAAATGAGAGCGATTAGCGGCTCTTTTCTGTCGTTACGTAACTGTAATGTTCAATCTGTCTGGCCTATATTCCGCCCTCGTTCATACTCGCATTATATAAAAGCATCATATATAGACCTCATAACCATATATAGGCCTCATATGGATTAGACCTCATAACATGCCGGAGGGGCATTATAGCTCTTATGCTGCCAAAACACTGCAGCTTGTGATATAACAGATTGTATCTCAAGACAAAGAGAGCTGCAGAGGATCGATACAGACCTTTATAGCTCTACAAATCAAAGATGATCCTGTAACACAACGTTTAATGGTTTTCTTTCTTTGTGTTTTCTCCAGGCTCTATGTGGGTGTACGGTTAACGTCCCTACGCTTGAAGGACAGATGAAGCCCCTCCCATGCAGTGATGTCATCAAGCCTGGCTCAGTGAGACGGCTTATAGGGGAGGGGCTTCCCCGAGCGAAGAACCCCGCCCAGCGTGGAGACCTGCTGGTTGAATTTCAAGTCGTTTTCCCTGATCGCATTCCCCCGAGCAGCAAAGAAATCATCAAACACAGCTTGGGACAGTGTTAACTAAAGAAAACACGCGCTCATTTTGGTGATGGACTTAACGTCAGCTGTTTGTCTCTGTGAGGCACACGCACTCAAGTGTGAGACAGGATGCTCACACAGACATATTACATATAGGTATGTAATACCTGTGTTAAGTGTGATTCGTACAGAGATGAAGTGTTTGAGAAAACACACGAACAGCGCACGCACTAAACACACACCTGCACTGATGGTGCTACTCTGAAGTGTTAGCATACTTCTTTAACCATGACGACCTTGTACTCATGTACAGAACTGTCAGTGATTTAGTCTCTATGAGAGATCCCTGTGTCATGTTCCAATGAATTATTTGTAAAGATTATATAGAGAAAATGTGAATTTCAGATATGACCTGGCATGTATGATGAACGCATGTTTTGTAAGCAGAAATAAAGTTTTATTAATGAAATAACTGGAATTTGGTGGTGCGGTCTTTAATGTGTTGAGCACTCAAGATATAAGATGAAGAACGCATGCATGAATTTAATCCATGAATGATGAATGCATTAAATTACACACGCGAGGGGAAAAAGGTGTTTAGTGATTAAGGTCAATTTTGAGTTTTTGGGCTATTTTGCTTCCATAGCTCGTCTTCATTCAGACTAGTGGAAAGAAAACATCCAAAATACACACACACACAGACACACACATATATACATATATATATATACACACATATACAAAATACATATACAGGTGCATCTCAATAAATTAGGATGTGGTGGAAAAGTTAATTTATTTCAGCAATTCAACTCAAATTGTGAAACTAATGTATTAAATAAATTCAATGCACATAGACTGAAGTAGTTTAAGTCTTTGGTTCTTATAATTGTGATGATTTTGGCTCACATTTAACAAAAACCCACCAATTCACTATCTCAACAAATTAGAATACTTCATAAGACCAATTAAAAAAAAAAACATTTTTAGTGAATTGTTGGTCTTCTGGAAAGTATGTTCATTTACTGTATATGTACTCAATACATGGTAGGGGCTCCTTTTGCTTTAATTACTGCCTCAATTCGGCGTCGCATGGAGGTGATCAGTTTGTGGCACTGCTGAGGTGGTATGGAAGCCCAGATTTCTTTGACAGTGGCCTTCAGCTCATCTGCATTTTTTGGTCTCTTGTTTCTCATTTTCCTCTTGACAATACCCCATAGATTCTCTATGGGGTTCAGGTCTGGTGAGTTTGCTGGCCGGTGCTTTTGGCAGTGTGGGCAGGTGCCAAATCCTGCTGGATAATGAAATCAGCATCTTTAAAAAGCTGGTCAGCAGAAGGAAGCATGAAGTGCTCCAAAATTTCTTGGTAAACGGGTGCAGTGACTTTGGTTTTCAAAAAACACAATGGACCAACACCAGCAGATGACATTGCACCCCAAATCATCACAGACTGTGGAAACTTAACACTGGACTTCAAGCAACTTGGGCTATGAGCTTCTCCACCCTTCCTCCAGACTCTAGGACCTTGGTTTCCAAATGAAATACAAAACTTGCTCTCATCTGAAAAGAGGACTTTGGACCACTGGGCAACAGTCCAGTTCTTCTTCTCCTTAGCCCAGGTAAGACGCCTCTGACGTTGTCTGTGGTTCAGGAGTGGCTTAACAAGAGGAATACGACAACTGTAGCCAAATTCCTTGACACGTCTGTGTGTGGTGGCTCTTGATGCCTTGACCCCAGCCTCAGTCCATTCCTTGTGAAGTTCACCCAAATTCTTGAATCGATTTTGCTTGACAGTCCTCATAAGGTTATCTCGGCTAGTTGTGCATCTTTTTCTTCCACACTTTTTCCTTCCACTCAACTTTCTGTTAATATACTTGGATACAGCACTCTGTGAATAGCCAGCTTCTTTGGCAATGAATGTTTGTGGCTTACCCTCCTTGTGAAGGGTGTCAATGATTGTCTTCTGGACAACTGTCAGATCAGCAGTCTTCCCCATGATTGTGTAGCCCAGTGAACCAAACTAATAGACCATTTTGAAGGCTCAGGAAACCTTTGCAGGTGTTTTGAGTTGATTAGCTGATTGGCATGTCACCATATTCTAATTTGCTGAGATAGTGAATTGGTGGGTTTTTGTTAAATGTGAGCCAAAATCATCACAATTAAAAGAACCAAAGACTTAAACTACTTCAGTCTGTGTGCATTGAATTTATTTAATACACGAGTTTCACAATTTGAGTTGAATTACTGAAATAAATTAACTTTTCCACGACATTCTAATTTATTGAGATGCACCTGTATATACATATATATACACACACACATTGCATTAAATATTGGATGTTTAAACATAAGTTACAGAAAACTTGTACAACATTTAATGTCTTAATGCACTGTGATTAATCAACTGGGAAAGTGTGATGGTATAAATTAGTTAACATTATTTACCCTAGTAACCTGTGGTGTCCTGCCTCAAAAATAACTTTCAAAGAGATAAAAGATTAATAAAGTAGTTTATGTATTAATCATCTGTGATGTTTATATTTCACACCAGAAAGGGTGGAATTTTTGCTTTGTGGATTTGAATAATAATAAACACAAAAGCTATATGAGGCCATGGTGTGGTTGATTAAAAATCAGTAGCTACCATAAAGTTTGAGCCTTTAAATATTTAATCTGTATGCTTTTAATAGTTTCAAAGCCTGCTGTATATTCCTTACTGCTTTCTGAAGATGGAAATAGTAACTTTACTTGTATAGCACAAAGTGCTCCATGGGAAAAACTAATCAAGAATACATCCAAGAGTTCATATACAAAAAAAGATTAAATCTGCTGGAAATGCCCCAGTGCACAAAATGTGGTCTATAAAGAAATGGAAGGACTTGTGCACAGGCCAAACTACAGACTCCATCACAAAAACATACCTGACCTCAGTGATATTTGTGTCTGAACAAGAGCAAATCCCTGCATCCATGTTACAGCATCCATTAGAAAACCTTCCCAGAAATCTGCAAAGCAGAAAAGGGAGAACAAAGTCCATATTAAAGGAAATGATTTTGAATTTAAAGGAATAGTTCACCCAAACATTTAAAATTAGATGAAAATATACTCACCCTCAGGCCATCGAAGATGTAGATAAGTTTGTTTCTTGATCACTTGCTGACCATTGGATCCTCTGCAGTGAATGGGTGCCGTCAGAATGAGAGTCCAAACAGCTGATAAAAACATCACAATAATCCACACCACTCTAGTCCATCAATTACTGTCTTGTGAAGCGAAAAGCTGAAAAGAAAAAAAAAGAAAAGAAAAGGCATGATTTATATAAATCAAATATTTCTTCCAGTTTGTGTACAAGTGATCTTTTTCCAAGGAAGGACCTTCACAGTTGAAATACAGTCAGAAAATGTGCAAAATTATACGTTTAGTAGTACAATATACCCCTAAAAGGTGTACCTTAAAGTAGTAATACATATCCTTTTTGTGAACCTGTGAACTTTTTTTAGGTAAATAAGGTACAAAGATAACAAGTTATATGAGGGTACTACCTCAAGCTGTACTGCCCCTAATGGTACAATTTTTTTTCTAAGAGTGTACTGTATATTTGATAGGACATAATTGACAATGATTCTCTCAAGCTCAACAGACTGGTATTCACAGGAAATGTGCAAATATATGAACTGTCTGAGCGAGAAGAACATTGTCTCGTGTCAGTCATAGCCGTGTTTGTGGCCCATGAATCATACACACAGTTTAAAAAGACACTCACACTTACTCAGGGTCAGAATGGCTGTTTTTAGCAGGGTGTGATCCTAGATATTACTTAGAAAAACTAAAAAAGCCAATTCTATATCTGAAGTGTAGTGTTTGCTCACCACTGCATCTATTTCACTTGGGAAATCCACTGTTATGCAGTTGTATTTTTTTAATTAGCTACATATATGCAGGAAAAATATTGTAATTTTTCCTTTTTCTAACGTCAAATGAGGCCATTTATGACATTTCACAACACATACAGCGACTGTGTGTTTGTGCTTCCAGCATAAGTGGTATATATTCCCTGTGGAAGCATTACTCATTTCTAAATTGCTTCAGATAAAGCCGCCCGCAAAATGAATGGACGTAATTATAAGTACTTAAGGGACTGTCTAAAGGGCCTCAAGCCTACAGGAATCAAGGTTAGGTCAGCATTTTAAATATGTGTTTGATGGCTTCAAAGTAATAAGATGTACAGGGTTTGTGATTGCATTTACATGAGCAACAACTGAAAAAGTCTACTAAAGCTACAATCTTAAACTAGACTATACTGCCCTCTCTCGGCCATAGTAATGAATTGCATGGTGAGAACAGAAAAATCAAGAACAAAACTGTACTATATTTACTAAAACATATTGAGATAACAGCGCTACTTTTGGTGTTATTTATATACTATTATATTACTTAAAATATTTTGAATTCAGTTTTTATATTTTCAGTTTGCAATTTAATTAAATAGCTTCTGACAATTTTATTAGATTTTTAGTTTAATTTAGCTTTCATTTCAGTTGTAGCAATTTTAGTACTTAAGTACACAGTTGGCAATTCAACAAATTTTCATTTTTTAAAGTTTCAAGTTTTTGAAATTTACGTTTTCATCTAATATTAATATTGTATTTCAGCTTTATTTCAATTTAATATTAACAGATTTAATTAACAGTAAAAACAGCAGATCTGACTATTTTAACTAACGTTCCCCCGGTTAAGAATTAGCCTACATCAAGGCAATGTGTATGAATTTTAGGGATACTGTACTTTTTCAGAATAATTTGGGGAACAAAGAGTTTATATTTTGATACATTAGAAATGAATTTTGACGTGTTCACACTAAACTGGTTTACAAGAATGCGAGTGACGTTTAGCGACATCACGAGGTAACTCAGAAGCAGCAAAAGCATGTAAATATTAATGTAAATTGGTTTATATAACATTTTATTTTATGTAGTCACCAATTAATTATTGCCTTATCATTCTCTGAACTTTCCTGGTGATTTAGTTTTGTTTCTAGTCAGATATCAGAGCCTCACACAAGCGCTTGATTTCACCTCAGCTGAAACTCTTCAAAAAAAAGTGCGCGAACTGTCGCGCGACTCCCAGCATAAGTGCTTTTACATATTTAACTTCATTATTGTGTTATTTTGAGGGCTTAGAACAAAATAGACGACTTAATACACCAAAGAAATTCTCATCTCTGAGGTAAGATTGCAAAGTTGTTGCAAACTGTCGGTGAAAAGCCAAAGCTCTTGACGCACTCTGGCGGAATTAGTTGATGTCAATGGTGCGCACCTGCGGTTCAGCTGTCGGCTGTCAGTTTTAGTAATTTTACTGATATTATTTTACATAAAAACATAAATAATCAGAGGTGCAATTAAGCAAACATCAAAATCATATTGTTTTGTCCTGATTTGTGATGAAATGTCGCAGCTGGGATCGGCTGTGCCCTCATCAAACTTACCTGAGGGCCTCCCGGTGTCCAGTTTGGCCCTGCCGATCCTGGTGCTCATTCACTGCGTCCTTCTGCTCCTGCTGCTCAACTGCCTGTTCGTGGGATACAAGCTGTTCCGCATGACCCAGAGGAAGAGAGACCGCTGCGGGTCGGAAATCTCGCTCATGCACTCGTCGTTTTCCACCCGCCAGAGAATCACCCGCTTCTCTGATGAGCCTCTGTTCGCTCCAAACAGAAAGACCAACTACGTCTCGGTCTCAGAGCCGATGCTGGCGCCTCCCATCACTTCGTCCCTGACTTCCTCAGCGGAGAGAAGGGCCACCGGGCAGCGCGCCAGGTTTCTACGCCCGGATGGGGCCACTAACGCCGGGTCCGAGTCACTGCGTGTGCCGAACTGGAGGACGAGCGCCCCGGTTCTGCTGCAGTCCAGTGATTCGGACACGGAGCGGGTCAACACGGTGCCACCGAACTCACCAGCACTGCATGTGACTCCCAATGGGGTAGGGTCAAAAACACTAAACCACTAAAACACATGATTTAAAGAAATATTAAATAATCTCTTACTAATTTGAATATATAGGCCTAATGGAAGATGTCACAGCTTAATGGCATCTTATTTAATTCCATGGTTCGTAGAAATGGTAATTTAAAACTTTGCTAATATGCCATTTTCACATTGTGTGTTTTTACATGGCATTATAATGTACAAAAAGCATGGTAAAAGTGCCATAGATTTGTTTTGATTGATATATTATGGGGAAATTTTGTTTTAATACAGTTCTTTGAGATGTAAATGTAAAACCATAATAATTTAATTGACATTCTCATATAGTGGGTATTTATGCTAAATGTGATGTCCAAAAAGCATGGTATTACCATTGTACCATATCCAATAATAAAATTATATATTATAGGAAAATACCATGGTTCTTTGAAATGGAAATGTAAAACTGTGATAATTTGATTGACATTCTCATATAGAGTGAAGTCAGCTAAAATGGGCCAAATAAGGTTGTAGCATGATATCGCTTTAAATTTTTACAGAAAATCACAATAACTGATCTTGCATTGTTGCTTCAACACTTGTTGACATGTAACAATAATTTTTTTATTGGTCTGGGTTTTTTAAGGCGGGCAGGGCAGAGTGTTACAAGAAGCTCGTCAGAGAAATTGTAAGGTAATTGAGCCTGGCATAGAAAATTTCATAAATCACTAATAAGGGTACTAAAGCAATTATAAGTAAGCTTACCAACAAAGCAAAGGTTTATGAACAATGTTTTGACATGCTCTTTCAAATAAAAAAGTTTAATTTATAAAAGAAACTTTGATTTTTGTGAAAAGGTCATTTTAGGTAGAAATGGCTGGTTAAGCTAAAATGGGCCACAATTTTCAGCTAAAATGGGGTGCATACACACATACACACACACTTTTAGACAGAAATTGAGGGTGAAAATAGGTTTATAGGCCTAGATATGTATCCGTACAAAATCTTAAGTATTTAAAAAAAAAATTGCATTGCAGACAGTATGGCAGGAGGACAAGCAAAGAAAGGAAACAGAGAGACGAGAAGAGAAAGGGAAAGGATGATGTCAGTAAAATGGGCTGCATACACACACTTTTACACAGAAATTGAGGGTGAAAATAGGTTTATAGGCCTACTGTAGATATGTATCCATACAAACTCTTAACAGTCTTTAAAAAAAAAATACAAGTATACACGCATACACGCACACAAAAGACACCAATGTACAGAAACACACACCTATACAACATGATCAGTTCATTTTTGATTGCATTGTTTAATTAAATATTCATTCAACTTTCTATTTAATGAAATACATTTATGGTGTTGCTATGGCACACTAAAGACAATAGTGTCAGTTTACTGTTAAAAATAAAATGATTTAAGCTGAAATTACCTGTGTTCTTTTTATTTTTTTATATTAGCCCATTTTACCTGAATGTTGTGCTGTGGCTCAAGAAGGTACCTGCTGATACTCTAACTCTCATAATTTTAAAACTTTTATACTTTTTCACATAAAAAATAAAATAAATAAATAATAATAATAATAATAATATATATATATATATATATATTTTTTTTTTTTTTTTTTTTTGACCCATGCTAATTTATAAGAATATCATCAGATCTCATGCATAGCTTATTTGATGCTATTATAAGTCATTTACCAAAATGTGGCCCATTTTAGCTGACTTCACACTAGTGGGTATTTATATGTAATGTCCAAAAAGCATGGTATTACCATAGTACCATATCCAATAATAGCACAGATTTGTTTTGATTATGATAGGTTATATTATAGGAAAATACCATGGTTCTTTGAAATGGTAATTTTAAAACTTTAGTAATTTGCCATTTTCATGTAGTAAGGTGTTTACATGGCATTACCATAGTACCATATTCAGAATTGCTATAGATTTGTTTTGATTCAGATATATTATGGGAAAATTGTTTTAATACCATGGTTCTTTGAAATGGTAATGTAAATCTATTATAATTTGATTGACATTCTCATATAGTGGGTATTTACACATCACTGTAATGTCCAAAAAGCAAGATATTACCGTAGTACCAGATGCAAAATTCCATAGATTTATGGAAAATTACTACATGCATTGTTTATGGAGTAAAATATTGGTGGCAATGGTCAGTGCTGAGTATATTACTTACAAATTGTAGTCCACTACTGATTCCAAATTACATGACAATGATTGTAGTTACTAAGTAACGTTATCCATTACGTTACACATTTTTACTTATTTTACATATTTTTACATTTTTACTTTTTGATTTCTTTTATATTGCTTGTGATCTAACTCGTTTATCCCATTGATGCAAATAGGATAATATTGTACCATATTGATATAAAAATGCAAAGAGAATAAAAATATATTCCATTCGTTATTTATTAACATTACTCATTGTCAAGGTTTTTTAACTGGGGTTCATGAAGCCTTTTAAGATAGATAAAAGCCTTCCAAAGACAAAGACTTTTGTGAATAATATGTAATCAATAAAAAAGTAACTGTAGTCTGATTACAAGTATTTTAAAACGTAATATAATCTAATTACAAGTACTTTGGAATCTGATTACATAATCCAGATTACATGTGATCAGTTACTATCCAGCACTGGCAATGGTCTCCATGATCTACTTATCTCACAAAGTTTTTGGGAAACGCAACCCAGTTTATTAGTTTTAATCTAGTAGCTGACGAGGAAAACTATTGCTTTCTCTACAGTTTTGAGTCCAAGTGAAATGCGAGGTCAAGCTTGCCCTTGAGTAATTTAACCGTTTAACTGCTCTGGTTGCAGTTCTCAATACGGATGACTTCCATGCGCAGAAGCAGCACCATGGAGCTGGAAAGCACTCCTCTGGATAAGATCCATGTGGAATGCGAGTCCGCCAGCATCGTCCAGCCGGAGAACTCCTGCTATGTGGCATCATTAAGCCCCTCAGCTAGGGTTTCAGGACTGGACAGTGACTTTGGAGCCAGTGCAGGTTAGTTTTATGATCTCATTCACTGAATTGAGTAGACTTCAAAAGCTCTAACTACTTATCTACTACAAATAGAAAACTTCTGACTGGTAGTGTATATTTGGAGTCTGTCCGTTCTTTGAATTCTCCTAACTGTTCATTTAGGTGTATCCTTGCGTATCCTTTCTATGGACAGTGATGGTTTTCCAGGCTCTGCCTGGGCGTCCGCTCTGGAATGGGATTACTACGATCCAAGTTATGTCACTCAGAACCACGTCCCGAAGCACAGACCTCACGCACCCCCCATCACTACCAAACAGTACTGGGTCTAGAGCTCCATAGAGAGAGAGAGAGCCTGATGAACTCCAGAACAAGACTCAATTCAGCCATTCTCATTCTAGCACTTCAGCTGAGCGGAGTCTAGATTTCTGTCTGGGTTTAGTGCACAAAAATATTCACTTGCTGTTTTAACTGCAACACATCATGTTGTCAAATCGCACAACACGCTCAAAAAAAATTCATGGTCACAGCTTGCAGCAACTCCAAACTGGTTTATTCCATTAACGAAAATGCGTTTATAGAATCACCCCACTATTGCTTTCACTTTAGATTACTTTGATTGACACCACATTTGTTTTACACGTTGAGTTTCTCACTGTATTGTAATTTTTATATGTTCGCACGTGATTCTCAGTTACTGAGGTCTTCAGAAGAGGCTGTTTGAGTACTTCACAATTTTGACACACTACACATTCTTCTATTTGTAAAGAAAAAAGTATTTAGATTGTGCCTGAATTGAATAAAGTAAATTATAATAAATTTTAAATACAAGGTCTCATTTTATTGCTGTGGACATCTAATGCAATTATTAAAAGAATTTTAATGTATCTAAATAATCGTATTCCTTAAGATCACTGTTTTCATATGCATTAGGAGTTTATATACCAGAACAGCTGATCTTGAGATTAAAGTCTCAAAACTCTATAAAAACATGCAAGCTGATAAAGACCAAATAATTTCACCATGCTACTCTTTAAAAATTCTTTTCAATTGAGTGTTTAGTTTGTATTGATATTAAAAGGTAACTTGTTTTCAAATGGTTTGAGAAGTTCTGAGTGTGTTTGTGAAACAAAAAGATGCACTCAGACATTTCAAACACCACTTTTTATTGGAAACCGTTTATGAGGAGCTGGACGCAGCCACTGCTGCCCGACGGGGCTTGGGCACTGTTCCCTCACGGAATCCATTTCTGAAATACACAAAAACATACTTCAGTCAACATAACATGAATGCATTGGTCTCAGATCTATCGATCAAGTCCCTCTTAACAGTAGTTTCAAAACCCAACTGGTTTGCACAAAAACTGAACAAAACAGATCCTAAAAGATGCCCATCTAAATGTACAGGTCAAGCTTACCTCAGAACAAAATTATTATCACTGGACAGTCATTTGTTCAGACATTTATTTTTGGACATCATTGGTAAGCCACTGTACAAATGCTAAATTTAACCAGACTAGTCACTCAGGTTTTAGGCAAACATCAAATCAACAGCAAAGTTTCTATCATTGACAGTCAAATGTTATGGCATCAAACTCAAACCATGCACCCTGCTTTGAACTTTCACTGTATTAATGCCATATAATATACAAAAGGGAGAAGGAAGGAAGAGAGAAAAAAAAAAAAGTTTTTATATCATGTTACATGGGGCAGAAATCTGTAAGAATGGCAGGAAAAAGGCACAAAAGTTCAAGAAAGCACTAAACCAAAAGATTCAAGTACAAAAAAAAAAAAAAAAAAAAAAAAAAAAAAAAAAAAACCCTTGAAGGGTTCGTTCACCCCAAAATGGAAATTATGTCATTAATTACTCACCCTCATGTCCTTCCAAACCCGTAAGACCTTCGTTCATCTTCGGAACACAAATTAAGATATTTTTGATAGAATCGGAGAGCTATCTGACCCTGTATAGAGAGCAACGCAACTGAAATGTTCCCAGGTCCAGAAACGTAATAAATACATCAGTAAAACAGTCCATGTGACATCAGTGGCTCAGCTTCAGTTTTGCGACGCTACGAGAGTACTTTTTTTGCACATAGAAAACAAAAATAATTTAATTCTTCTCCCCAGAGTTACGTCTTCCGCCATTTTGGAGAGTACCCAAGAACTTATTTGATGTAATCAGCGTTATGTTCGGGGGGGGAAAGCGCACATGAATCTGCGTTGTTTACGCTTGGGGGAAAACATGCGTATGTATTGTGATACTCTCTAAAATGGTGGAAGATGTAACTCGGGGGAGAAGAATGGTTGAGTAAATTGTTATTTTTGTTTTCTTTGCGCAAAAAAAAAAAAAAAAAACTCTTGTAGCGTCGGAAAACTGAAGCTGAGCCACTGATGTCACATGGACCTGTTTTACTGATGTATTTACTACGTTTCTGGACCTGGGAACATTTCAGTTGCATTGCTGTCTATGCAGGGTCAGATAGCTCACCGATTTAATAAAAAATATCTTAATTTGTGCTCTGAAGATGAACGAAGGTCTTACGGGTTTGGAATGACATGAGGGTGAGTAATTAATGACATTTTTCATTTTGGGGTGAACTAACCCTTTAAAAGCATGAAAATCTGAGCAGACCCACTGCATGCATGTTTACTCACCTGAACCTGCGGAAAACAACCTTCAGGTGTCTCATGCGGCCAGTTCCTGTGGTGCTGCGCCTCTTGGCCTTAACGCTCCAGTTGTCTACAAACAAAAACAATTATATTATAAGCGCATGAAAATAAAATGCATTCCTTCAGCAGTCCATAAACATCTCGAGCTTACCTCAGTTCAAACCTGTTATCACTGGACAGTCATTTGTTCAGACATTTATTTTTGGACATCACTGGTAAGCTTTGATACACCAGAATGTGTTTTTGCAGTTCTCTCTCAAAGAATAGTTCACCCAAAAATGAAAATTTGCTACAATTTTAAACCACTGTGACTGGTTAAAGATCCACGATAATGCTTTGAGTGAAAATGTTTAGAACTGTTTTCGCTTATAAGTGGTGCTTGATCTGTGCCTATTTCTCTCCTGATTCAGAAGAGACAACTTTTTCACTGGAGAAGGCAATATTATGGATAGAGGACTCAAAGAAGTCTTAATGATTGATTTGTTTCTTACAAACACAGCTTTTCACTTCACAAGATGTTAACTGATGGACTGGAGTGTTGTGGATTATTGTGATGTTCTTATCAGCTGTTTGGACGCTCATTCTGACGGCACCCATTCACTGCAGAGGATCCATTGGTGAGCAAGTGATGTAATGCTACATTTCACCAAATCTATTCCCATGAAGAAACAAACTCATCTACATCTTGAATGGCCTGAGGGTTTTTCAGCATTTTTCCATTTCTGGGTGAAATAATTCTTTAATTTAATTCTTCCACAATATAAAGTCTTGTAACGTGCCAATAAAGCTACTTGAATCAAAATCAATGCTAAACAACCAAGCATTGAACTGTGATAGTTCATATACAAATCAAGACACTTACACTTTCTCTTGCGCTTGGCAGGGTAGCCACACTTTCCGCAGGTGGACTTCTGCAGGTGATACGCCTTGGATCCACAGCGGCGGCACAGAGTGTGCGTCTTATTATGACGCTTACCGAAAGACGACGTACCCTTCGTCTGAAAAACAAGAAATTCAAAATCCACATTATTGCTTATATCTTAAAAGCTCCTTTTCTTATGACAGCTGTCTCAAAACATAGGAAACTGCCGGTGCAGCTTGCTTGGTTTGGACACTATTATACCCATAAATAATGTTATGTCTAATGTAGACAGCTGACTATATTCTGACATGACCCTCAATATGCTGTCTAACTAGGCAGCTAGCTAGGTTAGATAAAGGTAAATAAATGAGTTTAGACTATGATGCCCAATAAGTATGTTTAGAAACGATAATGATAAAAGGTAACTAAAGACTATGACTTCCAAACAAACCTGTTTAGGAAGGAAAGCGGACTTATAATGCACAAAAATGCTGTCTATAAAGGCAGCTTAATAGACTCCGACCCACAGCCTAGCATGTTTGCAGAAAGGCTAACCAGCTAAACTCATGCCACGAAAGTCTCTCAAAAACACAACTCGCTTCGTAACGCTGGTCTGACAGTTTAATTTGTAAATTTAAACAGTCTCACACATATTAACAATCAAAAAACCTATTCAAGATTAATTTAAATGAACACTGGAGATAGTTTAGAGCTAACCGTTATTTTTCTCGAGCTCGTTATTACTGTACGGAAGGCTAAACGACATGCTAACCGATTAAATATCATCAATAACCTCTCGCCACAGAGGAATCACAGACATAAGGCATGATATTGAGCCTTGAATACATATACTTGTGATATTATTAATGGTACAGTGATTAAAAACAAGCCATGAATCAGATGTTAGAGGATTTTGAAAGCAAGCGCCGCGAAACTCACCATCTTTCCTCAGAACTGATTCGAAAGAGACCGGAAGAGACGCTGGTGTACCATTAAAACACCACCGATGCGCTTCCGGTGCAACAACTAAATACGTCCCCCTACTGTTACACTGCGGACAACGAGAACAAATGAACATACACCAATTATTTTAATCGTAACAAAGATAAAACGTATTTTCAACCTAAAAATACCGATTCTTGTCACAGAAAGTTTGAGTTAATTACAGAAATGGCATGTAGATCTATGATAACAAGATTTATATATATTTACACAGTGAAAACAGTATACACATTTCTTCTTATAAGGAAATGTGTTTTTACATATCCTAAACAACTGTATGTTAGTTTAACTGAACACTGTATTTGTAGAGGTTAGGTTTAGAGGGAGGGTTTAGTGTAGTAGGCTAATTAGTCTTAGCCTAGGCCTATATAAAAACAGAAAATCAGTGGAAAGTCCAGTAATATTTGATAACTGTGTGTGTGTGTGTGTGTGTGTGTGTATATTGATTTGTCTTTTCCAAATGGTCTTTGCAAGGGCTCACAGCCAACGCTGGCAACCATAAACATAAATTACACAACTGCCAAAAACGTCTGGACTCAAGACCAATCCCTGAGACCAAGAAAAAAAAAGAAAAATTAAAAAAATGACATGACCTTCATTAGACTGCCATTAGCCTCTGATATCACTGAATGGCAAATCATTCTTTCCCATGCATTTCAAGTCTTTGACCCTTATGTCTCCTATAATATGATGTCATTCCCTCAAATTTGATGTTTTATGTTTGAGTTACAGCATAACAGGGTTGAAAAGAAACATTTTTAGCACAGCCTTTAAAACATATTGGCTTGTTTCAGTAAATAATACGCTGTAAACATGCAAATCATTTTAACAGAAAAAGAATGTTATAACATGAAAAAAAAATCCACAGTAAAAACTTTTTCTAGGTTTTTCTATACTATAGGCTACTGTGAAAAAGTATATAGTATATGCCATTTTATTTAAAAACACTGTAAAATGATGGGTTTTGGAAGTTAAAAATGGATGAATAAAATTAAATTAAATGGCCTTTTCAAGTATATATATATATATATATATATATATATATATATATATATATATATATATATATATATATATATATATATATACACACACATCTTAATAACAACAGCATCAATAATAATTATGGGAAATTTGGTCATTTTATTTATTATTTAACACTTTACAATAAGGTCACATTATTTAATATTAGTTAACATGAAGTAACAATGAAAAATACTTCTAATCTTAGTTCATTCTAACATTTATTAACATTATTAAAATCGGAAGGTAGCAAGGCTATCTAACATTATTTAATTAAAGTGAATTAACATTAACAATGAACAGTTAATGAACGTTAACAAAGATTAATAAATAGGCTACTGTAACATATTGCTCATAATATTAGTTAATGCAATACCTTATTGTAAAGTGTTACCCGGTAATATTATTTTATTTAGCCTATTAATGTTTACGGCATTATTTTAATATCAAGTTATCATAATGGCGTTTTAGCTAATATTCTGCAAAGCCCCAATTCGTCCTCGTGTAGCTGCAGTCATTGACCCCGCATCACATTTTCTATGGTTTCATGAACGGTTTGATGCCGGAGTCTGCAGTCCCTCGCTGCCTCATTGGTGCTGATGAGAGGGAGTGGAGCGCGTCGACGCGTTTGAGACGCGCATTCTGCAGCAGCGTCGCGTGATGCGGGTTATGCGAGATTTACTACACGAACACATATAGACGATAGACCTCAATGGGCAGTTGTCCCATCGCTATATCCGACATACGCACAGACAGGTTGCTCAAACGCGATACTGAGGCGAAAAGCAGCTGCTATGGAGACTGAGCGCGCATCGGTGAAGACGGTAAACACGCGCGGGTGTGACTCTGTGTGTCTTCTGTAGGGCAAACGCGACCGTGGGTTTCTCTTCTGAAGGATGGGCTACTCAGATCCGACAGCTAGTAGAGATCTGTTGGGAAACAGATCCCTGTGTTTTATTTTCATATGTGCTTTTGGACTGGTCACCTTATTGCAGCAAATTCTCTATGGCAAGAACTATATTAAAAGGTAAGGTGATTATTTTATTAAATGGTGCATAATGAAAAAAAAAAAACTATGTTCTATGAGGTTAATAAAGCAAAATAGCCTACAGTAAATAATCTTAGTCATTTTGCACCCATATTGCTCCAAAATCTTTTTTAAACTTGAGCTCCATTAAATCATGCCATACACAGTCCCCCGAATGACTGTCTATGCAGCAAGATGCTTAAGTCTGTTTTTCTTCTTCCTCTGTGTTTATTTTTCTTGGCTTGGTTTGTTTTTCTACCTTCAGCCCTTTAAACAGCTCATACATCTTGCATAAACCTGTGTGACAGCAAAAAGCCATATATTGCAGAACCTTATCATAAGCAATTGCGTCTATAGGCTGTGAAGAAAAACTGGAAGACTGTGATGTAGCCTCTGTTTTTTTGCATGAGCACATAGCCTAGATTCAAGCACTAGAAATTAATTATGCACTTAAATCATGGTGGTGATTCGTAAGACCCAGATTTCATGGCTTTTTTGGGGCCGCTTGCATCAAAATGACATCATACCGAGAATAAGTCCCGGAAGGTGAATCATTTTATTTATTTTTTTCGCGAACGGAGGTAAGCAGAGTGAGATGGCTCAGCATTGCGAGGGTGTTTGAGTGTGCGTGTGTGTGTCTGTCTATGTAAAATGGCGTCTCTCGTAAGAAGCGCCCCCCAGTGCATTATGGTTCCTGCGTCCCAGCAGATGCCCATATGCTGAATTAGAGCTTTCTCACACTCCCACCTGAACCCCCCTCTTGCGTCTCACACACACTCAGGATTCATGACATCAGAGCCTGATGGCTGCAGATTGCATGAATGCTGATCTGTACCTCGTATCTATTCTGCTGAAGTGGAGAGAAACAAGTGCAGGGGTGGGTGAGTGCTTTTGGCTTTAACTGCACCTTCAAACCCAGCTATGAGAGTAAATGGAGACCAAATGGAGACTTTTGAGTCTTCTGCTTCTCAGATTTTCTTCTGACAAAAAACCCTATCTCATGTGCGTCACCTTAGTGTTTCAGAACAGCAAATGAAAAACTAAGATCGGATTTTCTAAGAAACCATTATGAAAATTAACTCAAAACCAGTCAAATTAACTCAAAACCAAGCAACAGTCTCAGTATGAAACATTTATCTCCCAAGAGATAAATGCCATATATATTTTGTTTGCCAAGGCAAATACTATTTACTACTGATAAATGGCCAAATGGTAGTTGCTATATTTCTGGTTAAGGATTTGAACAAATTTCAAACTTTGCCAAATAATAAAAACACTCCCAAATCCCATTAACTTGAAGAGGGTGTCAGCTTTCAAGCCATATCAATGGGTATTGTAGTTGAAAATATGTAGTGAAAATATTCAAAACACTTTAGCAACTGTATAGAAATGCCTTGACAATCAACCCTATTGAAGAAAGAAACAAAACAAAACAATAGCAACCCTCATAAAATTTGGAATGGTTATAATGTCTATAATGGGAATTGTATTGGTTTTAATGGAAACTGTAATGGTCCCTGTGAGTTTCTACTGGTAATTTGTTGCCTATTGGTGGCATGTTAAAACCACTAAATTCTAATGGGATGGCCAAAACAAACTACAGATAATGGTTTAATGGTTAACAGTTAGTGGTTAGTAATGTTTTTAATGGTATTTTTGTGGAAACCATTAGAACGTCTTCAGCAGGGAACCACAAAATCCAGTGAATCTTGTCACCATGCTTTACATATTCAGATCCAAACTGTATTTACTGTACAATTAGGCCTACTGTATTTTGTTTAAATATTTTCTGAATACGTCTCTCGTATATTGACCACAAAGTAATGTAGATGTGAATACGAGAAAAAAATGGAGGGTTTGTCTAAAACGGTAACCAAAGACTTTAGATACTTTGCGGTAACTGTCCTACTTCGAGTATTCACGCATGTGCATTGTACTAAACGTCTGTTTACAGCGGCGGTGCATCACAGTTCCCGAATCTAAAAAGAAAGTAGCTAATAATAAAGTAGCTAATAATAATTCACCAATTTCAAGTTGTGATCTTAAAATTGTTGGGATAAAAAATACAGCGTAAGATAAAGGTAAGAAAACAAGTCTTTATATTGAAATAATCATGGGGACGTCACGCAACGTGCTTCCTAATATTATCTTCATAGAATACATTCGACGTGATAATGTAGTCTGGTTAATACACCGAAGACTCTTATGAACTGGTTATTTCTAGTGAATCAATACATACCACTCTCACTAGCTAGGCTATATCGGATCAGATATTTTAATAAACTGTTCAAAAGATTCAAGAGGTAGCCTACTGGTTTGACTCTTTTGAATCTGGAATCTGAATCCAAACCGAATGAACTCTGCCAGAGCGGTTATTGAATCAACATGTAAATGAAGTGCAAATTATGATTATTCGAAAGCTTCTTTTGTTTTGTAATGACATGTAACCACTGATCTATATATTCTCTATCAGTCCAATTCCTTCCATTTATAACCATCTTTTCTTTTAATTGTTTTTCTTTATAACCAATCAATTATTGTCTAAATATGAAAGATTTTTGTCCAAGTTGTAGGCTATGGGTTTTGCTATCTTTTTAATGGCGTTTACCAAGGCAAATGTTGTTTATAATTGCTAAATGACCAAATTATGATTATTTCAAAGTGTGTTTTGTGTAATAATGACATGTAACACATAAGTCCTTTACTGTGCCTTTTTATGTAGGCTATTGTAAAAGTAATCTTTGAGAAATAATAAAAAATATTCAGCCAACCCTGAGCACCACTCACATTTTCTTTAGAAAATGTAAAAATGTAGTCATCATTTGTGTCTATTTTTAATCCTCTGAGAACATTTTATGAGAAACACCTGAGACGCTTACATGAAACATGATTGAGAACACAATTAAGTCTTATGTGCTATGAAGGAGCAAAATCTGAGTGATAAAGTTTATATTTAGCAAACACAGTCTTATCTTCATTTGCATATGTGTGAGCATGTGACAATCAGAATTTATTTTGATAACCTCAGATTAAAGAAGTGACAAACACATTTTATTGCAGCTCAGATACACACCAGACTGGCTGTCGCTGTGAGACACTGACAAATGTGTGCATTAATAATGCATCCACAGAACTGAATAAAACGTCCTCTTAAACACTCCTGCCAGTTGAAATTACAATTTAGAATTATTTAAAACACTTTATGCTGGAATTGGCCTTCTAATGTCATTGCAATAAGTCTTAAAGCTGTCAGATTGGCGCAGAGTTACAACTAAAAATAAAATTGCACCGAACTGGCCAGGACAAGAGATGATTGCTGCATATAGACGTTTGTGCATATGAATCAAATACAACAAGGTTATTTTATTACATTTTCCTCCTAGCTCTGATTACACTGGTGCTAGATTTAGGATCAGCTTCTTCAGTCTTGTGCCAGGCTTGACAATTCCTCTTTGTCCTGGAGATATTGATTGGCTAAGTGGCTGTGCCTTGCAGAAAAAGTATTGACATTTAGCTACTTCTTGAGCTGTGACCTCTTCATTATCTACTCGACTGCAGAAACGCGCATCTGTCCTTCATATGCACCTTCTCTCTCCTCTTCCCATTATCAGCTGAGTTTGCGTTTCTCGTCCTGGTCAGGAAGTCGAAGAGCTGATGTCCACATTAAATTGATGTTTTTAAGGACATGTAATGGCTGTGCATGTACTACAGGGACTAGAACTGGTTTAGGACAACAGATTTCAACAAAGACCATATGAAATCAAAGTTTTCTGAGTCCATGTCTTGAAACAATTTTGCATGCTTTTTTCCAATAAAATTCTGAAATTAACTGACATTGGTTTAGTAAAATTAGTCAATTTTGTTGTAATACATACGCTAATGCAAGTTTTTAATCCTAGTTACATATTCACTTTTTATTATGATTTTACAATATGTTTTGAAATGTCAATGTCTTATCTCCCATAACGCCTGTAAATATTCAGGATTATTGCAATCCCCCCCTTTTTTATATATATTTTGCCAGTGTTTTAATCCATAAAGCACTGAAGACAAAATGATAAGATTACTATCCAGAAATGTGCAAAATAAGACCATGGTCAACATTTGTCCTCAGTTTTAAATATTTTATAGACTTGTGTTCAAAAGTTTGGGGCCAGTAAGATGCATTAAATTGATCAAAATTGACAGTAAAATCATTTATAATGTTATAAAAGATTTGTATTTCAAATAAATGCTGTTTTTTATTTTCTGTTAATCAAGGAATCCAGAAAAAAATCACCTTTTTCAAAAAATATGAAGCAGCACAACTGTTTTCAACATTGATAATAATCAGAAATGTTTCTTGAGCAGCAAATCAGCATATTAGAATGATTTCTGAAGGATCATGTGACACTGAAGACTGGAGTAATGATGCTGAAAATTCAGCCATGCATCACAGGAATAAATTACATTTTAAAATGTAATCAAACAGAAACCAGATATTTTAAATTCTAATAATATTTCACAAATGTTACTGTTTTACTGTATTTTTGATCAAATAAATGCAGCCTTGGTCAGCAGAAGAGAAAATCTTAAAAATGTTAATAGTAGTGTAAATCATCACTCTCTAAATCCTCTTCAGATAAAATTATTCATTGTTTTTCATAATTTATTTGGACATTTTTACAGAGAAAAGATCTAAGGTGTACATTATGTGTATCAACACTCGTTTTTTCAAAGGTTTGTTACCCTTCCAAATGTATGAATATCTTTGCATTAGAAAACAAAATAACAAACCAAGTTTTTCACTGAAGATTATCAGTGATACTCGACATCATACAGCAATTTTTACATTCTTTGATTTAGCCAAACCAATGAAAAACTCTGTGTGTGTTTGACATTTTCTGCTGCCTTGAATGAATACATGAAACCTTAAACGACCTGCCTCATTTTCTCACTAGTGGGCAACAGTTTTCCCGCCTCAAAGGAGAGGAGGTGGGCAACTGGAGCGGGCTCATTAGTTACCCCGATGATGGAGGGATGAAGCCGGCCAGAAATGGGAGGAAAAGGTACAAACCAGCACAGAAACCTCTCAACAACACCACCAACACTCTAGAGAGACAGTGAGAGAGAATGCCACATAGACAATGATCAGCCGCTTGCATGTCTGGACTGGAAGCACATCCAATCCCATCAGCCAATCAGGCGAGCAGAAATACGCAACTGTGGCAAATAAAATTTATCAGAGCCAATCAGAGGACCAGGACTGATTAGAGTTTCACTTGTAGATTTCCAAAGGAGAAATTAAGCACAGCAATGATCACTTCAGGACGTATTTTTCCCATTCGCTTTCTCCAAAACCACCCGATTTGGAATGAAACTTTGATTTGAAACAAGAAGTTTTGAGAAAAAAGGTCTAAGTGTGTGGTTTTGTTCACAATGGAATACTAGCTTACTGCATACTGTACAATATACGCTGCATTCTAGCAATTTTTTTAAGTGAATTAATTTGTATGTCATGCACTGCAAAAAATGATATTTTTGTCTTGTTTTCCAGTACAAATATCTAAGCATTCTTAAATCAAGATACATTTACTTGAGAAGTATGATGGCTTAAGATATGAAGTCTTGTTTTCTGAAAAAAATCGATCACAATTAAGTGAGTTTCTGCTTAAAACAAGAAAAAATATCTGCCAATGGGGCAAGAAAAATAATATTGTTCTCCCTTTGGGTTAAGCTTATTTTTCTAACCCCTCTGGCAAATATTTTTTCTTTATATTTCAAAAAGTAGCACGCTACTGTTTGCCACTAAATTTGATATTGCTGATTGCATGTTCAATTTAGAAAGCGGCATTCAATCGTGTAGGAAAATATTGTGGTTATTTTGCATTGTAATTCAATTTTGTGACATTTTCCCATGCTGTTTGCTTTATTGTATATGGCATGTTATATGCATGTCGAAATAGTAAAATTAGTATGCTTTTCTGAACAAAGCCACTGTACTTAATTGGAAATGGACTACTTATTCCATAAAGCATTGCAAATTACAATTGAATCAGATTATGGTACGTTATAAGCATATCAGTATAAGAAAATACTATATATTTGAAGTTTATTGCAACATTAAAATATATAAACATTATATTTACTACATTATGATTAAATATTGTAGAAATAATAATATAATATTAATATAATTTACATTTTAATTGCACATTATTTGGACACCAAAATAATACGATTACCATGTGACTATCCTTTACTGAACAAAGTCACTGTACTAAAATGGGAATGAATTAATAATAATTGATTTTAGGTGGAAAATACTGTATACTTCAAGTTTATTGTAACATTAAAATATGTAAAAAATTATATTTATTAAACATTAAATATGAAACAAATAATAATATACTATTATTGACATAATCTTTAAATTGCATATGTATGTCGAAATAGTATGATTAGGGTTAGTGTTAGTATGCTCTTTTGCTCAAAGCCACAAATGAGAATGAACTGTTTATGCCATAAAGCACTGCAAATTATGTAGTTGAATCAGATTATGGTACAATGTAAACCAACTGACAATTGATTTTAGGTAGAAACTACTATATATTCGAATTTCAAAGTTTATTGCAACATTAAAATATGTAAAAATTATATTTATTAAATTATTCCTGATGAAAATAATATCAATAATAAAATATCATTGTTTATATAATATTTAATTTAAATTGCACATGATATGCACACGAAACGTTATATTAATATGTTATTAAATAATAATATATTATCTATATAATTTATATTTAAATGCCTTTTTTTTCTATGGAGGAAACGAATGGGATTTTTACATTGGGGAACCCTGCTCTTGTGCTCTTTTGTGGTTTTCAGTACTGGGACAGGAACTGAAGGGTCATTGAACCTAATCCACTTGTATGCATCTTGACAGATGTGTCCGTCAGAATTTTCAGCATTCTGAGGCTCAGAGCTCCGTAGTTATCACGCCCTGCCTAGCTGATATTCAGAAGAAAAAAAAAGCAAAGAAAAGGTAGGCCACACTGATGGCATCTCCAGTTCACCTTTTTGCCAACCTTACGTCCCCTCTTGAGGATGTCTCTTCGTCTTTTCCATCTGGTCTGAGAGGGTCCGACTGCTCATGCTCAGTGCTCGGCACACCGCCGCTCCGTTTGTGCATGTTGTCTGCAACCTTCCATCCGCCCTTTACCTTTGACCCCATCATCCCCTTCCCCGCTCCCTGAGGTTGGGAGGCCTCCCTTGTGTTCCTCTGGATGTCATGGGTCCCTGTTTCTGTGTCCCATCATGCATTTCTGAAACCCCTCCACACCTCACCTGTGTGTGTCATGAACACACTAGTGTGTGTGTGTGCATGCAAACGGTTTGTGTAGTGGAGTATGTGTGTGTGTGTGTGTGTCATGTGACTGGATTCCCGCTTGCACATTGCACCGCCTCTCTTTGACCTGAAAGATTTTTTTTTTTTGTCTTTTCGGTTTTCTTTTCATCTAAATGATCACAGAAGTTTTTAATGTGTCGTCGGGGGTGTTTGACTGATCACACATAAAGAGCGCTCATGATTACCCAGTGTGCACCTCTTCAGGCTACAGCACAGTCACATGCCATGACGTCACTCCAGTCAGAGATGTATGGAATCGCTAAATGTGTTTCACTTTTTTTCTTCTGCCTTGTTTTTCATGCTCCTTCATTTTGTTTCTCTCTCTTTTGTCATTGCTCTTCATCACAAACCATTATTTTAATTAATTAACTCACATTTACCCACCATAAGTTAATGGCTTTGCTCCAAAAACATCTCAAATATTATTATTATTATTATTATTATTATTATTATTATTATTATTATTATTATTAGAATAATAAAATATAAATAATAAAGAAATGAAATAATTTGAATAATTATAATAATTATTAATATTAATAAATAGTTGATAAAATAATAATAAAAATAATATTAAAATATTAAATATTAAAATAAAATATTTGGAATAATAATATTATATTATAAAATAATATTATTAGTGTTTAAATAATCAATTTAAATAATAAAAAACATGAATAATATAATAAGAAAAAAAATTATTTTTAATTTTATATTATTAAGAATTATGATATTTTTATTTTTAAATATATCACATTTTTTATGTTATTACATAATCAGTTTTTTTAGTTTTATTTTACAGTCCAGTAGTATTATTGAAATAGTAATATATTAAAATAATAATACATTTAAATAATATTTTTAAATAATAATAATAATAATAATAATAATAATAATAAATATTCATATTGAATGTGAGGCATGTTTTCCTTCTTTTTTGTTCTTAGCTGATCACGTGCCTGGCTAATGCCAAGATAAAACAGCTAAGATGCGATCTTAAGATAGATAAAAAAGATTTTGTTACTGTACAAAGCTGTCAGGATGGAAAGCATAATTTAAATCGTTATTATATAACAAAGAAGAACATTTAAAAAAAAATGGTGTAGTGTTTGTAGCCTTTTACATAAAATTCCTTTTACATTTATATAATCCATTTAAGTCTGGCGTAATAGCACCCATTAGCATGATAGTAGATAGATAGATGGGAGGCCTTTGGCTTTGCGAAGGCTTTTAGCAGCCATTTTGGCTCTGATTTAATTTACAGTAGCAAGCCGTCCACCATTAAAGTTCATTTAAAGCCTGTTAAAATGGAAACATGAAGCACTGAGTATGTTTTCATAAATGCTGTGCCTGAGGCAAGACTGAAAATGGCAAACAGAGACATATAATGAAAAAAACACTTCCTGATGCAGTCTACTTGCTCATATTTTACAGTTCATTCATTTAATCCATGGTTTTAATGCATATTTTCTGTATTTCTGTTTCACAACCAAGGTGAGGATTCACATTTCATCCATTCAAACCCTGCTGCCTCTCCTCATTGTGGTGAAACTGCTATTTCTTTTATATTTCTCCTCAGAGCATCAGAAAAGACAGTTTTAAGCTGAATGTATCTTGCGTAACAAAAGGAGCGAGTCTTCAGAGCGGCTTGTCAACAATCCTCAAGTGGAATTCCTATTATAATTTGGAACCAATGCAAATGGGATCAAACTAGAATCCTGTTTCACACCGCACTATAGGGAGCGTAAGCATTTCTCACGAGAGTCAAACAGTGAGTAAGTAGTTCACTGTTGCCTCATAAAAGTCCATGTTGCAAAAGACTGAAATGCTAAATAGGTATCCAGTGCATTGTTTACACTACGCATGGCACAAATAGGCTGTTTTATGCTTCAACCCAGTGATTCTTAATCTGGTGGCACTGTTTCAAAGGGGCCACAAAAATACTTAAAATTATTGTGGTTCTCAATTCCAGTCCTGGGGCCCCCTGCTCCACACATTTTGCATGTCTCCCTTATTTAACACTCCTGATTGAGATCATCAGCTCGTTAGTTCAGTTCATGGATCTCTTTCCTAACGAGCTGATGATGTTAGCAGGTGTGTTGAATACAGGAGACATGCAAAATGTGTGGAGCAGGGCCCCCAGGACTGGAATTGAGAACCACTGCTTTAAAATAAGCTAAAAATCAAGGTGTAATCTGCTGTCAGATTACTTATTTTAATTCGTCCCTTCAACAATTTTTATGTAAGAACCACAATTTTCATGCATGATCTTGGAAAACCTAAATATATGAGTGAATATTAAAAGTGTGATTTCTTGACCTGGAAAAGTCATGGACATTACAAAATTCATAAATGTTAAAAATAAATAAATACTTATTTTAAAAACAAGTAATAGGCATATGTTTTTTTTATTTATTTATTTATTTATTTTTTTGCAATTTGCCATAATCTCAATGTTACTCCTTTTACCCCCGAAACCATCTTAAAAGGGTTGTAACAGTTATGTTAAGATCAAAAAAAATGTTTTTTTTTTTAGGTTGAAATTGCTATTTGTTAGTATTTATATAATTCTAAAAATATAATATTTAAAAAACAATCTCAAAAATCACAAAACAACTAAAAAAAATTGTGTACATTCATTGATCAATTTGAATAATAAATAAATGAAAATAAATGTTTGTACAGATTTGGCTATGTTTAGTGCTGTCAAACGATTAATCGCATCTAAAATAAAAAGTTTTTGTTTACATAATATATGAATGTGTACTGTGCATATTTATTATGTATATGTAAATACAAACACATGCATGTATATATTTCAGAAAAATATGCTATGTTTATATATTAAATATATTTATATATAATATAAAATATAATAATATAAATATATAAATGTATATACATGTAAATATTTTCAAAATATATACTGTATTTGTGTGTATTTATATATACATAATAAATAAACACAGTACACATACATATAGTATGTAAACAAAAACTTTTATTTTGGATGCGATTAATCGTTTGACAGCACTATATATATATATATATATATATATATATATATATATATATATATATATATATATGTGAGAATATATTATTTATTTTAAGTGCTAAATATTTTATCAGGCAGAAATTGCTAGTAAAGAATTATATATATGTATGTATGTGAGTGTGTGTGTGTGTGTGTATATATATATATATGTATATTATAAAAATAATTAAATACAAATATTTCTTAAAATCTGTAATCAGAAACGACTAAAATTACTACAAAAATCATGTAAATTCATTCAAAGTTTAATCCCTGAAGAACATTCAGTTATTGAAACTGAGAGTTACTTCTGGAGTTACAAATATAATTATTTTCATTAAATATTATAATAAATATAATTGTAAAATTTATATTGGATAAATATTTAAGTATTTAATTAAGTTTATTTAAATTGCCACTCTGTAACAAAAAACAACAACAACAAAATGTTTATTAAGCTTTGTCATTACAGTAGAAGTACCAAAAATATCATAAACTCTTCAGATATTGTCACTGACAATGAGGGGACTCTAATATTGAATATAAATGCAATATAAAAAAGAAAACATCTTTTATTATGATATGACAGTGTAGAGGAGACAGTGGGAAGGAAAAGGGGATTTCCTCAAGTTTGGATTTGAACTCGGGACGTCCGTAATGCAATGGCCGACTAAAGAAAATATCTTAACTGAGTCTTAGCGGATTCATGTTTGATTCTATTAGGTTTGGTTCCAAGTTGTGACAGAAATCCACTGGAGTTTCTTCAGGATTGTTTGACCAGTCTGCGGAGACGAGAGTGTTCAGGATCTTCAGTTAGGTTCTCCATGCTGGAAGCTCATCTTGCAGTGTGTGCGCGTGTGTTCAGAGGACACGTGTCTGACTCTGTGTTCTGGCAGGTATCTGGAACGCTCCGAAGGCTCTTTAGAGTTCAACTCCACTTCCTGCAAGGAGCTACGGCAAGAAATCACAGATGTGAAAGTACTGACCATGTAAGTTTCTCTCTCGGATGACTGTCCGTGTCCGTACAGAGCGAGCGTTCCAGCGGGGAGTCAGATTTCCTGATGAATGTCTCGTCTCGAAGGACAAACCCTGTGAAAAGAGCATCTATTTAAAGAAATACAGTATCTGAGCAAGAGCACCCTCTCCTTTCCACTCCTTCCTATAGTGGCGTTTAATAAGGAAAGCTACTTGTAGCTGTGACTGCTGCTGTTTAATTGACTTTATGTGTGCGTGTGTGTGTTTTAGGGTGAAGACATCAGAGCTGTTTGAGCGATGGAGGAACCTGCAGGTGTGTAAGTGGGAGCAAAACAAGGAGGAGACAGATAACTTCAAGTGAGTACATGAAGATTCTTCTCTTTTATCTCCCAACTTCAGCACAGTCTTAATGGGATTTCTTCGTTGAGACAAAGCGATGATGTCATCTCTCCCCCTGTCCAATAGAATGTCTCTGTCCCGTTGCTGCAATGCCCCCTCCTTCCTGTTTACCACGAAGAGAAACACTCCCTCGGGCACCAAACTGCGTTATGAGGTGGATACGAGTGGAATCTTGCACATCAGCCCAGAGATCTTTAAAATGTTCCCTGATGTGAGTGTGAAATCACGCTTAAAGCGCTGACTACATGAGCTCAGAAGAGCAGATGAAACTGTGTAGATGATTCCTGTTGGAATTTCATCATCATTTAGAACTGATTTGAATTGGAATGTTCTAAACAGATTCCTTGTTGTAGGATTGTTTAGAACACATAATTCAGAGAAGATACAATGGCTATTTAGGAGATCAAAAAGAAAATCTTTTAGATTAAACTTTTTTATCGCCTTTAAAATATTTTCTTTTTTTTTTTGTAGCAATACATTATTCCAATGTAATAGAAATACATTTCTGAATAAATTCTAATTGCAAATATTCTAGACCTGTAGAAATGTTAGTTAATCCATTTGATTTACATAAGATTCTTATTTGATTCTTTAGGTTTGAAGCCAAATTATATTATATTATATTGTAATGAATAATCTTTAGGTTTGTAGCCAGATTATATTATTTATATTATATATTAAATTGTGTTGTATTATATTATTTCCTTTTTTAGTAGAAATACATTATTCCAATGTAATAGAAGTAGATTTCTGTATAAATTCTAATTAAAAATGACATCATAATCTATCTAGACCAGAATTCATAATATTTTAGACCTGTAGAAATATTAGTTAAAACATTTGATTCACATAAGATTCTTATTTAATTCTTTAGTTTTGATGCCAGATTATATTATTTATTTTATATATTAAATTGTATTGTATTATATTTCCTTTTTTAGTAGAAATACATTAATCCAATATAATAGAAGTAGATTTCTGAATAATATTCCAATATAATAGAAGTAGATTTCTGAATAATTCTAATAAACATATCATGTATTATATTATATTATATTATATTATATTATATTATATTATATTATATTATATTATATTATATTATATTATATTATTATCTTTAGATTTGTGGCCAAATTATAGTATTTATATTATATATTAAATATTTTTATATTTCCTTTTTTAGTATAAATGCATTATTCCAGTATAATAGAAGTCAATTTCTGAATAATTGTAATAAAAATATCCTGTATTCTATTCTATTCTATTCTATTCTATTATAATTTAATCTAATCTCTAGGTTTGAGGCCAAATTATAATATTTGTATATTATATTATATTATATTATATTATATTATATTATATTATATTATATTATATTATATTATATTATATTATTCTTTAGGTTTTAGGCCAAAAATTTTATAATGCATAAAGGCTTTAAGTAAAGTGTTACCAAGATATAATTAAAAACTACATAACCTCGATCAAAGAAGATTAATATTAGTTAGTTCATATGATTCACAAAAGATTGTTATTATGTGATTCAGTTAGGATTTATTCCAAATTCTAACAAAATTCCAGTAGGAATCCTGAGTAAATTCCATACGAATGGTTTGACTGCAATGAAATAGAATGTAAATCAAAATGGGTGAATTGACATCTGCATATATGCTGAGATCTGTCTACACACACACACACACACACACACACACACACACACACACATACACAACTGAATCTCTCACATGACGCAGACACACCCTGGCGAACATTACCAATCAAGCATCCTTATCCTTAAGTATCTAGACAGCCGTTACCTAGCAACCTCTGCAGTGATCATACCCAATGCAACAGTTGCCAAGCAACCATCTCCAAGCAATCATCCCTGTAATCCCATTTGGGTTGTTCCTGTCCTGTTTCTGAATGTATTCTGTTCTCTGACTGCAGGACATGCCCTATTCCAAATCCCAGTTTAAGAAATGCGCCGTCATCGGGAACGGCGGCATCATTAAAAACAGCAAGTGTGGACGAGAAATCAACGCAGCTGACTTTGTCTTCCGGTAAAATACTGTTGTTTGTTAGTTTGTTTAGACATCATGGGGATATATAGAGGCATCTGCTAAAAGACATGTCAAATCTCTCTTTCAGATGTAATATTCCTCCCATCTCAGATATGTACAGTGAAGATGTGGGATCTAAGACTGATCTTGTTACAGTAAATCCCAGCATTATAACTGAGAGGTACACACACACACAAATGTTATAAATATTTAATATAGGATTTGCTCATATTGTAAATACCAGTGTCTGGGTGAATCTCACAAAAACATGTCCAGGTTATATTTTTAAAAAATTCTAATATTCATTCATTCATTCTTATTTATTTATTGTTTGTTGCCAATATTTACCCTTTTAATTTATTTAAAGAATTCTCAGTATATCCTGATGATTCTTGTTATTCTAATATAATAATCGTACTGTAATATTTATTTATTTATTTTTTAAAAATCAGGTAGCAAAACAATGCTCATAACTAGCACAACAAATAAATAAATAATATAATAAATGTATTATTATTATTATTACAGGTCCATCTAATAAATGTGTGCTGTAATTATACTTCATGCAAAAATACCTATGAATGCTAATGAGATCATTTTGTGTACATGCAGTTTGCATTCCTGTGACACAACCATAGAGTGGGGGAACTATGACGTCAGAACCCGGAAGAGTAATTCGCCGCGGGTTCCTTCGAGATTTTCCTATGGGGTTTTATAATGGGGTTTTTCAATTTATGAGTAAAATAAAGCCTGTGGTAAACATAACTTGACGATACTTTTATGTTTTTTTCTACAATGTAAACTGCACACACTCACAGCCCAAACGTTCTTATGTAGTTACTTATTAAAAACATACGTTTTCAAAAATGAACATAACTGCTTCAAATTTTTAGTTTTGGGTATAGATGTGTGTAATTTACGTTGTAGAACAAAATGTAAAAGTATCGTCAAGTTATGTTTACCACAGGCTTTATTTTACTCATAAATTGAAAAACCCCATTATAAAACCCCATAGGAAAATCTCGAAGGAACCCGCGGCGAATTACTCTTCCGGGTTCTGACGTCATAGTTCCCCCACTCTATTGAGACACTAATTTTCTCTCTTTATTTGGACCAGGTTTCAAAAGTTGGAGAAATGGAGAAAGCCATTTTACGACATTTTGCAGAATTACGAGAACTCCTCTGTGGTTTTGCCGGCGTTCTATAACACACGGAACACCGACGTGTCGTTCCGTGTGAAGTACATGCTAGACGACTTCGAGTCGGCCCGCGGCGTGTTCTTCTTCCACCCGCAGTACCTGCTGAACGTGCAGCGCTTCTGGGCCGTGCAGGGCGTTCGCGCCAAACGCCTCAGCAGCGGCCTGATGCTGGTCACCGCCGCCATGGAGTTATGCGAAGAAGTGCATCTCTACGGCTTCTGGGCGTTTCCCATGAATCCCTCCGGAATCTTCATAACGCACCATTACTATGACAACGTCAAGCCCCGCCCCGGTTTCCACGCCATGCCGTATGAGATCTTCAACTTCATGCACATGCACGCTCGCGGCATCTTGCACGTGCACACGGGCCCCTGCAGGTGAAACCTCTCTGCAATCTGATTGGTCCGTTTTGTAGAGCTCCTCCCATTCACTGGCGCTACGGAACTCAGACTTACGTGCACGTGTGCGAATCACTGCCTTAAAGGCCAGGCGTTTTATTACTACTTGTTTTTACAATATTGTGTCGGGACAGTTGCAAAATGGTACGTGTTTCATGTTTGATGATTTTCCGTAATGGTGTCGTATTTATGTATCAGAGCAGATATCACGTTTTAAACTTTGTGAGGAGGTGCCCAACCAGGCGCTATACAATAAAGCGCAACAGTTGGGTTCTGGAAGTAAATAGTCATTCATTTTCTCCATAGGGATATTGATTTTTAATGATAGACCTTTCAAGACAGACCTGTTGTGAGCACTGAGGTTATTAATCAGTGGTAAATGCTTTTGTTGAAGCCATCTGTTCGCATTAATTCAACTTATTTTTAAAATAATCATGTTTAAAGGTGCTGTATGTCATTTTTTGACTACTAAAACATAAAAATGCCATAAACATGCTAAGTTCACATGTGTTTCTCTGAAAAACAATGCTACAGCCAGTTATTCTTCTTTGAAATGTGCGTTCAGTGTCAGAATGTCAGTTTTTGTTTTGGTCTGTGTGACTCTGCCCACTGCCTGTTTACCCAATTGTATCTCAACATCCCGGGTTGCCAGTTGGCAGAAAACACAGCATGTTCCATCCATGGAAGCCAGCAAACAAACTGGGTCATAGATCACAGATTCTACCTGACCTAAAAAGCCTCGGCATCCATCAAAAATCTCTGACCAGAGGCATATTAAAACGCAGATAAATCAACTCATCAACTTACAGTGTAAGGCTCCTTGCCTACCATTGTCAGTTGTGCTCGTTCCTGTTAGGTGTCCACAATCTGGCAACCCGCATGAGTGTCGAGTGTGAAGAGGAGGTGGCAGGAGAAAACTCTCTCCAGTATTTTGAATTTGGACTCCAGTACCCATTTCAACCGCTAGCTGTCAGTATTACATACTGCATCTTTAATACCTTCAAAGTTTGTAATGTTGTGATTCACCTTGTTGCTTGTTGGTTTGGTTCATGGCTTATACCGCTTTAAAGAAGACATTAAAAAAAAATCCCTATGGGAAAAATGAATGCGAAAAATAATTCCGGAACTAACGGCATTGAAAAAGTGGGCGGGCTCAAATGCACTCTATAAATTAGCCCCACCCACAGTGGAATCTCATTGGTCCAAATCCTCAATCCTATCAGTTGTATATTAAACATAAAATATCACTGGCTGTGTCACGTTGCGTCTGGTTAAAACAGATTAATCCATTCCAAACATGGTTTAAGAGCAAGTTTACTGTTCCTTTACAACCACATCAGTGCATAAAAGTAGACTGAATTTGACATTTCAGTTGAAACATTTATGTATAATGGTAAACACATGTTTAAGGCACTGGTTCTGAAGTTATATATGTTAATTTACAAGGAAGTATAACTTTGTGTGATAAAATCCAACACAGTTGTTTGTCTTTCTCTCACACACGATCTGTGATTGAGGTTTTAGTGACTTTTAAATCGACTGATCATGTTTATAATGCTGAACTTTGTTTTCAGGTTGCTTGTATATGATATTGTGATAACAATGAACAATGTAACATTATCACTTTACCAAGAAATCGACTATTTAAGATTCATCAAGATCCTGATTTCATGAAACTTGAAGACATCTTAAAGGCATCTATCTATCTATCTATCTATCTATCTATCTATCTATCTATCTATCTATCTATCTATCTATCTATCGCCATTTATTTCTTAAGTTGCACAACAATATCTGTCACAGAACTGATCAGTTATTCTATTTTTACTTTTTAATATTTATTAATTTAATATTCATATTTTTCATGCATTGTTTTTTTTTTTTTTTTTTTGTCCCATCGTTTTAACACAAATGTACAGTTATTTGTCAAGCCAATAAAGCACACAGATCTGCTTCTAAGCTTTGTGATGCTCTTTAAAGTGAGTTTTGTGGTGTTTTGTATTATTTTTAGTGTCACAAACACAGAAGGGTTTTCTCTCTTTATGTCTGTCTCAGATATCCAGAGTTGGTGTCGGGTGTTGAGCCAGCAGTAAATAATTAATCAGTTTCAGAGGTTAATTAGTGTTAATCAGACAAACATAGTTTGATTTCTTTGGAGTTCTTGGACACAGACACAAACAGAATGAATTATGTTTTGTAGGTATAATTTCCAGAACTTAATTGGGGAACATGCTACAAGCTTCCATTCAATAATTCTGTGATGTGATTTCATTGTTTTATTTATTGAAAAATTATTTTTTACAGTGGACAGTAGATTCATTCTAAATACATAATTTATTAACCATTGCTGCATCACCAAAATATATAATTTTCCTTGTAATGAATTTCAGCAAGAATAGTTCACCTACCTTAAAATTCATTATTCAGTCTCAGAGAATTCAGATATATGAATCAGAGAATGAATCGTTCATTTGAATCGGTTATTTTCAATGAATCACTTGATCCGGTTTACAAATCGGACTGGACACAAACAAGAGGGTCAAATGTAAGTATATTAGCTGGTCAGCTGACCCATTTGTTGTCTCTACAACAGACTGTTTAGTGAAGTGTGAATTATTTAACATATGGTGTGTGTTCTGCATGTGTGTGTTCGCCCTACACTCTTAAAAATAAAGGTTCTTAAAATGTTCTTCAAAGGGATGCCATAGAAGAACCATTTTTGGTTCCACAAAGAACCATTCAGTCAAAGGTTCTTTAAAGAACCATCTCTTTCTTACCTTTTTATAATCTGAAGAACCTTCTTTCCCCACAAAGAACCTTTTGTGAAACAGTTCCTTCAGATGTTAAAGGTTCTTTATGGAACCATTTAGACAAAAAAAAAAAAAAAAAAAGGTTCTTCTATGGCACCGTGAAGCACCTTTATTTTTAAGAGTGTAGTGTGTACTATGTGTGTATTTTGACAGCGCTCTGTCATAGCGCCGCCTGCTGGTCATGTCAGTGATAGTCAGACCACAGTATGTGCCCACAACAAGATGTGCAAGATAAGTAGTTGAGTAAAAAGCAAAAAAACAAAAAAAAAAAAAAAGGTGCGTTATTTTCTTTTACATGAATAGGGATGATGGTTTGTTGTGGTACAGGGTCAGGACTGGAAATTTCCTACCTACAAACATAGCAAATCCTGAAACAAACACACACCATCCTTGTTGGAAATTTGTTGGCGTCTGAGGGAGGGAGGGATAAAAACGTGTGTATGCAAGATATATGTGTATGTATGTGTGTGTGTGTGTGCGCGCGTGCGTGTGTGTGTAAATGAGCTGGGGCCTGTTTCAATAAGGAGGTTCAACCAACTGAGTTTAAACTTGAACTCTGAGTTGACTTACCGTGAGATGGGAAACTCTGAATTTTCGGTTTCAGAATGGCTGAATTGTGTTAGTTTATTCAACTCTGAGTAGGCTGACTCTGAGTTTAGCACGTGTGAAAAGTTTAGCGACTATGAAAAGTTGTTTTTTTTTTTTTTTTTTTTTTTGCAAAACTTGTATAACACATACAGGAACAGGGAACAAAACATAAATATATTCCAACAAAGAGCAATCATAAAAAACAAGAACAGAAGACAAACATTCTGGATTTACGTGAATCAAATTATGGTATTATCTAAACATTAAAGTACAAAAATAAAATTACATCCTTTTAGAAAAGTTGTCATAATACATCAAAAATTTGGCACTCTTTTTGTTATTTGTAAATCTCAGAGATGAAACAAGAGAGTCCAATTCAACAAGAAAAAGGGGAAAGATAAAGGTGATTTAAGCCATTTTTGTTTATGAATGAAGAATTTTGCATTCAGTATAAGAAAATTAACAACATATTCAGCAGATAATAGCTTTGGATTTTCATAATAAAAAATAACATCTTTGAGGACGAAAAAAGCATGGGTCACATTTGTAAAGTTAGAAACATAGGTGCATAAGTCACCCCATAATTTGTTGATAACACCACAATCAAAAAATAAATGGGCAGCTGTTTCTTCAACAAAACCACAAAAAGAGCAAGATTCATCAACATCAGAATATTTAGAAATAGACAAATTAACAGGATAAATTTTATGAAGGATTTTATAATTAATTTCCTTAACCTTGTTTGATATGCAAAATTTACTTGGCAAAAGCCAGGTCTTTCTCCAATTTATATTTGTTATAAAGGAACCCCAGTAGAATTTCCCTCTTGGAGTAATCTTTCTCTTTGTCTGAAATATTTTGCGAATATGTCTGTTACTGCATTTCCGATCTAAAATATCGATACTACCCAAACATAAAGCCGGATAAATACTGTTGCCTTTACTGAATTTAAGGTGACTTTTAATTAACTGGGTTAAGCCTACTGGGATGGCTCTCATCAAAGTATTATATTCTTTTGGTGGGACTGGAAAATTATGGAGATTCATAAATTGTTCATATGTTAAAATATTACCTAATTCATCAAACTCAGAAAGAATACAGTTCAAGTTGTTATTAAACCATCTAGGGAAAAAAAAGAAACTTATTTCTAACAGTTATATCAGCATTATTCCAAAGGAGAACTTTGTGGGGGGAGAAACCATGGACGAAACACAACTTCCACGAAAGAAGACATTGCTGATGGAAGTTACATAAGGAGATAGGTAACTTGCCAGGCAAGAAATTACACTTTAGTAAGAAAGACAGGCCACCAAGCTGGTCAAATATCTTATTTGGAATAAAAAAAAACACATTGACATTGGATTCTTAAGGCATCTTCTCAGCCAGTTTACTTTAAAGGTGTTTACAGTATCTGTGAAGTCCAAAATATCAAGGCCACCTTCGCTTCTGGAATTAGTAAGCTTTTTAATTTGTAAGGTCTATTTTTCCAAATAAAATCCAAAAATATTTTATTAATTTCCTTTATAGCTTTATGGTTGACAAACAAAGAAAGAGCAGAATATACAAAGTGAAAGCTACCGTATAAAGAAAGATCTCTCTGAAGCCAGATGTTAAAGATCTGTTTAGTTTTTATCATTTTATCAGAAAAGTTCAAATGATGTCTACTGATTGAATTTTTAGAGATATGAATTCCTAAATATTTTACACTTTTTTAAACTAAGATACCTCCTAAGAATATATCATCCATATCATGAATTGACATAATTTCACATTTCGAAGTATTAAGTTTTAGACCTGAAGCACGTAAAAATTGTTCAACCAATTCCAGAGCTTTTGGCAACTGATTTTTGTTCTCCAAAAACAGCATAGTGTTATCTGCTAGCTGCGCCATTTTGATCTCCCTGTCAAATATTGAAATTCCTTTCAAATTTTCATCATGGTTAATTCTTAGACAAAGTAACTCTGTGGCTAAGAGAAATAAAAATGGGGAGATCGGACAGCCCTGTCTGACTCCACAATATATGTTAAACTTCTTAGAAGTTTCAAAGTTTACGATCACTGAGCTGTTAATACCTCTATAAAACATGGTTACAGTCTCTATAAATGCTTTACAAAAACAAATAGTTCTAGAGTACGAAAAAGAAATTTGTGTTCTATGGTGTCGAAAGCTTTATGAAAGTCAAGAAAGAGTATGAGACCATCTGAATAAATTAGATCTGAATAATCCAGCAAGTCCAGTACTAATCTTATGTTGTTAGATATGTGACGGCCTTTCATGAAACCAGATTGAGATTCTGAAATAATATTGTCTAAACCATAACTTAATCTGTTAGCATATACAGAGGCTAATATTTTATTGTCTAATGTTAACAAAGTAATATATTGCCAATTATCGATTATTAAAGGATCCTTGTCTGGCTTAGGTATCAGAGAGATGACTCCCTGTTTCATGGTAGTGGTCATATCTCCCTGACTGATGTATTCGTTATACATATGAAATAAAGGTATTTTAATAAACTCCCAAAAATGGAGATAAAATTCTACCGAAAGCCCATCGATCCCAGGGGATTTACCTTTTTCATTTTATGTAGAGCTTGCTTGATTTCATCAATTGATAAAGGAGAATCACAAATCTGACTATACTCTAGATCAATAACTTTAATACAGTGTTTAATTAAATCAATGCATTTTTCAGAAATATTATAGTTGAAATTAGAGGTATAAAGAGTGGTATAAAATTTGGCAACAAAGTCTGATATTACTTTTTGGTCTTTGGAAATGACATCAATATTAAGTGCGGAAAGAGCTTTCCTCTGACCATTTCTTTTTTCCAGGGCAAAAAATAGCTAGAATTTCTTTCCCCCTCCTCCAGCCATTTTGCACGAGACCTTGCACCTTTACCAAATCTAAGTAGGCTTCATCAAGCTCCAAATTTAACCTTTTTATTTCTAAATTTTCCTCTTCTGTAACTTTACTTTTAGTTAGTAATGCATTAAGTTTATTAACCAACTTTGAATCAGTTTGATGTTTACTCTTTTTAATTTCTTTACTTCTTTTAACTGCTGTATGTCTAGCTTTATATTTGAAGAACTTCCATGTTTTTTTATAACGGAGTGTCTATTTACACTAAGTGTAAATAGCCCGCCTTGTTGGCAGAGGCTATTTACATTAACTCCACCAACCAACGTCTGATTGGGACAGTCAACACTGAAAAAAGACACGTGTTAAACATCAGCTTCAGTGATGTAGTTGGTAAGGTTCGTGCTTTTAGAATCCATTGCTATTTGCACTTAGTGTAAATAGCCGCTGCCTTTTTATAATCTCCATTTAAGTCGGTGAATAATTCTTTGATAAGCTTGATGATACTATCATTAAATTTTTGATCTTTTAACAAGGTATTATTAAGTTTTCAATAGCCCCTGAGACTCGGATTATCATGGATGTCACTCATCTTTATATAAACTAATTTATGATCAGATAAGAGGGCAATGGTGTGAGAAATATCTTTTACGTGGTTGAGGATTGAAGAAGAGATTAAAAATAAATCAATCCTAGATCTAAGAGACAAAGTTTTATTTGACCAGGTAAAATCTTTCGTTTAAGGGTTAAAGAACCGCCATGCACCAGTCAGGGAGAGATCCATGCAAATAGACAAAATTAAATCATTATTCACTCCACCGTCAAGTCTAGGGGGGTATCTATCCAGACAATCATCCATACATTCATTGAAATCTCCTCCCAGAATAAAATAATCATCAATATATTTTCTATTTACCTTCCTAAGTTTATCCACTAAATGAGAGAACATTACTCTGTTGGATGCACGAGAGTTGTGACCATATACACAGCAAGCTATGAAGGTGGCATTATCTTGTTTGATTACAGCAATAACCCATCTGCCTTCCTCAGAGCTAAGAGTTTCTAAAATGGTCCCTTTAAAACAGTGTAACATAATAGCAGTCCCAGCCGAGTGATTGCTGCCATGACTAAAGAAAATTGAGTTTCCCCATTGATTCCTCCAAAACCTAACATCTGTTTCCCCTGAGTGAATTTTTTGAAGATAAGATCAGCTGCACTTCTTTTACAAAATAAAAAATAGCTTTTCTTTTCAAACTGTCCCGCAAACCTCAAACATTCAACATTACAACAAACAAAGATTTGAACTTGTACTCCACAAGAAGAACCACCAAACAATTTAAACAAAAACAACAAAAGAATAGCTTTCTTTAGCTTTACCCTAAATGTAAAGGGAGAGGTGGTTAATAACCTAGTAGAGTATATTGGCTTCAAGGTGAAAAACAATTCAAGAAAAAAACAAAACAAAACAAAACAAAAAAACAAGTCAAGAACAAGTCAAGATTAATATTAAGGATAACAACAATTAAGGAGGATCAAATAACTTCCATGTTACACACAACTTAGAGTTTTTATGCCGATAGTGTTGTTATAGTGTTGCTTTTTAGAACATTGCATGAGAGAGGTATCCAGTGCAGTCAGTAACTCAGCTTAGATAACATCCGAATAGAAGACTTGCTTCCCATCAATCAAAGTGATAGAGCTGCGGAAGCTTTCTGTCTTGCCCTCCTTGCGTGCCTTCTTCACGAGAGGACATAGCTTGTCCCGTGCTGCTCTATCGTCAGGAGACAGAGGCTCCGAAAGACGCAGTCTGTTTTCAGTTAGAAATTTGCAGTGTTTGGCAGCGCCCCAAATCATGTCATGGATCTGACGCAGTGAGAAGAGGATTATGATCGATCTGGCCTTACCATCCGCTCGTTTCGGTCCCAGACAGTGAGAGACATGTCTCCAATTCCAGGAGCGATCTTCTGTAGTATGTTAAGAACCACACTTCGGACATCCTCTCCATCTTTCTCCGCAACGCCGTGCAACTTTAGACACCATCTCCAACTGTAACGGTTACATTCCTGTACACTTGCTTTCAATGATTTGTTTTCCTTTCTCAAAGCGTGGACCTCTGATTCCAGATGATTAAGAGCCTCTTTATGAACGCCGACATCCACAATGAGCTGTTGCACCGTCGCTGTCAGATTTGTTTCGAGGTTGTTTCAGTGGTAGTTTCGATCGCTGAAATCTTTTGAAAAATCTTGTCGTGCTTTAAAGCCAGTTCACACATTGCAGCCAAGACCTCCTCATTAGTATTTCCACTGACGTTACCCAGCAGGCTTAAAACAGGCACACAACGTCATAAGAAATTATTTTATTTGGTTAAATTTTGGTTGCGACGTCGGGTGACCAAAATTCAACGTACATTCAACGTCTAATGTCAATGTTAAATTGATGTCCAATACCGACGTCAGCTGACGTTGAAATTTTGTTGTTTTTAGGTTGTGCAACCAAAATCTAACGTTAAGTCAACGTCAAATATTGACCCGATTTTCATTTTCAACCAAAATGCAACGTCTGTCCGACGTCATATCCAACGTCAACCTGACGTTACATAGACGTCTGGTGCCTGCTGGGTAGATTCTGCACGTTTTGATTTTTTGGCTGCTGGCTTCTGAGGAGTATCAGAAAGGGCAGCGACAATAACCTCATTATCAAAGTCTGGACATGTGCCAAAACATTGTGATTACGTATCTCGCTGAAACTTCAGTGCTTCTAGAGGCCGATGCTGAATTCTCAAACAGATCAACCATATCAGACGCGTTGGAAGCCATGTTGTCAAGCCAAGCTTGTTTAACTTTCTTTTTTCCTCTTTTCCCATGCATAAATATGGAATTATATGACTTTTTTTTTTCTTTCCCTCACTTATGTCCACGTTAACACCAGTCTAAGCAGTTGGTTATTATATCACCACTTCACCTTTATTTCCCTGTACAGCAAACACACAACCGCCTACATCGCCGCCATCTTGGCCCACGACTATGAAAAATCATGATCAGTGGAGCGCCGAAATTACGATTCACCATGGCAACAGCACCCGAGAAAAAGACGTCCACATACTTCCGTCAATGTTTAATTCTTTATAACTGGTAATAGGCTAACTTAATAACTGTTTTAATATCAGAGGTGAAAACTGTAAATTATTTAATCAATATTAAATTTAATGGTATCCCATGGCAAAAAAATAAAATATAAAAAATAAAAAAAGGAAAAAGAGAAAAAAGAAACAAGAACGTGGCAGCAGCTAAAAATGCAATACCTATTAAAAAAAAACAAAAAAACAATTCAATCAAGGTAGCCTACAGCTTTAAGCATGAAAGGTCCATGACTTTACAAACATTTGACATTAAATATCATTCAGTGTCTATTTCAATGCGCTTGAGCTTTTTCCACAGTCTTACACTCTTTTCACATAATTAAATATTCTCTAATCCAACCTGTTACATTTCTTAATTAGAGTAATTAACTACTGGACTCATGGGCGTAACCACCATATTCTTTGGGGGGAGACACGTCCCCCCCCCAAATATTGGAAAAATACCAATCTGTCCCCCCCAATATTAGGCCTATTATATTGTAATATGTGACATATGATATGCCCTCCTTTTATGAACCCTGGTTGTAGCCTAGTGGATCTGTTGTTATTTCCGATTTACATTCAATTTAGGAAAAACAAGGGAAACAAAACTGTGTGACCACCCCTCTCGATTGTACACTTGGTTGAGCCCGTAAACACCGGCTTGCGGCATCGTTTGAAAAAACCGCTCAGTCCGACTGTCACTGGTGCTTAAATGAAATGAAGGTAGGAGCTAAAAGAAAGAAGCAGGACGAAGAGGCGGACATTCGCCTTTTTTTTCAGACGGTAAGGAAGTAGACACCTAAAAAGTAGTGCCATGGTCAAAAATACCGCGGCAATTTTTGAATAAATGTGAAAAATATCAGGTTTAAATGGCTCAGTATTATAGCTAGGTAGCTAGCATGATACCCTGAAAATAGTCTGAATAATGAGCTGCTGGAGTCACAGACCAAGGAGCTCCCGGATTTCCCACTCCATTGATAAGCCTCTATTCATTCGTTGATGGCCTGGCCTGTTTGTTTTTATTGTAAGTCTATATTGTTGTGTTAACTATTACCTGACAAAGTGGCTTAAGTGGTTAAGTTCAAATTAAATAAGTGAAACTTTTTTGCTTGTTTTTCATAAATACTAAAAGTGCATGTCATTTATAAGAGGTCAACCATTTTCAATATCAACCATTTTCGATATGAAACTTAACTATTGATACAAGGATGTTTATTTGTCACATACATAGAGCTACTTGTGTAAACGTAGGTTGGATGCTCCGCTTTATTGTGCATGGGTGTGTGTGTGTGTGTGTGTGTGTGTGTGTGATATTACGAGGGGAATATACATGGGATAGAGGAAGGTATGGAAAAAGTAGGCAAAACTAAGTATAAGTGAGAAGTATCAAATGTATATGTACTATATAAAAATGTATATGCACATATGTGGGAGTGTGTGTGTGTGTGTGTGTGTGTTTATAGGAGAGAGGGATGATGGTGTGTATGTGTTTGAAGGGGATGCAGAGAATTTGTGATGTGTGTGGATGGGGCCAAGGCATGGTGTATGTATGTGTGTGGAATTAAGGCATTTTAAGTATAAGTGAAGAAGTAAGGGTGTGTGTTTGTAGGACAGAGAGATGGTGGTGTGAGTGAAGGGGATACAGAGTAATTGTGATACATGTGCTACATCATCCTATTTGCTGCTATGTCAGAGAAATTACAGACTGTTCTTTCAATGTTAATTCAAATGGTCAATGTATTCCTCAAAACTATGTTCTAGATGAGCAAATCTTTATCAATATATGAAAATTGTGAATTGTGGGAAATGCACTTAAACATTTGGACCCCCCCAATATCTATACCATGGTTACGCCCTTGACTGGACTTGTTAACAGCAAGAAGACAGAGGCTCGCAAAAAAGGGGGGAGAACCTGCACCAGCACAACTGACAGATGAAGAGGAGACGGTCAAGTATTGGAAGAATTTTAAAATCCAAAAGGAAAAAGAATAACATGTTGCTTTTGTATTTGTAGGAAATAAAGATGACCAAATAAATTGTGAATAATTTCTGTTTATTTAACAGCTGTGGTTATGGCATGTCGTAGCTACTACCCCTCCATCTATCCTTCCATTCAGTAATCAGCTTCATTTCCAGAAGGTGCGATGGTGGGGATGTGATTGTCATCAATGCATCCAACCATACTGGAAATCCTGAAGGAAATTCTGATTAGGCTATATACTTCCAGAGGTCGCAGCAAGATGTTATCAAGTGATCGTTATTTATCAGATTAGCCTCATTTAAACCGATTGCTACACCACTGACCTACAGTCCTGTGAAACTCCTTTTGACGGATTTGTGCACAGAAAAAAAAAAAAACAATTCTCAGAATGAGTGTGAGAGCGACGCACACTTTCTTTATCTGTCTGCATACAGCGGCCTTAACGTGCTCTGCATCTCCGATGTTTTAAAGAAAACTACCATTTAAAATGGTACAGCTCAAATAAATATGCATGTGAATATTGGAATAAATAAATAGGCCTAAATAAAAAATAAATAAATAAAATAACATAAGATAGCTATTTAGTCTTGTTTCCATGAAGGGAAAAAACGAATTTAAGTGCATTTTTATTATTTTGCTAAATTATCTGCCAATGGGGTAAGAAATTAAAATTATTCTTGTTTCCGTTTGCATTAAGATTATTTTTTTACCCTATGGTAATTTATGTAAAACAGTTTTACATGTTTGACATAAAATGCACTTAAAAGGAAAATCCCCCAGGAAACAAGACTATCTTGGACCATTTTTCATCTATAGAAAATGCATCTTAACTTAAGAATTTTTAGATATTTGTACTTGAAATAAAGACAAAAATACTCAGTAAGAAAAGCATTTTTGCATTTTGAATGAATGAATGAATAATGTTTTTAAACATCGCTTACGCTTTAAAACGGGGGAGAAGACCGAAAGAAACTCTGGGTTTACCGAAGAAAACCTGCTCCCGACCAGGTTAGGTTCACAGAGTAAGTTACCACGGTTAACTGACTCAGAGTATAAGTTACCTCTCTTTCAGAAACGGGTTTGACTTACCCTGCTTTCCCGGGTTTGACAAACCTCCCATTTTGAAACGGAAAACCCAGAGTTTCCCTCATTTCAGGGTTAACATACTCAGAGTTTTCACTTAAACTCCTTTCTGAAACGGGCCCCTGGTTGTGTGTGTGTGTGTGTGATCCTGTGTTTATCAGATGATAGCAGTATCAGGTGTTCGTAATATAGCTAATGGCAGGAGTTAAAATTAGCATGTCGTCTCAAGAGAATTTTAAATTGTTATTCACACACCACACTTCAGAATCAACAAAGACAAAGCAATACACATCTAAGTCATACTCCCACAAAAATTAGCATTAGCGTTAGTTTTCCTGTCAGAAATCTCGTTAGTAATCCTGTCAGTACAATTATGCATTTGTTTTTCACATCCCTGTTTGTGTGTGTGTGTGTGTGTGTGTGTGTGTGTGTATATATATATATATATATATATATATATATATATATATATATATATATATATATATATATATATATATATATATATATAATTTCTCATGGTGCAATATAAATTGTCTATAGTGATTGGTAAATCAATACATATAAATACATAATGTGTAACAGACCTATCAGTAGGCTAATGTTTTGCAATTTATGTATGCCATAATTTCCCAGTAGAAATGTTTAGGAATTTATGGGTGTCTTGGAGTTATAAAAAAGTAATAATAAATGTAATTTTTATCTATTTTTTTTAGGCTAGTTAAAACACTAGTGTCTGCAGAAAGAAAGAAAAAAACCTTACTGTTTATCCCTCTTCAAGACTTGACAACTACTCAGAACACCTAGAGACTATCAAACACATTAGCAATACCCTGACAACCACTCACAACCCTCTAACATTGTAAAAGTGAGTTTTGAACAGTCAAGAGAATGTAAAAAATCTGTCTTTATGAGCTGTTCTTTGTGTTTATATTTTAGAGCGACTTCTTCCACTTGTGTTTACAGCCAGACTGCAATTTGCCTAAATTAGGAGCCCGATCTTCTTTATTGCCTAGGTTGGGTAAAGCATGTTAAATAGTTTGACCACGTTAATCCAGTGGCACTATCTTATTTATTTGTGTTAATGAAATCACTGTTAATAATTTACAAGTGTTAGTGAAGCGTCTTTAATTATCTGTTCTGTAAGACTCCCTCTCAACTGGTGTATCTTCTTTCTATCTCTCTCTCTGTCTGTCTGTCTCTTTCTTTGTTATAGTCTCTCTTTCTTTTCCTCCCTATGTCCTTTTTCTATTGATGTGCCTTTGAATTGTACAATGTGCATAAATGAGCATATATTTCCCTTATCATTGTGTTTATGTATTTTTATAAACATATGCCATATATAAGTTTGTGTGCGCATATAAATGCACGCCGTGCTTTAGTAAAGCGATCCCCAGACTATGAATAATAAACGCTGTGAGGCCCAGCCCCCTCTCTGTCGCTGTCCTCTCCGTTTTCATTTGCTTTCTCTCACAGATCATGTGACCACGCTGAGCACAGTAATTATTCATGAGCTCGGCACCGCACCGCGGGACCTGCGCGAGAGAGCCTCCGGCTCCGAGCTGAGGCCCCGCTCCAGCTGCACGCAGGGGCCCATCAGCCAGCGCGGGTCAGACGGCGACACCTTACACCGCAGACGGCGAGGAAACACTCACCCTCACCCCGCCACACTCCGGATGAATAAAAGATGCCCACAAAAGAGAAAAAACCAACAGAAACCGAAGAAAGGGATGACGAAGGAGAGGAGAAGAAGCCAACAGCGAAAGGAAAGAGTAAGAGGGACTCAAAAACGAGACAGAAGAGCTCAGAGGAGAAGACAGAAAGCACTGAGACATCTACAGAGAAGAGAAAAAAGAGTGAATCTGTGAAAGAGAAAAAGAAAAAGAAGAAAAAGGAAGATGTTGAGGTGACAGAGAATGACAACGGGACAGATGAGCAGAACAACAATGAGCCCATCAGCAAAGAAAAACGGACCTCAAACGAGGAACGGGAGGTAAGGAAAGAGAAGAAAAAGAAGAGTAAACCATCCGAAAGCAAAGAAGGACAAGAAGACATGGGGTCCAAAGAGAAAAAGGGCAAAAACGGAAAGAAAAAAAAGAAGTCGGCCGAAGAAGAGGAGGATGAGGATGCCGTGCAGGAGGAGGCAGAGGAAGAGGAGGATAAGAAGAAGAAGAAAAAGGATAAAAAGAAAAAGAAGGGTTCCGACAGCGACGATGAAAAGAAAGCGAAGAAAGGGAAGAAATCAAAGGTCAAACAGGTGGATTATGCTGAGGTTTACCAGGAGGAGCTGGTGAACTATCACACGGAGGAATCGGATGATCAAGAAGATGAATTCAACAAAAAGAAAGGTAGACTCTGGAAGAGGATTCCCCTTCTGTTCCTCTTTTTATTCTTTTCAGTCTTTCAATTGAAGTAAAGAGAAAACTAGATCAACCGAGGTTTTCCCAAAACATTTAGCCTAGTCAGAATTTAATTCATATATTAATTTGAAAGGATAGTCTGCTGGAGAATGACAATTCTGTCATCATTTGTTCCTCCAAACATGCTGTTATGGTTTACTGTGAAAGAACATCATGCAAAACACAGCAGCCATGACTTTTGAGCTTCATGAAAGACCAAAAATAAATAAATAAAAGTAGCCAATACTGAAATTTCTGAACTTGGAGAAGATTATCAATGAACAACTTTCTCAAACAAAGCTGTCATACACCTGAAGGAATTCTGTTGTGCTTTTGTTGTCCTTTTTGTAGCTTGACGGTCATGGTTTATATGAATTTGTCCTCCAAAATGTCTCTTTTTGTGGTTCCTTATTGGCTCTGATGGTTCTATGAAGAACCTTTAATATAGAACCCTTTGAATGCATAAACGTTCCTGGAAAACGTTTCTTCAGTTTATTAAAATGTTCTTCACACTATAGAAAAAGATTCTTTTAAGAACTGTTCACATTTCTTTGGCCATTGCTGCGAAAACCCCTTTTGGAAACTTTATGCAGGTTTGGAACAACATGAGGGTGGATAAGTGTCAGATTTGTCATTTGTTGACGAACTATCCTTTTAAATGAGCAGATCACATTTGGAGACTTGGTTAAGTGTAGAGCCACAGCACCCGACCTACAGTCAAACTGTCTGTCTTCTGGGGATGAACTGTCTTTCTCTCTCTCTCTCTCGCTGCGTCTATCTGTCTCTTTCTCTGCTTTCACTCTCAGTCAGGCATCCCCTCCTCTCGGTTTCTCACAGGTTGGATTTCTTTTAACCCTGGAACATCTCTTAAATGATTACTTGAACGTTGGAGGTTGAACAACGCAAGCTGAAATAAACAAAGGAGGAATGGAGACAGAAATAAAGACTCTTCAATAGAGTTGCTATATACTCTTAAAATAAAGGTTCTTTATTGGTATCAGTGGTTCCATGAAGAACCTTCAACATCCATAAAACCTTTCCAATGCACAAAAGGTTCTTAATAGTGGAAAAAGATTATTTAGATATTTAAAATGTTCTTCGCATAAAAAAATGGTTCTTTTAAGAACTCTTCACTGAAAGGTTCTTTGAGGAACCAAAAATGGTTCTTCTGTGGTATCACTCTGAAACCAACCTTTAGGAACCTTTATTTTTAAGAGCGTTTATATTAAACATTTTCTTGTTGTTCTGCTTACAATTCTAATTGGAACTTTATGTTTCAGAGTGTCAGTAATTGATTGGCAGTAAAATTCTGATCATTTCTTTAATGTCCAGTCAGAGAACCTTCCGGATTTCACATTGGCAGGCGGCTCTAGAGGTCTCTGATTGGCACAGCAGAGGTGTGTCTGGATTGACTGATTATTACGGTGTCCTGGCAGCAGGGTATCATGACAGAACGGCAGCGGGCACCGGGCCAATAGTGGATTTGAATCAGACGGGCACCTCTCTATGGCCTGAAACATTACACTCTAATCGGCCTTTTCATGGAACCATCAAAACCTCATTCAGCAAGATGGACGTCATGCTGTCAGGTTCAGTCAGGCATAGCACGTCGGGTTGAGGTTATCGCTTAGCACTGATCCAGGGGTACCTTGCCCTGGCTGAATCAAAAGTTGATAAAAAAAAAAATAAAAAAAAAAATAAATAAATAAAAGCTGCAGGTATATATATAGTACTCAACCCCCCTCCACCCCTCTCGCTCTCGCGCTCTCTCGCTCTCTCCCTCTCTCTCTCTCTCTCTCTCTCTCTCTCTATATATGTGTGTGTGTGTGTGTGTGTGTATATATAGATATATGTGTGTGTGGCAATGTTTAATCGCGATTAATCGCATCCAAAATAATTTTTTTTGTGTACATAATATATGTGTATGTACTGTGTATATTTATGTATATATAAATACACACATATGCATGTATATATTTAAGAAAAGTATGTTTATATATATATATATATATATATATATATATAGCGCGTCAAAATTACTGACAGAAAATTTTTGTTAATTTAAAATCTTGTTAATTTGATTTAATGAACAGTAAGTAGGCTATACGAACAATTGTTGGTTTATTTCGTGTCGGATATAAATGAAAGTAATCTTTTTTTTTTCTTTTTTTTTTACATATATGTTGATTCAGTGTCCGCTTATAAATGATTTAATGAGTTTGTTCAGTGAAAGATTCAATAGGTAACTTATAGGTTGATTTTTTTGATCGATTCATTAAGTGAACCGGTTCATAAGAGTCATTTGTTAATGAATCGAAGTACATTAGTCATGCTGTATGTTTTGAGAAGAGCTGGGAGGACATTGTAATAGAGACATTTGTTTGAATAACCTATAAAATACATTAAGAACTCTCCTAATTTTTAAAGAACTACATAGTAACTTCGTACAGGGTTATTTTCTGAAATAAGAGCACAAGGATATCACAACAGTTGACCTATATTGATTGGTTACTCTCAAATGGGGTCCAGTCTCTGAATCCCATTTCAGGGGATCAGTATGCACTTAGTTTAAAAGAAACTTAACATGTTCCAAATGAACCCTGTTTGAACGTTACTTCTAGACACGCTGCTCCTCAGGTTCAGACATGCATTTGGATGTCTCAGGGTCATGCAGTGGTTCAGAGAAAGGTAGAGGTCACATGGTGAGCATCAGGGCCATGTCGTACTCTCACTCCGTTAACATGGCTAAGTTACAGAGATATTGCTTACAGCAATTCAGCTTATACAAACGTGGGTGAGCTTAGAATAGCAGGTTGTTGGGTTACATGGGATATACCTGAGCACTCTGCATTTGAGACTTATGCAAATGAAAACAAGATGCTTTCTTTTGCGGAGGGTCAGGTATAATTGGTTTACCGAATGTTGTCGTTTCTCCTCAGTGTACGAGGTGGTGACCATCACAGGTGATGTTAAAGGCGCTGGGACTGATGCTAATGTGTTCGTCACTTTGTTTGGAGAGTTTGGAGTGACTCCCAAAGTTCACCTGGCCAGCAAGTAAGTTATGCTTCAATCCTGCATCTCTACATGACAAAGTTAATCTTGAGAGTTTCCAGATGCACATTGACATTGACTGTAAATTATTATTTGTCATTAATAGTATTAGTATTTACTAGTGCTGTCAAACGATTAATCGCGATTAATCGCATCCAAAATAAAAGTTTTTGTTTACATAATATATGTGTGTGTACTGTGTATATATATTATGTATATATAAATACAGACATGCACGTATATATTTAAGAAAATGTTGTTTATATATTAAATATATTTATATATAATATAAATTATATGAATATAAATATATACATGTAAATATTTTCAAAATATATACTGTATGTGTGTGTATTTATATATACATAATAAATATACACAGTACACACATATATTCTGTAAACAAAAACTTTTATTTTGGATGCGATTAATCACGATTAATTGTTTGACAGCACTAGTATTTTCATTATTTACAATTGCAGCTTTATAAAATTGGTTTAATGCATGTCAAGATATGTTTGCTAACTACTTCAAATTGTTATTTGTTCTCAACTCTCTCAAGTGTGAGCTGAATTTTCTAGTATTTTTGAGGTAAAACTTTAAAGGAACAGTTCACTCAATAATGAAAATTTGTTGAAAGTTTACTCACCCTCAGGCCATCCAAAATATAGAGGAGTTTGTTCTTCATCAGAAAAGATTTGGAGAAATTTTGCTTTACATCACTTGCTCACCAGTGAATCCTCTGCAGAATTTTGAAGATTATTATTAGAATGTTTGACAGGATTATTTCTGATTATTTCTACTTCAAAACTTCCTGTTTAATTCAGTGTGTTACTTGCCATTTCTTTGTAATTATTATTTTAATTTACGAGTGATTTCTGAGTGAAAATTGTTTCAAAGGAAATCCTACGCTCATTTCAATATAATGCAGAATAACTAGTAATTTCTGTGGATTTTGACAGGACAGTGCATATATGCCATGCTAATTCTATAATTCTGTATTCTTCTCTAATCTACAGCACAGAAAAGAGGTATAACTTTAACGTGGCCACCTCATCTGCTCGTGTGTGGCCGTGCATTGCTTTTTGCGCACAATGCTGTACAAGAGAACATCCTGTGTGCTTTGACCATGACATTCACACCATCACATCTTTGGGAAATAGATATTGTTTTCTTAGTAGGGCTATACGATTATTCATGAAATGAATTATTCATGACATGAATTTTAATCACGCTTGGCTCATCCATTACACACAATGCCATGGTGAAGCACAGGATATGCTCTCTTCTGTACTGCATCACCACGGACATTCATCTGAAGGTGAAGAGATTCATGTGACTTTCTCATTGAACCAATGAGAGGGTACAGTCATATGACATCACTTCCTTTTGTGGTCTTTCGAGAAAACATGAGAAGTTTACACATCTGATCACCGCAAACAGGTAGGCTACTCATAAAAATCTCCACACATACATAATGCCCCATGTATGCGTGTTGATTTTTTATGAGTACAAAGAGAGACCCTCAAAACTCTCCCTACAGTAATCAATCATCCTGATCAGTGCTGGAGCAAACGATTCAGAGATTAATTACTAATGGGAGAGTTTTTACTTGCTCAGATGAATGTCCAAATGGTTAATGTTGCATAATGACTCATAAAACATTACAAATGCAGTAAAAAGGTCAGAAATGGAAATCAAATGTAGCTTCAGAAAAGTTTATAAGAAAATTGCATGAACAATTCATAAGCAAGACTCCAGCAGACTAACTGTATTCATAAATCATTTGGAAGCTTAGTTTGTATGTCTCCAAATGAATGATTTTACAACCTATTTGAGAAATATTCTATATTTTTGGGTAGTTGGGTGCATCTCACGAAACTTGTCAAGAACATGTCTAGGTTAAATTTCACCTCATTGGACCCTTTTCACATCTCCAGGGTTCTCAGAAGTGGAAGCTTATATATTTTTTTTGCATTGTGACACAATTTTCATGACATGTTTTCATGGGATTCATCCAGTCGGGGAAAGACTCATTTATTAGGTAGATATGTTCAGTAACTCCTCCTCAGAGAGTTTCAGTAGAATAGAACAGAAATGTTTTTGGACTTTAATTCTGTCCGACAGTCAGAATGCAACATTTTGGAATCGAGATGATATTTAACAGAATCTCTGAATCTGTCTAAATGTCATCATTTCCAAAGTTTGCTGGTGCGGTTTCAGTGTGCTGATCTCAGGTGAGATGTGTGTGTGTTGGTTTCTCCGCATCGGTAAGTCCGTGTGTATGTGTGTGAGTAATTTGGCAGTGTGAGTGGGATGTGTAATTCATACTGGGTGATTTTTAATTCATGCATTTCGCATTTTGATTAGAGAGATGCTTTTGTCGAAGCCAACGCAAGAGACCGTAGAGCGATATATGGGTTGTTGACAATGACAGATGGTTCTTACTCATAAACACACACTCCTGCATAGTCATTTTCAGATGTTGGTGCATTAGAAAGTTTGAGTGTCACAGTAAATCATTTAGTTTGAGTCTATTCACAGATTTATCTCTATTAATTTCAGGAGCAGAACAGCCTTTGAAAAGAACAAGACTGACGTCTTTCGGATCAAAACGCACAATGTTGGGCCAATAAAGAAAATTAGGTACACAAACGTCTGTATACATTCAAGAGTAACTACCTTAAAGGCAAGTCTTAAATGTAGCAGCGATATATGTCTTGTGATGTGCTTCCTGTAATGCAGAATCGAGCATGATAACACGGGCATGAGTGCCAGTTGGTTTCTGGACCGAGTTATTGTGACTGACATGAACAGGCCACACCTCCGATTCTTTTATGCCTGCAACAATTGGCTGAGCAGAGACGAGGGGGATGGACTTACTGTCCGATATCTGTTGGGTAGCTTGAACCCCATGGACATTCCAAAACGTACGTTGTATGCTTGCAAAACAGAGAGCAAATAAACAAATCACATGACTATTTTATTTTATTTTATTTTATCACTTGAAAAATGTGACACAAATCTAGTCAAAGTTTTCATTGGCTAGAGCAATTTTTGCTTTTTTTTTTTTTTTTTTGTTAGATACATTTCTTGCAAGTATAAAACACAATATTAGGTTAAACTGTTATTTTATTTTATTTTATTTTTTGCCATGAATCTGTTCAAACTTTGATTGCCTAGACACATTTTTTACAATTATTAAACATTTTGCATTTAGACATACACACATTAACACTACAACACATGTGCATTGCATGACACACTGTAATTTTCCCATAGAGATCTGTAGCATAAGTAAAGAACCTCAAACAAGATACTACAACTCTCAAATAAAAACACTACTAATAAAAAACTACATGTAACCTACAGGTATACTTCACATCTTATTCCATACAACCCATAGATAACATCACATAGGACATGTGATCATGTTCATAGATGATGCATGCATACAAGCATCACCAGACTCAGGTTGCATACAAAGGATTAGGAGAAATTTAGTAGTAGAGTAGAGTTTCAGATGAGGATCACAATATCACCAGTCCAACATTCCCAGATACTGCGGACAATATAACATTACATCCCACAGATAGGAGAAAGACTAGATGTAGAAGCTGTTTCTGAGAAAGAGCTCACTGGTGGTTTTAATGATAGTTAATACCATGGTGTAATGATAGTTAATGGTCAAACATACATGGTGCATGCAAAAAAATAAAAAAATAAAAATAAAAAGAGGATAACAGGTTTAGTCTTATAAATGTGTTAATGTGTGTATGTTCATATATTGCAGAGAACAAGTACATAGCCAGTGTCTTCACAATGGATGCTAAAGGCAGTGGGACCGATGCTGATGTCTACCTCAATATTTTTGGAGAGTTTGGGGATACAGGTCAGTAAAACCAGTCAATATTTCTGTGTGTGTTATTTTATGTTGTAAAAAAACACACACAGGTCAAACTTTAATTGCCTAGAATATTTTAAATTATTATTAGACATATTTTTACAATTATAAAACAGGCTTTTATGTTAAACCGTGAGATTATTTAATTTAATTTAATTTAATTTAATTTAATTTAATTTAATTTAATTTAATTTTATTTTATTTTATCACCTGAAAAATGACCATGAATCTTGTCACACTTTTGATTGCCTAGAACATTTTATTTTTTAATTAGACATACAGTATTTCTTACAATTCCAATACTCATTTATTTATTTATTTATTTATTTATTTATTTTTAATTAAACAAAATTCTTACAATTTTCAGTACTAAATACAGTTTCTATGTGTATGTGTTAGTTTTTTTGTGTTGCACTGTCTTCGTGTGATATTTGCAGGAGAACGGAAGCTGGCCAGTGATGGAAAGGACAATTTTGAGCGCGGTAATGAAGACAAATTCACCATCGAAGCGCCAAATCTGGGCAGACTTCGAAAAATCACCATTGGACATAACAACAAGGGGTCGTCTGCTGGCTGGGCGTGTGATAAAGTACACAAATGCACTTTTCATCTAAAATCTTCATAAAGAATATCTCTGTCCTATGTGATTAATATGATGTCTTTGCATTATGGTGATGTGTTTTAGGTTGTAATAGATGACATGGGGAATAAGGAGGTTTATGAGTTTCCTGTCAATGCCTGGTTTGACATCTCAGAAGGGGATGGCAAAATACAAAGAGATGTGCTTGCCGGAGCCACACAGCCAATGGGTAAGAACAAACATGCGTGTTTGTTTGTTAGAATAAATGCATTTGATTAAAACTTACTTGGATTTGTTTGTTTGTGTATGTGCGTGTAGCGATCGTGTATAATGTACAGGTGATGACGGGTGATATTCGTGGAGCCGGCACTAACTCTAAGATCCACTTCGTCATGCACGGTCATAAGGGTATTAAGAACAGCGGTAAGTTGTTCCTGGAGGGCGGCACGTTTGAGCGCGCTCAGATCGACATCTTTAACGTCGAGCTGCTGGAACTGCTCAGCCCGCTCAGCAGAGTCACGATCGGACACGACAACGCTGGGATTAGCTGTGGCTGGTATTGCGAAAAGGTGTGTGTTGGGGCTATAAGGTGTTTTGAAGTTTTCATTACTTATTCATACATACACCGTGTGATCTGTCTCTCTCTTTCTCTCACAGGTGACGGTATACTGCCCGTTCACAGGTTTAGAGCAGGTATTTCCCTGCGGCAGGTGGTTGGATGAAGATGAGGGTGATGGACTGGTGGAGCGAGAACTGTATGAGATGATCTCACTCAGACAGAAAAAGCAAAAGAGTGAGCAAATTATCAAACTCTTGCTCTGTCGAAGCTATCAGGGGTAATGTTCACTAAACATGCTAAACATCTTATTCACTATAACCACCTACAAACCAGTGTAACCTGACACTAAATGTGCTGAAACAGTGCTGCGTTGTATTTAAAGGGATAGTTCACCCAAAAATTAAAATTGTCCTATTAATTACTCACCCTCATGTCGTTGCAAACCCGTAAGACGTTCGTTCATCTTCGGGAAAGAAATTAAGATATTTCTAATGAAATCCGAGAGCTCTCAGACCCTTCATAGACAGCAATGCAATTGAAATGTTCCCAGGTTCAGAAACGCAGCAAGGACATCGGTAAAACAGTCCATGTGACATCAGTGGCTCAACTTCAGTTTTGTGAAGCTACGAGAATACTTTTTGAATAAGCAAATCAGAATCACAATCAGAATGAGCTTTATTGCCAGGTATGTTTGCACATACGAGGAATTTGTTTTGGTGACAGAAGCTCCACAGTGTGACAGAATGACAGTGACAAGACAAAACACAGATAATAAAAATAATAATATACAAATATAAAAAATAGACAATGTGGAAAATAGCACAAACACAATATACAAAATAGACAATTTAGTATGTACAGGTATGTTAGGTGCAAATTTGAAATGCAATAAGTATGTGTGTTAAATAAATAAATGTATGATAGTGTTGTGTGTTTCATGTTTATTGTTAAGTGTTCAAATGTTCATGAGATGGATTGCCTGAGGGAAGAAACAAGTTCCTGTGCTGGCCGTTCTGGTGCTCAGAGCTCTGTAGCGTCGACCAGACGGCAACAGTTCAAAGAGGGAGTGTGCTGGATGTGAGGGGTCCAGAGTGATTTTGCCAGCCCTTTTGCTCACTCTGGATGAGTACAGTTCTTAGAGAGTGGGGAATCATTGTACCAATGATTCGCTCAACTGTCAGGACTACCCTCTGTAGTCTTCTGAGGTCAGATCTGGTAGCTGAGCTGAACCAGACAGTTATTGGCGTGCAGATGACAGATTCAATGATGGCGGAGTAGAACTGTTTCAGCAGCTCCTGTGGCAGGTTGAGTTTCCTCAGCTGGCGAAGGAAGTATAACCTCTGCTGGGCCTTTTTCACAATAGAGTCTATGTGAATGTCCCACTTCAGGTCCTGAGAGATGGTGGTGCCCAGGAATCTGAATTACTCCACTGTCGTTACAGTGCTGTTCATGATGGTGAGTGGGGGAAGAGCAGGGGGGTTTCTCCTTAAGTCCACGGTCATCTCTACTGTTTTGAGCATGTTAAGCTCCAGGTTGTTAAGACTGCACCAGACAGCCAGCTCCTTAACCTCCTGTCTGTAAGCAGACTCGTCACCGTCCTGAATGAGGCCGATAAGTGTGGTGTCGTTTGCAAACTTCAGGAGCTTGACAGAGGGGTCTTTAGATGTGCAGTCATTGGTGTAGAGAGAGAAGAGCAGTGGGGAGAGAACACAGCCCTGAGGAGCTCCAGTGCTGATGGTGCGGGTGCTGGATGTGTATTTTCCCAGCCTCACTAGCTGCTGCCTGTCTGTCAGGAAGCTGTAGATCCACTGACAGACGGAGGTGGGCACGGAGAGCTGAGTTAGTTTGGGCAGCAGGCGTGATGGGATGATGGTGTTAAAAGCTGAGCTGAAGTCTACGAACAGGATCCTCACATAAGTCCCTGGTCTGTCCAGATGCTGCAGGATGAAGTGCAGTCCCATGTTGACTGCATCATCCACAGACCTGTTTGCTCTGTAGGCAAACTGCAGGGGGACCAGTGATATCCTTCTGATAAGCCAAAACCAGTTTTTCGAATGACTTCATGACCACAAATGTTAGAGCCACAGGTCTGTAGTCATTAAGTCCTGTTATCTTGGGTTTCTTTGGGACGAGGATGATGGTGGAGTGTTTGAAGCAGGAAGGGACTTCACACAGCTCCAGTGATCTGTTAAAGATCTGTGTGAATATGGGGGCCAGCTGTTCAGCACAGGATTTCAGACAGGTTGATGTGACACCAGTTGGGCCTGGTGCCTTTCTTCTCTTGTTCTTTCTGAAGACCTGCCGCACATCATCTTCACTGATCTGCAGTGCAGGAGGGGTGAGGTCAAAACAGGCTTGTAAAACCCGCTCTGTTTCATTAGTCCATCTCTTTACAGTCCTTAATACAGGTTTAGCTGATTTCAGTTTCTGCCTGTAGGTCAGTATAAGATGGACCAAACAGTGATCAGAGAGTCCTAAAGCTGCCCGTGGGACAGAGTGATATGCATCTTTTATTGCTGTGTAACAGTGATCCAATATATTACTGTCTCTGGTGGGACATGTAACATGCTGTCTGTATTTTGGCAGTTCACGGGAGAGATTTGCTTTATTAAAGTCCCCTAGAATGATTAAAACAGAGTCCGGGTGTTGTTGCTCAGTCTCTGTGATCAGATCAGCAAGTTTCTGTAAAGCTGAGCTCACGTGCGCTTGCGGAGGATTGTAAACACTCAAGAGAATGAAGGAGCAAAACTCCTGCGGCGAGTAGAAAGGCTTACAGTTAATGAAGAGCACTTCCAAATCGGGACAGCACATCTTCTTTAACACAGTTACATCTGTACACCACCTTTCATTGATGTAAAAGCATGTCCCGCTGCCGCACGATTTCCCCGTTGATTCTGCTTCGCGATCCGCTCTAAACAGCTGAAAGCCTGGCAGATGGAGCGCGCTGTCATTCAGCCAGGTTTCCGTGAAACACAGAGCAGCAGAGTTTGAAAAGTCCTAGTTTAACCGGGAAAGCAGAAGGAGTTCTTCCGTTTTGTTGGGTAGAGAGCGGAGGTTCACGAGATGGATGCTAGGCAACGCTGTTCTAAATCTGCGCTGTCTGAGCTTCACGAACGCGCCAGCTGCTTCCCCTGTCTGCGCGTCCTGAAGCGTCTGAACAGTGCCGCTGCTCCGCCAACTACGTTCAGCAAAACGTCGGAATAATCGAAAACCTGTAGGAGATTTTGTGGTGTGTTCTGCCGAATGTTCAGCAGATCATCCCTGGTGAAACAAAGAAAACAAAAATAACATAATTTATTTAACAATTCTTCTCCCCAAGTTACCGCCTTCTGACATTTTGGAGAGTACCACAACGTATGGACGTGCTTTCTCCTGAACGTAAACCACATATTCAGTGTTGTTTACGTTCAGGAGAAAGTGCGTGCATGCTGAATGTAAACAACGCTGATTACGTTCAGGAGAAAATGCGCGCACGCCTCGTGGTACTCTTCTAAATGATGGAATATCTTAATTTGTGTTCCGAAAATGAATGGGGTCTTACAGGTTTGGAATGACATGAGGATGAGTAATTAATGACATAATTTTCATTATAGGGTGAACTAACCTTTTAAGCTAAATTTAAAGTTAATGTCATTCTTTTAGTTGACACAAAAATAGTAAAATCAATAGTAAAATAAAATTATTTTCATTAAAAAAATCAATGATAAATAATGTTCATAAAAAATTTAATCAATAATAAAATAAAATTATTTTATAAAAGGGGTTAACATCAATATTTAAAAAGTATATTCATAACAGCAATAAAATAAAATAAAATGTTCATAAAAAGTAATACAATCAACAATAAAATATATTAAAATTAAAATAACATCAATGATAGAATATGATTATAGTGATAAAATAAAATTCTATTCATAAAAAATAACATCAATAATAAAATTATAAGAAATAATAAAATCAATGATAAAAAATTAATCATAAAAATAAAAAAAATCAATAATACAATACAATGCTATTCATAATTAATGATGAAATCAGTAATAAAATACAATTATATTTATAAAATAATAACATAAATTATAGTTATATTAATAAAAATAATGTCAATATTCAAATAGTCATATTCATAAAAAATGATAAAATCAGTATTAAAATAAAATTATATTCATAGAAATAATGACATCAATGATACATTTATCTTTATAAAAATAATAACATCAATAATAAAATTAAGTTCTATTCGCAAAAAAAGATAACATTTAAAGGGGTCATATGATGCGATTTCAAGTTTTCCTTTCTCTTTGAAGTGTTACAAGCTGTTCATGCATAGATAAGATCCCTGAAGTTGCAAAGACTGAAGTGTCAAAACCAAAGAGATATTCTTTATAAAAGTTAAGACTTGTCCACGCCCCCCTAAACGGCTCATTCAAACACGCCCCCACATGTCTACATCACGGTGTGGGGAGATTTTCATAACACCGCCCAAATGTATACGCAAAGAAAGGGGGCGTGATTTTTATTCTTGCTGTAGTATTGTTGCTGCCGCCGGCGCCATGTCCTGGAGACGCAGTGTTTCATTGTGAAAGCGAAACTACTTTGTTTGGGCTTCCAAAAGAGGACACAACTAGAAATCAGTGGTTAAGTTATATTTACAACACTGTTCCAGAACAGTTCAACCCAATTATTACAGTGTGTGCGGCGCAATTTACAGAGGACTATTTCCTGAACCTGGCAGGAGAGTAGCCTACAATGCTCGCTTGCACAAAGGTTGTTTCTATAAAGTGGGGCAATTCCAATTTTGCAAGGACAGTCTTACGCTTCTGACTCACAGCCTGTAAGTATGTTTTCATATTTAAAGAATTTGCCACTGACTATTCAAACGCGAGTTTTGAGCTGTGTAGATTAGCGCTTGTTGTTTGTCGTTTCTCCAATCACAAATGCAGACATGGTAATGTTTACAGTACAAGTCATTATAATCAGTAATTATGTCGCCACTGGATGCAACAAATGCCTCGTTTGTAATGGGTTTTATTGTTTTAGTCTTGTCGCACCGGGAAACGCCATCACAATACGGTAAGGGGCGTAACATTTCCATCACACGCTTGAGGTATTCGGCCAATCACAACGCACTGGATAGCTGGCCAATCAGAGCACGCCTCGCTTCTCAGAACGATGAGCTTTTTAAAAATCGGTGCGTTTCAGAAAGGCAGGGCATAGAGGAGCAACAATAATGTACAGTATGTAGAAAATAATGTGTTTTTTGAACTTTAAACCACATAAACACATTACATAACACCAAATACACAAAATAATGTTCTTTTTAGCAGCGTAAAATGACCCCTTTAAAAGTAATGTTGAATTACACCATCGAGACACACAAATTCATCTTTTCTGCGTGTTTGTGTGTGTGTTTCTCAGAATTCCCCTGGTCTCTGTGGATCTGGACATCTGAGATTAAAGGTGCTGGCACAGATGCACAGGTGTTCCTGCAGGTGTACGGGGAGACAGGAAAGAGCGACGAGATGAAACTCGAGAGTAAATCGGACAGTTTTGAACAGGGACAGTGCGACAAGTTCATTGTATGTCTGTGTGTTTTTATCTTTGTGTCTCATTCTAAAAATATACAGTAGTCCCAAAACGTATTTGTATACGTAAGTGTCAATTTATTTATGTCATTACAGTAGACAAAAATATATCAGTTGATAAGTTTGATGTTTTACTTCTAACACAGTGTCCAGAACTTAAAAATGTTGAATCTTATCAAAATAAGTTTTTGTATTTTACATTTTTGCTGTCGCTCTAGATTGAGATGCCCGATATCGGAAAGATACGCAAGCTGAGAATCTGGCACGAAAAGAGGCATCCTTTCTCTGGTTGGCATCTTGGCAGGGTGAGAGACCTGCACTACAGACTAGTGCACTATTACACAGAAACAATTTGTCCATTTCACACTGTAATCATGATGTAAGCAAGCAGGCATCATGTTTTCTCAGCTACTTGCACTGGTACAATTTTAAATGACTTGTGCACTTTACTGCTAAAAGTAAATGTTTTAGTGTTTCACATGTGAGTCTGATGCTACACACATTAATTTTTATGTAGCTTTATATTCTTTCTAAATGTTGTTTCTATTTGTATTTCCTCTAATCTGTTGTAGGAGAAACAATTGAGACAAAGTTGATATTTAAACAAAATAAAAAATTATGTTATGTGTCCTGAGCTCTGTGCCATAACATTTTCTTCTTGGTTACTGTGTTTTTCTGTATAAAGGTGACATTGATGAAGACCCTAACTAGGGAGAAATACTCATTTGTTTGTAACCGTTGGTTGGACATCAATGAAGATGACAATGAGATCGTTAGAGAACTGCCAGCTACCGGAAAACTTGTGCCAGAACCTTTACTACGTGAGAAAATCTACAAAACACAAACATTCACTCTTAAACCTTTTCACCCTTTTTAAGTGTCCAAAATTTTTTTCTTCTTTATTTAAAAACAAAACAGAAAAACATCTACATGTATATACTAGTGCTTTAAAGATCCCAGAATCCAAAACACTGATCTGAAAAACCAATGATGAAACATCACAGACTTTTTTTTACAAAACAAAACTTAAGAACCCAAAACAATGAACAACGTTTCATAATAACAATAATGAGCTTTGCTGAACATAAGTGACTTCAAAGAACCACTGAAGAACCTTTATGTGCTTTGGACGAAGATATAATCCCAAACTCAGTCATTCATTATATTAGTAGTTGACAGTAAGAAAAAAGCAATGTTACAAACAAAGGCAAAGATTTGTTAGATTTTTTTAATACTAATATTTATGTTTTTTTATTGCTGTTTAATAGTTATTAAGTATCGTGTGACGATTTGCACGGGAAACATCAGCGGAAGTGGAACAGATGCCAGTGTTTATTTAAACATCATTGGTGACTTGGGAGACACTGGAGAGCGTCTGATGTTCATGAGCAAAAACAACGCCAACAAGTTTGAGAAAGGAAATGTGAGTAATGACATTTGACATGCTGGCATGAAACATGTGCACATAATATTCAGAAGCATAGCTGTTTTCAACATTGATAATAATAAGAAATGCTTCTTGAGCAGCAAATCAGCATGTTAGAATGATTTCTGAATGGTCATGTGACTTATCTCAGGAATAAATTATGTTTTAAAATATAGTAAAATACAAAACAGTTATTTGACATTTTAATAATATTTGACATTATTTCTGTTTTTACTGTATTTTTTAACATTTAAAGGCAGCCTTAATTTAATTTATATGTAAATAAATAGCCTCATTATATCAGAGATGACAACCAAAAGGCACTTGATGAATGAAACATGCAAAATAATTGTCATTAAACAAATATCTACTACTGTTTGAAATATTCATTGCTGAATAATATGCACTGTTTACATAAAATTGTATGCTACATTGCTGTCACATGACCTCAGTAAAGTCAGTGTGAGATGTCCAGCTTTCAACTTTAAATGTAATGTTTTTTTTTCCCCATTTCTAAAATGTCTAAAATGTCTTAACTTTTGTTAATCTGATTAAATAATTAGTTGCTGGAGATATTATATCTGGTTCATTTTGAAAATGAAATCTAAAGATAAACACATTGCATTGTGGGATACAGAACCCAGTATATATGTGCATAGTATACGTACTTTATACTGCAGAAGTCGTATGTGTTTACTCTTTTCTCAGCATGATGAGTTCCTGGTAGAGGCGGTCACACTGGGACAGATCAAGAGGGTTCGGATTGGTCATGACGGACGAGGTGGAGGATGTGGTTGGTTCCTGGATAAGGTGATGATCAGAGAGGAGGGGCAACCTGAGGCGTCATCCATCGAGTTCCCATGTTACAGGCAAGGCAATCTAACAAACATTAGCTTGTGTGCTAAAGCATATTTCAAACTCACTTGTCAGTATAAGTATGTATGTATATGTGCGTGTGTCTGGCTGGGTAAAGAACATGGGAGAGTGGTGTTTAAGTCAATTATGTAGTTGAGAAAACTGACTCTGGTTACTAATGGACACTAATGAGTGCCGAGGAAACCCTACCTACATCAACGAGAGAGCTCAGCTACACACACACACACATACACACACACACAAATACACACACTCATCCTGCACATTCTCCTACTTTATCTCTCTCTGTCTCATCTCAGGTGGCTGGATCGTAATGAAGACGACGGGCAGATTGTGAGAGAGTTAGTCCCTACTGATGATGGTCAACGTTTGTTCAGTGAGTGAACACACATACAAACATAAAGTAAAATGTATGCAACAATGAAACAAAAAGTACTTTGTATTTCTGTGTACATGAAGATAGGCTAGATACAATAGGTTTTGACGTGTGTGTTTTTTGTTCCAGCTGTTGGTTATCACATTGCGATAAAGACGGGCAGTATTAATGGTGCCAGTTCAGATTCGAAGGTGTTCGTAAAGCTGTACGGAGAGAAAGGCGACACCAACAAGATGCTGCTGGTCGTGTCCGATAACGACCTGGGGAACTATTTTGAGACGGGACAGACAGACATCTTCACCATAGAGACCTTTGACATTGGCAAGGTATGCTACCTGTTCATGTTCAGCACATTCACCAAGTCTAAAGTTAAAATTCTATTCTATTCTATTCTATTCTATTCTATTCTATATCTTCTTCAAATTGGTTCTGTTTACATTTGTTTTATTGTGTTTTGTTCTGTTGTTCAAATTCACTATTCTGTTGAACTAATTCTATTCTGTTGTATTCTGTTCAATTCTTTCTAATGTATATATTTGCTCTATTGTTTTCTGTAGTTTACATAGGTTCTATTGCATTATATTCTGTTGTTCAAATTAACTCTATTCTGTTAAACCCATTCTATTCTGTTCTGTTTTGTTCTATTCTTTATAATAAAAAAGTTTTAAAATTTGTTCTATTTTGTACTGTTGGTAGATTTGTTCTATTGTGTTCTGTTGTTCAGATTCACTATATTCTGTTAAACACATTCTATTCTATTCTATTCTATTCTATTCTATTCTAATGTTCAAATTTGTTCTACTTTGTTCTTGTTTACATTTGTACTATTATGTTCTATTCCGTTGTTCATATTATTTTGTTAAACTCATTCTGTTTTGTTCTGTTTTATTCTATTCTGTTCTTTCTAATGTTTAAATTTGTTCTATTTAGTTCTTTTTAAATTTGTTCTATTATGTTTAGTTCAAACTATTCTTTTAAACTCATTCTATTCTATTCTATTCTATTCTATTCTATCCTATTCTATTCTATTCTATTCTATTCTTCCTAATGTTCAATTTTGTTATATTTTGTTCTTTTGTTCACATATTTCTATTGTGTTCTGTTGTTCAGATTACCTCTATTCTGATAAATTCATTCTGTTCTGTTCTATTCAATTTTATCAGGATAGGTTAATAGTAGGAATGGCAAATGTCAAAAAACTACTATCAAATGTCACAAGAAATTCTGTAAAATGATGTGGATGCTCACATTATAAAATATAATGAATAAACTACATACTGTAAACATTATTCAAACATTTATACATACCATTTATACTCACATTCATCTCAAATAAAACAAATGTGCCGAATGTGCATATTTACTGTGACTCCCCTCCGCTCTCTGCGAGGGTCCTGTAGATCAACAGGTTGCTGATTGGCCACACTAACGAGGGCCTGCGAGCTGGTTGGTTCCTGGATAGCGTTCAGATCTGGGTACCGGTGCACGGGGTGCAGTACATGTTCCCCAGTCACCGCTGGCTCTGTAAGGACGAGGCTGATGGGAAGGTGGAGGTGGAAATCTATCCAAGTGAGACGCTGGAGATAGAGAAATGTATGTATTTCACAATTATGCATTTGACAAATGCAGTTCTTGCATTCCCTGGGAATCATACCCATTATGTTAGTGTTCTAGTCACCATGCTTTTTCAATATATACACTCAAAATTTGACTGTTATCAGTGAACTTCATGTTGAAATCCAGCTACTGTGACCTAAAAATGATCAATCATTGTTTTTCTAATCGACAGTGATCAATTATGAAGTTACCGTGGTGACAGGAGATGTGTGGGCCGGAGGAACGAATGCGAACGTCTTCCTGCAGATTTACGGCGAGGAGGGAAAAACCGAACTAATACAGCTGAAGAGCCGATCCAACAACTTTGAGAGAGGAACCACTGAGATCTTTAGGGTGAGTTAATGGAGCTGCATATGAAAATCCTACTCTATATTTTAAAAGCTGTGTTGTTTCTGGAATCTGGTTGTTTGTTTCTGAAGAGATGTATTTTCACTGGTTGATTTAAGATCGAGGGCCTAGATGTGGGACGGGTCTATAAGATCCGAATCGGCCATGACGGCTCAGGAATAGGGGCTGGATGGTTCCTGGAGAAAGTGGATGTTAAACGGCTGGTCATGGCAATGGTGAAACCAGAGAAGAAAGAGGAGGACAAGAAAGACAAAAAGAAGAAAAAGAAGAAAAAGGTCAGATAGGAGCTAAGTTTGACCTTTAGATCTTTGTCTTTGAAACAAAAAGTGTGTTTTCTTCATTTAAACCTTAATTTAGAATTTATTTAGTCTAGTCCAGCAACTAAATGTTCAATACTAAGAGTGACCAAATTGAACATTTCAGAATGAGCAATTGAAAAAGTAATATTGATTGACCACTATTTAAATATTTATTTTTACACCCATCTAATCATTTCTAGGAGGAAGAAGAGGAATCCCCAGGTGAATTGAAGGAGGTTGTTCAAACTTTCAGTTTCCCATGTGGCCGATGGCTCGCTCGTGATGAAGAGGATGGAGAGATACTCGTGGAGCTGTGTGCTGAGGATTATGAAGATCTGGAGGGTATAGAGAGAGATTCAATCCTTCACAACCAAAAAGTATATATAAAAAACAATGAATTTTAAATAAATACTTTTTTAGGAAAATGAATCGTTTATTTAAAATTTACAAACTAATAAATTTACATTTATTTATTAATAATTAATTTAATTATATAAAATGATATAAAATAATAAATAATTAAATTTATTTATAAAATATAAATTTTTAAGAAATGTATTAATAAATATGTATTGGTGAAATACATATAATAATTTATGAAAAAATTATGTGTATATTTTAAATTAATATTTGTAATATAATTAATACATTTATTCATTTAAAATAAATTCATAAATAAATGTGTTTATACATTTTTATAAATACATTTTTAAATAAATTTAAAAGTAAATTTAAATTTATTAATTTGAAAAACTGTACATATTTTATTTCATTAATGATTTAATTTAAGATAAAAAATGTAGTGTAACAAAGTTTTTTTCATGAAAATTTGCTTATAAATTATGCTTGCGCTCATTTGCTTTAAAATAAATTTGATAATAAATTAAAATAAAATTGTTTGCTATTTTGTTATCTAATAGAATGAGATTCAGACATTCCAAGTTTGTCTTAAGTGTAAAAATACCTTGTGTCACGGTAGCAATGTACCACCTGATACCTTCAACAGAAGTGAATTTTGAGAAGACACTTGTGTGTTCATGTGTTTTAGAGAACTCATATGAGGTTCATGTGTTCACTGGGGATATGCTGGGGGCCGGAACTGATGCGAGTGTTTACATCAACATCTATGGAGAAATGGGCGACACGGGCGAGAGAAAACTACGCAAGTCAAATCACCTTAACAAGTTTGAGCGCGGGCAGGTGAGTGGAAGAAAACACCCACACATTCACACTGTATAGAGAATGTACCTGACTGCGGATCATTTTCAGGAGGACGTGTTCACGATCACTGGGATGGATCTGGGGCCCTTGAAGAAACTGAGGATTCGTCATGACAACAAGCAGGCGAATGCTTCGTGGTATCTGGACCGCGTCGAGATCTTTGATGCCAAAGATGAAACCATGTGAGTGTCATGCACGTAATGTACTTCTCATTTAAGTACCACCTTTGTTTCCCTTAACATTTCTCAGGAGAAATAAAAATAGATGTAAATGCGTAAATTGTTGATGTACAGTAAGAGTTGAGAGCTATACCATTAATATGGTTTGCAGTTCAGATCTTTAATATTGGGAATGCTAGATGAGAAGTTCATATTTAGTTCATATTTAGATCTCTGACTTTTTTCAAACTTTTGATAGCAGAAATTGCTTAAATATTCATTTTAAATAAATACTTTTTAAGGAAATAAATCATTTATTTAAATTGTATAAATTACTTAATACATTGAAATTTATAAAAATAACAAAAATTACAAATATCTAGGAAATCTGAGTATAATTTCAGACATTTTTTTTTGAGATCATCAAGAGGAGACGTAGGGTTACTGAGCCGTTATTTTAGTATCATTAATGTACTATTATAGTTTTTGTTAATATTTTGAATAAGATTTTTTTCCCCTAAATATCACTATATGGCTTTTATTAATTTTAGCTTTTAGTTTATTAAGTTTTAATTATTTTAATATTTAAAACTTAAACTAAATGAAAATGAGAAATGTTGCCCTTGCTGAAATATATATTTTTATATTTTATATATTTATATATAACTGTATAAATATATATTTAAATATTTATACAGTTAATACTTATTCTATTTCAAGTATTGAAAATGTTTTTTTAATGGTTTTAGTTTTAATTTCAGTTTTGAATTCCTCAGATTTAATCTAATCACCGGCTAAAGAGAAACTGACATATTAAAGTGATTTCTCTTTTCTATGGACTGTGTTGACCGTATTTGTGTGTGTTGTTCAGGTATTTTTTCCCCTGTCAGCGCTGGTTGGCGGTTGATGAAGATGACGGGCAGCTGGGCCGTGAATTAGTGCCCGTAGACGAGGCTTTCATGAAGAGAGATGAAGATGAAGAAGAGGAGTCGTCACCTGCTCAACTCGGACTAGAGCAAAAAGGTTTTGAATGTTACACAAGTGTACTGCTTTAACCTATTATCATTTGCTCATTGCATTGATATTACATTGATTATGTCTGTGTGTAGCCATGTCAACCACGTTCACAATGAGAGTCAAAACAGGGGAGAAGAAGAACGCCGGGACAGATGCAAATGTTTATGCTATACTTTACGGAACCAAAGATGACACTGGTAACTATGAAAACAATTCAGATTGTACTGTTAATACTATTAGCCCATCCGCTACTGAAAAGTGTGTTTGTGTGTCAGGTATCATTAATCTAAAGGCGTCTAAGAACTATAGGAACAAGTTTGAGTTGGGACTGATTGACGAGTTCACCATAGAGGCAGTGGACATCGGAAAACTCAAGAGAATCCGCATCGGACACGACAACGCAGGTACACACATTCACATCAGATATCACTCTATAATGTTTAAAATATTTATGCAAATATGTTGAATCTGCATTCTGTAGATGCAGTTGAGGACTGGTTGAGTTCAAATCTGTGCATTGATGATTGACGTGTGTGTGTGTGCTCGTTTGTGTGTTTACACTGTAACGAATCGCTGTTCTTTTTACAGCAAAAAACAAAAGTAATGTACATCCATTTCTATTAATGATATTGTGTTGTAAAAAAGAGTGATGTTATTTACAGACATGAGTTATAAACTGTAATTGTACTCTAAAACAATCGTAATGATGTTTCTGATTCTACTTATTTTTGGTTACTTTCTTATTTTAAAAATACTTAATTATAAAGTGAAAATCATCTATTATGCATCAGAAAACTCTACTGTTCATTTGGGGTTGGTTAAAAAGAAATTAATACTTTTATTTAGCAAGGATGCATTAAATTGATCAAAAGTGACAGAAAAGACATAATGTTACAAAAGATGTGTTTTTCAAATAAATGCTATTCGTTTTATTTTTTTCCACTCATCAAAAAAATCCTGAAAATACATATTATAATTATTCTGAAGGATCATGTGACACTGAAGAGTGGAGTAATGATGCAGAAAATTCAGGAATAAATTACATTTTACAGTATATTAAAATAGAAAACATTTATTTTAAATTTTAATAATATTTCACAATATTACTGTTTTCACTGTATTTTGATCAAATAAATGCAGTCTTTGGTGACTTGTTCACGTGTATTGTAAAACATGTTCTAAGTGCAAAACAAAAAAGTTAATTAAAAAAGTAACAGTTTAAATTTAATTAGGTGATGCCCATGCATAATGAGTTCAGTAAGGTTTATGCATGCATAACGAAAATGAAGGTTTACTTTATTTATATAAATATGAATCTGTGTCTGTGTCTTTTATGTGTCATTTATGCCTTTATGTCTTTTAGCATTAGACTATCCCTTATTTCTGATGATTTAATTTCACTGGCTTTCTTCTGAATCCCCAGTACAGGCAGCATTGGTGTAAATCCTACAGACAATTACTTACAGTGTACGTGTGTGTATGTGGATGTTGCACGTGTCTCTATGTGTGTATGTTTTGTGTATGTGTGTGTTTGGGGGGGGTTTGTCCTGTTTTCTCAGGTGTGTCTCCAGGCTGGTTTCTGGACTGGGTAGAGATCGATGCTCCGTCTCTGGGTCAGCTGCTGCGGTTTCCATGTGGCCGCTGGTTGGATAAAGGAAAGGACGATGGTGCCATTGTCAGAGACCTGTACCCTAATGAACTGCAGACAGTACTATACACGCCCTGTATGATACATGTTTATGTAGCTAATTATAATGATTGTATACTAATACTAAACCTTATTTACTTCATGTGTCTTAGAGACAGACAGATGAAAATTTGTGCCATAACACTCATAGACAGACCTACACAGGCTGTTCGTGATTCATTTGATTTCCTCTTTTGTGTTGCAGTTGTCCCCTATGAGATTAAAATCTTCACCAGTGATATATTTGCAGCGGGAACGGACGCAGACGTCTTCATCGTTCTGTACGGGCAGAACGGAGTGTGTACGTCTCAGAAGTCTCTCTGCGTCAACAAGAGAGAGAGGAGGATGTATTTTGAACGAGGGGCGGAGGACATGTTCATCATAGAGGTAAATGAGCAGATCGCTTCTGTGCTGCTCAACATAAATATAAAACTAGGGTTGAAAAATAATGCTATTTGTCCTGCTTTATGTGCTGAGTTTTGCTGGTGAAGTTTTGTTGCTGGACCTACAACAGACCAGTGCAACTGGCATAAACCAGCCAGTGTTATTTTAGTATCACTGAGAAACCTTTATAGTTTTTACTCAAATTTTGAATCAGTTTTTAACGTTCTGTTTTCACTTTAGTTTTAGTTCAAGTTTTAGTAATTTTGTTGTGTGTTTTTGTGATTGGTAGTAGTAGTAGTAGTAATGTTTATATCATTTTTATTAATTTTATTAGTACATCAAGTGAAACTAAACTAAAATGAGAAATTTTGCCTTGGTAACTAGTTAAAATAAAGTTTTATTTCATTTAATGTTTATTTTATTTCAAGTAACATTTTTTAATGGTTTTAATTTTACTTTCAGTTTTATTTTTTGTTAACTAAAATAACCCTGAGACCAACCTGAACTAATAGAAATTCATCTGGGTCTTAGTTTCATCTTAACTTTTCTATTAATAATTTTAATGCAAGGCTTACACTGACAGCAATGATGTTGATGTTGATTCTGGGCTTCTGCAGTTGGAGGACATTGGTGATATCATTGAGAAAATCCGTATCGGTCACGATAATCGAGGGGTGAATCCTGGCTGGCATTTAGACCGTGTGGAAATTCGCCGACTTCTCCGGAAAGGGAAGGTATTGAGCTTTATCTTATAGTACTTTACTGAACTTTATCTCTGTTAGAAAGAGATCAGCTGCTTGTGTACAAATCTGCATGTGCTGTACAGTTAAACATGACAGACTTCTTGAAATGCAGTTGGGTTTGTCTAATCTCAGCCCACAGCATTTTTTGGAAAACTCTCAAGTGATCCAGAAATACATATCCTGCCAATTTTAGCCCCCTAAATGTCACTTAAAACAGCAAACTGTGGCTGATCCTTTCACATGTTGGTCAGACGTGCCTTTCCTGCGTTAGTGGGCGTTTTTGGCCAGACTAAGCTACGCTTTGGACCAGATATATTGGTCTTAATTCTGGCAACGTGAAACTTGGTTGAGTCTAGAATGTTCCCGTCTGGCTGTGGAAAACCTTCTTTTCCTCTCGGCTGTCTGTCGTACACCCATTTCATTGACCCACATCTGCTCTGTGTTGCCGTTTGTATAATTAGTTCCAGTGACTAATCTTCTTTGACCTGTCGCTCCACTCCAGTGCTATCTGTGTACAGTAGAGGAGTGAAACACTGCCTCAGCTGTAGCTCCGTCAAGAACATCACACCAGCGTGAAACTCTGGTATCAACATTCACGTCCACCTTTACCAGCAGAAACTGTTTATTTACTGTACTCTTTTTTTATACAAATGAATACTTTAATTTAGCAAGGATGCATTAAGTTGATCAAAAGTGACAGTAAAGACATTTATAATGGTACAGAAGACTTCTATCTCAAATAAATGCTATTTTGAAATTTCAGTTCATTAATGAATCTTGAAAAAAATATATCATAGTTTCCACAGAAATATGAAGCAGCAATACTGTTTTCAGCTTTGCTAATAATAAGAAATATTTCTTGAGCAGCAAATCAGCATATTATAATGATTTCTAAAGGATCGTGGCACTGAAGACTGGAGTAATGATGCTGAAAATTCAGCTTTGCATCACGGGAATAAATTACATTTTAAAATATATTACAATAGAAAGCATGCAGCCATGGTGAGCGTAAGAGACTTCTTTCAAATAAATATTACCGACCTCATACTTTTGCATGGTATAGTATATTACATACTTTCAGCCTTGACAGGGCCTGTGACAGATTTTGATATGTGATGGATTACTTTATGAACTGGCTGATTATTAGATGATTATTTTACTGAAATTTAAAACTAGCCTCCTCTACCCCATTTTTCTGCCCAGACTGGTCAGTTTACCACTAAACAGGTAGTCCTGCAGGATAAAGTACTGCAACAGTGAATAAATTACACATTTAAAGGGATAGTTCACCCAAAAATGAAAATTCTGTCATTAATTACTCACCTACATGTCGTTTCAAACCTGTAAGACCTTCGTTCATCTTCGGAACACAAATTAAGATAATTTTGATGGATCCCGTGAGCTCTCTGACCCTCCCATAGACAGCAAGGATCCTAACATGATCAAGGTCCAGAAACATAGAAAGGACATCGTTAAAATAATCCATGTGACATCGGGGGTTCAACTGTAATTTTATGAAGCTACGAGAATACTTTTTATGCGCAAAGAAAACAAAAATAATGACTTTATTCAAAAATTTGTCTCCTCTGCGTCACCCTGGCACCATTTTGGAGAGTATCACATACGTAAACAGCGTATGCTGTTCTGTGTCAGCAGCACCGTACGCCGATACATTGTTTATGTTGTTTATGCTTTGATCTGAATGTAAACACCGCATACATACGTTGCATATGTTGTTTACGTATGTGATACTCTCCAAAATGGCGCCAGGGTGACGCGGGGGAGCCTAATTGTTGAATAAAGTCATTATTTTTGTTTTCTTTGCGCACAAAAAGTATTCAAACTTACGGTTGAACCACTGATGTCACATGGATTATTTTAACGATGTCTTTACTACACTTCTGAGCCTTGATCGTGTTAGGATCTTTGCTGTTTACGGAGGGTCAGAGAGCTCTTGGAATTCATCAAAATATCTTAATTTGTGTTCTGAAGATGAACGAAAGTCTTACAGGTTTGGAATGACATGAGGGTGAGTAATTAATGACAGAATTTTCATTTTTGGGTGAACTATCCCTTTAACCTTTGAATGAAAACTTCATGGTATTATTAATCAAATTTCCTTTAATAAAATGTAAAAGACTAATATTCAACATGTCAAGACTCAAAAATGTGTGTTTTTATGCAGGGCTCTGAGACTGCAATATTCCCGTGTGAGGGATGGTTGGCTCGCTCGGAGGAGGACGGCGAGACGATTCGAGAGCTGGTGCCGTCTGACATCATCGTGGAGAAACTATCACGAGACGGAACCCTCAAAGTCATCGAGACAGAGGTGGACGACGCGCTGGAGAGTAAGTTTGTGGACAGTTTTTCATTTACAATTACCTATATGTACTATATTTATGCATTCGGCAGACTCCTAATTTTATGCAAAATGACTGCATTCAAACTATACATTTTTTGATTCATTCATTACCTGGGAATCAAACCCATGACACTGGTGTTGCAATTACAATGCACTACTATTTGAGCTACAGGAAGACCATTGCATATATGTGTGTGTTGCAGTACACACATATACAGTGACGGTGACCACGGGGGATGTGTATGGAGCAGGAACTGATGCCAATGTGTTCATCACTCTTTACGGGGACATGGGCGACACTGGAGAACGCAAACTCAGCAAGTCTGAGAACAGCAACAAGTTTGAAAGAGGATCGGTGAGACACACAAATACACGTCTTTATGAGGACATCATCCTAATGCTTCTTAATTTTGGATTCATTTTAGGTGAAAATTGAACCTATGAAGCTGTTGTGGCTTGTCAGGTTTACTATCCTGTGTCTTCAGACATTTGACACCATTAAAACAAAGACATAATTGAAAACTACCATTCAGAGTTTGGGGTCGGTAAGATTTTAAAAATGTTTTTGAAAAAAGTCTCTTCTGCTCACCGAGGCTGCATTTATTTGATCAAAAATACAGTAAAATGTAATTGATTCCTGTGATCAAAACTGAATTTTCAGCATCATTACTTCAGTATCACATGATCCTTCTGAAATCATTCAAATATGTTGATTTGCTGCTCAAGAAACATTTCTTGCTGTTATCAATGTTGAAAATAGTTGTGCTGCTAATTTTTGTTTTTTAACACCATAAATGTCTTTACTGATCATCACTTTTTAACGCACCTTTGCTGAATAAAATTATTATTGACACCAAACATTTCAACAGTAGTGTACCTGCCCTCTGATTGGCTGCTGACAACGACTGCTTCTGATTGGTCAGGTGGACACATTCACCCTGGAGGCCGTGGATCTGGGCCAGGTGTTCAAGATCCGTGTTCGCCATGACAACAGCATGCTGAGTGCTGATTGGTACCTGGAACAGGTGGAAGTGTTGGACCAAGATACGGAGGAAGTCTTTCTGTTTTTGTGTGAGCGATGGCTTTCGAGAAAGAAGGAGGACAAACGGATCGACAGGGTGTTCTACGTTAAGGTCTGCCTGCATGTGTGCATGTGTGCACCCGTGCATGCATTCGTTAACAATGTTACAGCGTTACAGACTAGTCCAGAGCACATCCAGATGTATATACTGTGTGTATGTGTGTGTGTAGGGGTATGAGGGAGAGCGAGAGACTGCCTTCTGTCCAATTAAAAAAGTGACAAATCTGGACAGCAACATGAACAAGAAAAACAAGAAACGACATTCAGAGGAAGAAGAAGACGACGAGGAAGGATCAGGTATGTATAAGTCCCATTCCACAACATACAGTGGGCTTCAAAGGTCTGAGACCATCACTTGCTCAATTTTGGATTTTTATATTATTTAATATAATATTTTCATTACAAATTATATGCTAACAAACAATTTACAATAAGGTCTCATTTTTTCACATCTATTCATCTTTGTGAATATTAGTATTTAGTAAAAAATATGATTGTTCATTGTTTGTTCATGTTAGTTTACAGTGCATTAAATAATGTTAACAGATACAGCTTTTGATTTTAAAAATGTATTAGTAAATGTTTACATTAACTTTAATAAATGCATAAGGATTAAAATTCATTGTTAGTTCATGTTATGAAACCTTATTGTAAAGTGTTACCAATTATATGATCAGTGTTAAAATGTAAGTGAAATGCTGTAATAAATTTGAGAAGTGCAAACTAACATTTTTTTAAACAAACTAAAATATTATTCATTTAGCATGTCAACTTATAATATTGTTAAATTATTTTATAATTAAAAATTTAATTTAATTTAATTTAATTTAATTTAATTTAATTTAAAGCCCTGGCAACCACCCACAACACCCTTGCATTGGGAAAGTTTTTGAATGAGTAAACACCACTATTCTCGTTGAATTTTATATGAGGGAAAAAATTCAATTAAATGTATGTGTGTGTATAGTGATTCCCTACCACTTCTCGGTGACGACGGGTTGGGATCGGGATGCTGGGACGAGTAGCCGAGTATATGTCATCATCATAGGAAAGAACAACAAGAAGACAGATCGCCTCTGGCTCGACTTGGATGGGAAAAATGGATTCCTGCCTGGATCCTTGGATTACTTCACCTGTTACGGAACTGATGTTGGTGACATCAAGAAAGTGGAAGTGAGGGAAAGCACACACACAGATTCAGTAGATTGTATTCGTAAGCTCAATGTACAGTACATATAGATACTGCAAACATCAGATTGTTGGTTTGTGTTGTGTGTAGTTGGGTCATGATGGGGCGACTCCAGAGAGCTGCTGGTTAGTGGAGGAGCTGACTGTTGATGTGCCAACTAAAGCAGTGCGGTATGCGTTTCCCTGTAAATGCTGGTTGGCCAAAGACAGAGGAGACGGACTCACCGCCCGTTTCTTTGATGTACAGGATGCAGAAACTGTCAACATCCCACAGAAGGTACACCATTTCGTTTCCTTCAGCCTTAAAATATTTATTAAATATTATTATATTTTATTACAGAATATACTGTACTATTCAAAAGTTAAGGGTTGGTATAATTTTTTAATGCTTTTGAAAATAATAATAAACTTCTTCTGCTCACCAAGGCTGCATTTATTTGATCAAAAATCCAGTAAAAACAGTAATATTGTGAAATATTATTACAATTTAAAAATAACTGTTTTCTATTTGAAAATATTTTAAGACATAATTTATTCCTGTGATCAAAGCTGAATTTTCAGCATCATTACTCCAGTCTTCAGTGTCGCATGATCCTTCAGAAATCATTCTAATATGTTGATTTGCTGCTGTATACTACAGTAAGTGTACTTCATGAAAGATATTTTTCTTCTAGGTGATCTATGAGGTAACGGTGATAACAGGAGATGTCCAGCACGCAGGTACAGACACACAGATCTACATGACTGTGTTTGGAGTCTACGGCACGTCAGAGGAAATTCTGCTGCCAAAATTAGAGGACAGGTACATATACATACACACACACACACACACACAGTCTGGTCAGCTATCCTTGTAGGGACTCTCCATAGGCGTAATGGTTTTTATACTGTACAAACCATATTTTCTATCACCCTACAACACCCTACACCTAAACCTACCCCTTACTGGAAACTTTTTACTGGAAACATTTTTACTTTCTCAAAAAAACTCGTTCTGTATGAATTATAAGCTTTTGTACCCATGAGGATCTCAATTTAGGTCCCCACCGTGATGCGAGTCCCCATGAGTCTGTGTGTATTCAGGTTTAAGTCCCCACCAGGATATATAAACCTGCACACACGCACACACGCACGCACGCACACACACACACACACACACGCACACGCACGCACACACACACACACACACACACACACACACACAGAAACAGATGGATAATGTACAGCCAGCTGGTGATTATTGCAATATTAATGTAATGTTTTCATGCAGTTTATTTTGCAAAAATATTGATTTGAGTTGAAAAGCACAATAATCTAAGAAAAAAGAATAAAATTAGAATGTAACTATTAGCAAATAGGTTACCTGCAGTGTTCTTTTATTGACAATGATATACTACTATAGATTTTGTTAATATTTTGGATTAGACTTTTATATTTTTATATTTTCTGTTTTCACTTTAAATTTAGTTATAGGAATTTTGTTGTTAATTTTTATTCATTTTTTAAATGTCTAGTTTTATTTTTTATTAATTTTATTTAGTTTTAGTCATTTTAGTACTTTAGTACAAGTGCTAAACTTCTAAACTAAATCTAAACTTACAGTAAATAGCTGAAATAAAATAAGTATTTTTTTAGTGTATTATTTTATTTCAGTTAATGTTTTATTTCAAGTAACTAAATGTTTTTATGGTTTTAGTTTTAGTTAACTATAACAAACCTGTTACCTGGGACCACAGTAAATCTTAAAAATTATGATTATGCATTGAAACATTTTAAAACTGTCTCATTTTTTGTGTTTAATGTGTGTAGGTTTGAACGAGGGCAGAAGGACACATTCAATCTGGAGATTGAGGATATTGCTCCTTTGAGAAAGATGAGAATGCGTATAGATGGTTCTGGAAGCAGACCCGACTGGTTTCTGGATAAGGTTTGTAAGAGAAAGTGACATACATATAGTATAATTTCCCAAGCCTTTAAAAATATTAATGCGTGTATGTATGTAGATTGAACTGCATAACCTGCAGACGGATGAAGTGGCGTTATTTATGTACGAGGAATGGCTGTCTCGCTCATACGGGCCCAAGCGAACGCTCATATGTGAGATGCCTGCAGTGATAAATGACGAGGAAATGGTGGAGCTCACCACCTACACCGTTTCTGTGAAGACCAGCGATGTAACTGGTGCGCACTTCTTTGTAGTGTCTACAACTACTTAAGAACAATTCTTCACAGTTACAGCAGATTGTAACCTATGATTGGTTGCTTTTTAGCGGCTGGAACCGATGCTAATGTGTGGATGATTATTTTTGGAGAGAACGGTGACACTGGAACGCTGACTCTGAAAGAAAGCAACAACACCAACAAGTTTGAGCGCAAACAGACGGACACGTTCCGTTTCCCTGACATCCTCAGCTTGGGCGAGCTCTCGAAAGTGCGCATTTGGCACGACAACTCAGGTGAGCCAATCAGAGCGCTCAGAACAACACTCGTAATGAGCAGATTAGGAAGTTAAACTCAAGGTAGGCCTGTCATCAAACCTGTTTAGATGCTCAAAACAAGTGTGTGTTTGTGTTGACAGGTCTGGCTCCCGGTTGGCACCTGGAGTATGTGGACGTGCATGATGACATCTTGGAGAAGAAGTTTCGTTTCCAGTGTGACCGCTGGCTTGCCAAGAACGAGGATGATGGACAGATAATGAGAGAGCTGGCGTGTGCCAACAACGATGCAGTGGATTTTGATGAAAAAACCAGTGAGACACACGAGTTCACACACACACACACACACACACAAACAAACACACACACACACACACACACACACACACACATACAAATGGAGTGAAGTAAAAACAGTTCAATTTGACAGAATTCAGTTGGAGTTCATAACTTGCCCATTTGCAACCCATTTTACTTCCATAATGTGACGTATTTCCAAGTGAAACAGAATATTAAATGGGAACTGAATGGATGAAAAAGTGTCTCTGTATAACAGGGGATTGAAGAGAATGACATTATTTCTTTGGAATAACATGCATAGATGAATCATTCGCTAAAAGTTCAGGAACGTGTATTGACAGTTAAATATAAAGTACTTAATTGTTGAATTAATTAATTGCATACAGTATATTGCTATTTTTTTGTTTTATTTTATCTGTAAAAATTGTAAACAGTTTCTTAGTCTTATATTTATATATTTTTTATTAATTTGATAATTTATTTATTTGGTAATTTATATATATATATATATATATATATATATATATATATATATATATATATATATATATATATATATATATATATATTAGATTTTAGATAATATAACAGCATGTGTTTTGCCTCATACAGAATATGAGATCTTGGTCACGACAGCAGATACGGATGATGCTGAAACCAAAGAGAATGCCTGGATCGTTCTAGAAGGGAAGAAAGGACGTTCCAAAGAGTTTGTGATGGAGAACTCGACTAAAAAGAAGCGTTTTTTACAGTAGGTGTACATTTGTTTCTCATTCATTTCTAATCGGTTAGCATGTGTTACGCTGCTCCATGTGTGATTTCAGAGGCGCTACGGACCGCTTTGAGTTCTCCTCCAAGGAGCTGGGAGACATCGCTAGTATCTGTCTGGGACACATCCCTAAAGATGGCAAGAAAGTCAAAGTGGAAGCCTCCTGGTTTGTGGAGGAGGTTGTTGTCACGGAGAAGGAGCTGGGCAATAAGTGAGTGATCTTGGACTTTGAAGAGACTCAAAAATGAAAATTGTCATTATTTACTCACCCTCAAGTTTTTCTAAACCTGTATGAGCTTTTTTTTTCTGCTGAACACAAAAGAAAGTATTTTGAAGAATGCTGGTAACTAAACATTTACTGGTAGCCATTGACTTCCACAGTGTGGTAAAAAATACAATGGAAGTCATTGGCTACCAGCCATTCAATTATGGTTTAAACCTTAGGTTCTGGACTACTGAGGATAGTATATGCATGATCTGTATTATCCATAATCTGTACTATTTCACTCAGGTATATCTTCCGTTGTGACGCCGCCATCCCTCTTTCCTCAAAACGGGATGAGTTTCAGACTTTCGAGTGCAGCAAGTTCATTGAGAGCTTCACCAGCAAGGCCCAAAGCCTCGTACCTGTAAAATATGAGCTCATCGTTATCACGGGCGATGAGAAGGGCGCAGGCACAGACGCCAACGTCTTCATCACCATCTTCGGCTCCAACGGTGACTCCGGCCAGAGGCAGCTGACCAAGAAGTTCCAGAACCTGTTTGAGCGCGGCCAGACGAACCGGTTTATTCTGGAACTGCTGGACCTGGGCGATCTGCTCCGCATGCGCGTGGAACACGATAACTCCGGACTCAGTCCCGGGTGGCTTCTGAGCAGGATCGAGATTACAAACACGGCCAACGCTGTGACGACGATCTTCATTTGTGGGAAATGGCTGGACAAAAACAAAGCGGACGGGAGGATAAAGCGTGTGATCTATCCAAAGTATTGACATTTAATCAACCAGTCAATGGTCTGGACAGTATTACTAATGAATATTCATTACACGGCATGTTCATATCAACGATCCTTTGATTATTTACACACTAATGTCATACCAAACCTGTATGACTCTGTGAAACACAAAAGAAGATCTCAGTGTTTTTTGTCTATATTGTTGACAGTCAATGGGGTCCGATGTTGTTTGGACCCAAACATTCTTCAAAATGTCTTATTTTGTGTTCAACAATAGAAAGAAAGCCATGCAGGTTTGGATGTTCATTTTTGGGTGAATTATCTCTTTATAGATGAGGTAACCTCTTTGATGTTTTCCAGCCACAGCTATAAGTAAACCATGACTAAGCTGATGGTTGTAAGCTGTACCTGCGTTTCATTCAGATCAGAAAGTCTTATTCCTACTTTAAGAACTGTGAAAGAATACCAACTTGAAGTCTGAATTATTGTATTTTTGCCATTCTTTTGGTCCCTAATGGATTAGAAATTACACACTTCACCGTTAAATTGTAATGAAATTTTGTTAAGAGATCCCTTAATGTTGTTGCTTGGTTGTTGCTAAGAAAACTCGCATAATTATAAATGGAAAAAAGTTTAGTCACATTTGCGAAATTTCACAGGGAAAAAACCCAGTGTCTTGTCAATAGTGTGGAGACGCTTGAAGCATGAACTGGAACACATGAACACGATTGCTTGGATTCCTACTGAAATTACTGGATTTTGATCGCAGAAATTGGCCAAACAAAATGAAATGCAACTGCACCTATATGAGTCTCTTTCTTCCGCTGAGCACAGGAGAAGATGTTTTGAAGAATGTTGGTTACCAAAAAGTTGACAGTAGCGACTGACTTACATAGTAATTTTTTGTCCGTAATATGGAAGTCAATGGCTACCATCAACTGTTTGGTTACCAGCATTCCTCAAAATATTGTCTTTTGTGTTCAACAAAAGAAAGAAACTCATATAGGTTTGGAACGACAATGATGAGAGAATTTTCATTTTTGGGCGAACTATCCCTTTAAGTTAAAGGTGCAGTTGCATTTACTGTTGTTTGAGGAATTTATTGACAATAGACTGGATCTTTTTTTTGTATGTGAAATTTGGCCAATGTGATGCAGGGGTTTGTTGCAACTCACTGTTTGTCCTTAAGCTGTTGAGAGCATGTCTGGTAATACTGATATTTGGGTTGATGTTTTTCCACTGAAGTGAATGGCAGCTGATTTTTTCATGTCATCTCAAGAACAATTTGAGCAGGGTGAATGAAAGAGTTGTTGAAGGAGTAACTGAATTTATGCCTTCATTTTTAACTGGCCAATCAAATACACTCGCATTCGGACCACATGCATCAGATTGTAATCGTAGGATTTTGGTTTCATGAACATCCAGCCTGCTTGAGATTCACCTCAGCTCTTCTCAAATCATTCAGAAAACCGTTGAAATGGAACAGTCCAGTCTTTCTCCCATCTTCCAGAGTGCCACCTCACCAACGTGCCTCTAAAGAGTTTGTATGATTTGATGGATGTGTGAAAGAAGTTTATTTGTATTTTTAAACATTATTATTTTGTACATATTGTTACCTCTGTGGAGTGCATGTGTGTGCAACAAGGTTTGTGGAGTAAAAAGCAACCCTGAATCCACTGCTTCACTTTTGATCGTCTTTTAATATATTTAAAGCTGCAGTCTTTAACTTTTTTTGGTTAAAAATGATCCGAAATCAATATTTGAGCAAGTCCATAACCAGCCAGTGTTCAAAACTATCACCTTACTTTAGCCTGATTCACAACGGTTAGCTTATAATAATGCTTTCTAATTTGAGTTGTAGGTTTTCGCGGGAAATTCAAGCATGCTGCTGCGTCATAACGTCACGTCTGTAAACATAAAGAAGTTGTCCCGGCTACTAGGCTAAAGCACGTGCGGATGCTGCAGGTGGCGCATCATTTACCCTATGTCCCAATGTTCATCCTATCCATCCTAAATAGTATGTGAGATTAGAATAAGTGTGTCCCAAAGCATAGTATGTTGAAAAGAGTATGCCAAAAGTCCCCGGATGGTCTATTATTTCAGGTCGATTTTTTAAGTGTGGATCTGCGCACACTCTAATGGCTAAAATTGCCCACAATCCACTGCGCTTTAGTGAAGGATTCGGTCCAGAACTACAAACACGAATAAAACGCGTTAGAAAAACTACAAACGTGGCGGATGTCCGCGATCGACCGTAGATAGAAAGGTTTACAAAAAGGGGTTTGAGTTACTAATAATCAACATTTAACCTGGTAAAAAATTATTGTTATATGTTTTATATTTCATCTGCAACAGCAATGTGAACTTTTATAAACATCCTTTTGGTCGTTAACTTTTAAATGCGTCATTACGCAGAAAATATGAGCAGAGTTCACGGCATTAAAGACCCGCGACTGACAGATCAACACGCTACTTCTTTTCTCTCCAATACAGTAGGAAGTTAAATGAAATTAAATGTGGAGGATGTTAACTGTGACAGGATGATTGAAAGGCCAGTTTACAATGACAAGGTGTGTGTATCTATGTGACAGAGCGGTCAGTTAAAGACGCAGTTGTGTGATGTGATAGTATGTCCCAAAGCTTGCCTACTCTTCTACTACACACTCAAAGTGTGCACTTTTTCTTCACCAAAAGAGTACATATAAGGGCGTAGTATAAGTAGGCACATTGGCAAGCAGTATTAGCCTTTTCTCACAGCAGCTGGAATAATTGACCATATGCACGATTACTTCCTGGTTTTAGATAAGCCAGCTCAGTCATTTCCGGTCAACTGTACTGTGCTGTAAGGGGAGCGCCCTTTGCTTGGTTTCTCTACATAATCCATTCACAATTTGGAGAAAAGTTTTGTTTGTCTAAGAGGACCAAACGTCCACGTATACCGTTTAAGGAATGACAAACACGAATGTTAAATTTACGGGAGGGAATCCGGTAAATTATGCGGCAAGTCATTGGCTGCTGTGATTGACAGTGGCAACGGAATGAATCGTCTGATGAGCCGATGTCAAAATAGAGCTGTGCATTAAGTGATTCAGACTAACAAAACTACAGCTGCAGCAAGTCTGTGTTGGATAAAACTTAAACGATGTAGTTATTGAAATTAAAACTAAACATTTCAAAATGTTTTCATGCTTTAAAAATGTGTTCATGGCTATGAACGTAAAATATTGATTATCGAGAATACCATTACAATGTCGTTTAAGAGATTAGCCTAACTGCCTAAACAGTTACGATAGTGTTTATTTGTCAGCATTTAAATGTACAGTCTGGGTACTTTCCTGGGATTACCAGACTCTGCATATAAAATTATGTTAGTTAATAATATAAAACTGTATGTTAATTCCACTATCATTATTTACAGTGTTGCAATTATTTTGTTTCTCAGTTTCTGATAAGAATGAGGCAGGAGAGGTTTCTGCGAGAGTCTCTACCTCTCTCTCTCATATATATATATATATATATATATATATATATATATATATATATATATATATATATATATATATATATATATATATATATATATAGCACATACAGGTGCATCTCAATAAATTAGAATGTTGTGGAAAAGTTCATTTATTTCAGTAATTCAACTCAAATTGTGAAACTCGTGTATTAAATAAATTTAATGCACAGACAGAAGTAGTTTAAGTCTTTGGTTCTTTTAATTGTGATGATTTTGGCTCACATTTAACAAAAACCTACCAATTCACTATCTCAACAAATTAGAATACTTCATAAGACCAGTAAAAAAAAAAAAAAAACATTTTTAGTGAATTGTTGGCCTTCTGGAAAGTATGTTCATTTACTGTATATGTACTCAATACTTGGTAGGGGCTCCTTTTGCTTTAATTACTGCCTCAATTTGGCGTGGCATGGAGGAGATCAGTTTGTGGCACTGCTGAGGTGGTATGGAAGCCCAGGTTTCTTTGACAGTGGCCTTCAGCTCATCTGCATTTTTTGGTCTATTGTTTCTTCATTTTCATTTTCCTCTTGACAATACCCCATAGATTCTCTATGGGGTTCAGGTCTGGTGAGTTTGCTGGCCAGTCAAGCACACCAACACCATGGTCATTTAATCAAGCTTTGGTGCTTTTGGGAGTGTGGGCAGGTGCTAAATCCTGCTGGAAAATGAAATCAGCATCTTTAGAAAGCTGGTCAGCAGAAGCAAGCATGAAGTGCTCCAAAATTTCTTGGTAAACGGGTGCAGTGACTTTGGTTTTCAAAAAACACAATGGACCAACACCAGCAGATGACATTGCACCCCAAATCATCACAGACTGTGGAAACTTAACACTGGACTTCAAGCAACTTGGGCTATGAGCTTCTCCACCCTTCTTCCGGATTCTAGGACCTTGGTTTCCAAATGAAATACAAAACTTGCTCTCATCTGAAAAGAGGACTTTGGACCACTGGGCAACAGTCCAGTTCTTCTCCTTAGCCCAGGTAAGACGCCTCAGACGTTGTCTGTGGTTCAGGAGTGGCTTAACAAGAGGAATACGACAACTGTAGCCAAATTCCTTGACACGTCTGTGTGTGGTGGCTCTTGATGTCTTGACCCCAGCCTCAGTCCATTCCTTGTGAAGTTCACCCAAATTCTTGAATCAATTTTGCTTGATAATCCTCATAAGGCTTCAGTTCTCTCGGTTGGTTGTGCATCTTTTTCTTCCACACTTTTTCCTTCCACTCAACTTTCTGTTAACATGCTTGGATACAGCACTCTGTGAAAAGCCAGCTTCTTTGGCAATGAATGTTTGTGGCTTACCCTCCTTGTGAAGAGTGTCAATGTTTGTCTTCTGGACAACTGTCAGATCAGCAGTCTTCCCCATGATTGTGTAGCCCAGTGAACCAAACTAATAGACCATTTTGAAGGCTCAGGAAACCTTTGCAGGTGTTTTGAGTTGATTAGCTGATTGGCATGTCACCATATTCTAATTTGTTGAGATAGTGAATTGGTGGGTTTTTGTTAAATGTGAGCCAAAATCATCACAATTAAAAGAACCAAAGACTTAAACTACTTCAGTCTGTGTGCATTGAATTGATTTAATACACGAGTTTCACAATTTGAGTTGAATTACTGAAATAAATGAACTTTTCCACCACATTCAAATTTATTGAGATGCACCTGTATAAATTAAGCTTCACTGGAAGTTTATGAGCTGGCTTATCTTTATCCGGATGTTCTAAATAGCGCTCCGTGCATATGGTCAATTAAATGTATCATTTTGATGGTGGATTGTGATCCAGAAAGTATTATGTGTTTATGAAACACGTGAATGAAATTAAATTATATTCCAGTTTTAAATGTGCTTCTGATTACAGATAGCCTGAGTTTACACAAGATTTGTATTTTAAAGAAAATCAGTTTGAAGGGAGCATAGTTTTTTTGGGTTAAAAGAACTTCTTAATATGAAATTCGAATTGGCATGACAATTAGATTAGACTGTACAGAAATTGAAATTCTACAGCTAATACACACTATACTCATAGTGACGCAATGCTGTTGTTGTTAATTTGAGAATAAAGTATAACAATAATACTAATTTGCACGGATTGATGTGACATGAGCTAATTGATCGTTAGATTAAATCACCATTGGAAGCACGATTTATGGTTATGCTTTTTTCCTAAATTGGTCAGATCAAAGTCACTGACTTGTTACTTACTTGTTCAGATGACAATATCCAGTGAAAATTCTTATTTGGGTAATATATCCCAAGATGTAGACTAATCTGTGATTGCGAAGAACATTAAATATCCACACCGGCGCGGTGTCTGACAGCTACATATTACTCCTCAAAACATTAGATCATCCATGCTGGAGCCATGCCAGAGTACAACCCCAGGCAAGCAAGATAATTCGAGAAGCACCCGGCTGCAGCCTGCAGATCGAGGCGGGGCTGCACCTTGGGCGGGTCTGCACGTGTCGCCCCGCCTACAATGCTTATCATTGGTTAGTGGCATCAAGTCATAACGTCGATTCTAGCGGTTTTTCATTTACGCTGTTCTTCGCTGCATGGTGAGTACAGGCGAGCTACATCACTTGTCTAATTTGTTTAATTACAATTTTTAATTGTAAAGTGGCGTTTAGTGTGTTGTTAAAAGGAAATGTGAAGTAGTTTCAAAATAAAATCACATAACTTTACTCAACCATGTCACGCAAGGTGTGAAGGTCTGCTTTTAAAATAACCAGGGCTGCGTTTCCCAAAATCATCGTAACGTTAGGCCTAATACCGCCTTCACGTTCTATCGGAAATTTGATAATTCTCACTATTGAAGTTGTGATTACGAAATGGAAGAGCGTTCTTGTTTATCTAGGAAACTCGTATTTACGATAATTCCGAGAGCACTTGAAGGCAGCATTAGAAACGTTGGTGTGTGTGTGGTTTTGGTGGGATTATGATTAGGATATAGTGTTCCCAAAATAAGCCCCTTAAAAAGAAATACAGTGGCAAAACTGAACCAGCAGAAGTAATATAGGACAAGTTCATATTAACAATAGCTACACAAATTTATATTGTTTTTCTGTGAACAAAATTATTAAATGTAAAATATTTAGATTTTATTATTATTATTATTATTATTAACTATACATCTATTAAAATAAACAGTAAACTACATTTAATAAGAATAATTCAACAAAAAAGTATGATTAAGTTTAACAGTCCTTGAAAGTAGAGCTCGTTTTTTATATTACACACTGTTATGCTGCTATACAGTATATGCACTAGAGCAGGTGCCAAATCCTGCTCCTGGAGGACCACTGTCCTGCAGAGTTCAGCTCCGTCCCCAATAAACACATCTGAACCAGCAAATCATGATCTTATTAGGCATACTAGAAACTTCTAGGCAGGTGTGTTGAGGCAAGTTAGAGCTAAATTCTGCAGGACAGTGGCCCTCCAGGACCGACTTTGGACACCCCTGCACGAGTAAAAAAAAAAAAAAAAACATTTTATGCTAATACTGATTCTCTGTATTTCCTTTTTTTGCAGAGCCTTGTCATTTTTATCCCCACCCCTCCATCTCTCTCCTCTCTTTTGTTGTTCTTCATTTTATAACCCAACGGCTCTTTTAAGAGCCATTTCCCCTTGCAAAAATGCACAAAACTGTGTTAAGCAAGGGGAAATGTGAGCAGTATTTAAAAAACTGCACTAGGGAGTGCCCATTCTGCAATTAAACCAGTATGCCACAACTGTATTATCACATCAAAAATCACTTTCAGTGGGCAGTACAACATCATGGTGAGTTTAACTGTCTTTTGCTTATGTCACTTTAGTTAAAGTTCAATATGGTGCCGAACCAGCCAGCAATGCACTGTGCATGCTTCTGATTTAATTGCTTATGAATTTGTAGTAGAATGTTTAATTTTAAAGCTCAGGTAAACTTCATTTTCTGCATTCCGCACATTGACCATGTGTCTTTGTTGCTCAAATCACAAAAAAAATGTGCTTGCTCATGGATGGTGCTGATGAAAATTCTGTCTTGTGACTGTCCACCGTCCAGAGCAAAATGCAAACAAGTGAAGGTTCAATTTAGGCAATTCTCAACAAACTTATTTTCTTTTTTTACCCTTTCAGATTTCACCATTTTAAAATGTGGTCCAAATTTGCTGAAGCACATCGCCACCCAGTCTTCCTCCTCGGTCCAGCAGCCGCTGCCTCAGTCTTCCTCGGTCCAGCAGCCGCTGCCTGAGTCTTCCTCGGTCCAGCAGCCGCTGCCTCAGTCCTCCTTGGTCCAGCAGCCGTAGCCTCAATCTTCCTCCTCAGTCCAGCAGCCGTAGCCTCAGTCTTCCTCCTCAGTCCAGCAGCCGCAGCCTCAGTCTTCCTCCTCAGTCCAGCAGCCGCAGCTTCAGTCTTCCTCCTCAGTCCAGCAGCCACTGCCTCAGTCTTCCTCGGTCCAGCAGCCGCTGCCTCAGTCCTCCTTGGTCCAGCAGCCGTAGACTCAGTCTTCCTCCTCAGTCCAGCAGCCGCTGCCTCAGTCTTTTGTGTTTGGAGTTCACGCAAAAGATGAAGACAATGACTGGTAACCAAACAGTTGGTGGTCCCCATCGACTTCCATTGTATTGGGGGGAAAAAATACTATGGAAGTATATACATGTACAGTCATAGACCAAAATTTTTGGGTGAACTATCCTTTTACGCAGCTCCTTGGCTGAAGTATACTTACTTTTGTAGATGTGCTTACAGTGTTCAGAATGTTAATACTCTCAGCTGTTGTTGTATTTATTATTACATGTATTTATTATAACAGTTTCTTCCCCCAGGCAATCCAACTTATGAACAGTTGAATGCCCCCCCCCCCATTATGCAATAACAATGTGCAATGACCTTATATTTATTTGCTACCACCTCCATCCTTGTACATCCCTGTATCACCTTTTATTCCATCCAATTCTATCATCTATTGCACAGCTGTATCTACAATAATTTATGTTTCAATTATTATTATTTTTTTTGTTTATTTATATTTATATATGTGTATTTTTTTTATTCTTATCTTATTTTTATTGTCTGTGTGTCGTTGTTGCCTCTGTAAACTGGAAGCATATGACACTAAAACAAATTCCTTGTATGCGCAAGCATACTTGGCAATAAAAGCTCTTTCTGATTCTGATTCTGAAGAAAGTGTGTAAAGGATGTTAATGTTTAACCAGAGATTTATATGTACAGAAAGATGTGTTATATACAGATGTACAAATTTCACCTTTCTTTATCAGAATTAAACTTTCATGCCTAAATAAATAACAAGGAAATAATTGTATTGGCATGTTATTCATATACAAACAATGCTGGTATTTTTACCATAAGCTTTTCATTGTCAAGTAAATCCAAAAATTATTAATTTGTTAACAATATGGTTCATTAGTTAACATGAACTAATAATGAACTGCACTTATACAGCATTTATAAATCTTTGTTAATGTTAATCTCAACATTTACTAATACATTATTAATCTTGCTAACATTAGTTAATGCTCTGTTAACTAACATGAACAAACAATAAACAACTGTATTTTCAATAACTAACGTAAACGAAGATTAGTAAATACAATAACAAATGTATTGCTCATGGTTAGTTCATGTTAGTTAATACATTAATGTTTAATGAACCTTATTGTAAAGTGTGACCATTAATTTTAATAACATCTTAAGACATGACACTTGCTGAGAATATTTAACTTTTATTTAAATGTTAATAATACATGTAACAGTAAAGCATATACTGAAATTAAAATAAAAATACGACCATAAATAACTTATAAGTGGTAAATGACCAATGCACATGAATAGAAATAACTTAAAACTTAAGTTGTAAATAAACTATATTCGTTGACATTGCGATTGCAATGTGACAAGTCAAAAGCAGTAATTGGATTCTTGCGTGGAAATGTACGTAATGAAACGTTTTCCAAAAATTAACAAATTTATAATGTATTGTTTAATACTATATATTTTTTACCAGGTACTATATATTTTTACCAGGTATAAGTAATTAACGGGTTCACAGTTTTGTTTTATATAATTAAATACCATGTAGGCCTATTGTTTCAACCGCATTTCCTATTTACCGCGGCGTCGACGTCATTACTTTGTCACTAACCAATGAGAATCATTGTGGGAGGGGCGACACGTGCAGCCCCGCCCCAGGTGCAGCCCCGCCTCGATCTGCAGGCTGCAGCCGGGTGTACTTGGATAATTCCGCAAGTAACTGCAATTCAGGGGTTTCAAACATAGATGGCGACAAAGGGGCAAAACCTACGGACTGCAGCTTTAAGTATTTAAAGGGTTAGTTCACCCCAAAATGAAAATTATGTCATTAATTACTCACCCTCATGTCGTTCCAAACCCGTAAGACCTTTGTTCATCTTCGGAACACAAATTAAGATATTTTTGATAGAATCTGAGAGCTATCTGACCCTGCATAGAGAGCAACGCAACTGAAATGTTCCCAGGTCCAGAAACGTAGTATATACATCAGTAAAACAGTCCATGTGACATCAGTGGCTCAGCTTCAGTTTTGCGACGCTACGAGAGTACTTTTTTTGCACAAAGAAAACAAAAATAACAATTTACTCAATTCTTCTCACCCGAGTTACGTCTTCCGCCATTTTGGAGAGTACCCAAGAACGTATTTGACGTAATCAGCGTTATTTACATTCGGGGGGAAAGCGTGCATGAATGTATAATCTGCGTAATAAGCGTTGTTTACACTTAGGAGAAAGCATGCGTATGTATTGTGATACTCTCTAAAATGGTGGAAGACGGAACTCTGGGGAGAAGAATGGTTGAGTAAATTGTTATTTTTGTTTTCTTTGCGCAAAAAAAGTACTCTCGTAGCATTGCAAAACTGAAGCTGAGCCACTGTTTTACCGATGTATTTACTACGTTTCTGGACCTGGGAACATTTCAGTTGCATTGCTATCTATGGAGGGTCAGATAGCACTCCGATTTAATCAAAAATATCTTGATTTGTGCTCCGAAGATGAACGAAGGTCTTACGGGTTTGGAACGACATGAGGGTGAGTAATTAATGAAATAATTTAAATTTTGGGGTGAACTAACCCTTTAAGAATAATAGTATATAAAAACCTTACTGACTCCAAATGTTTGAATGGTATTGTATATATAAAAAAAATTGTATCAGGAATAAACCACTCAAATGTTCTTTTTAATGGCACAAGAAGATACAAACAGAACCAAATTCATCATAGTGGAAGTATAAACATTTGAAGCGCTCGGTGTGTGTTTAAGTGCTCTAAACTGTCTAAAGAGCTTTTGGTCACATTATATCTGCAATCAGCAGAAAAACAAACCTTTGAAAGTAGGAAAAATGAATGTGTATGTATGTGTATAAATGTGTATGTCAGTCGGCTCCCTCTGTGGTGACTGAAGACACAGCATTGACGTAATAAGGTCCCTCGTTCAGGTAGGTCTTCAGCTTTAAGTAATTGTGCGCTCCAAAGTTCTCCTGAGCGCTGGAGGAGCTCAGCAGTGCCCCCACCAGCTCAAACTTACAATCCTTGGCTTCTTTTCCCGTCCCCACTGAGCGATCCATCACCCACTCCACGAATCCAGGAGTGTCCATCATCAGCTGCTGAGCCCACGGCTGACAGCCAATGGCCTGGACACAAAACAGAGGACAAAACAGCTGAGACATGCACTAGATCAATACACAGACACAAAGAAACACACACACACAGAGCATCGTTCCTACTTCAGCTGGATTTAACAGATCGGAGAGATTTGCTGCTTGCAGTCGAGGGAGGACTTGAAAATTATGGAAGCTTATTTACTCCATGGAATATGAATATATATATATATATATATATATATATATATATATATATATATATATATATATATATATATATATATATATATATATATATATATATATATAAAAGTTATGACTTTTAAAAATCTCAATTCTGAGTCAGATTTGAGAGAATTGTGAGGGGAAAGTCAAAAGTACTGTAAAATGTAAACTCAAAATTGCAAATAAAAAATTTGAATTACGAGAAATAGTTCGAACCGTGAAATAATCTCAGAAATGAGAGAAAAAAAGTTAGAACTGCAAGAATAACTCAGAATTGTGACCAAAAATCAGAATTAGATATTAGATATATGTTAGATATTAACTTTGATTTGTTTAAAAAAAAAAAAAAAAAAAAAAAAAGGCTGAATTGAGAGAAAAAAGTCAGAATTTTGAAAAAATAATCTTGGAATTGTGGGGAGAAAAAGTTCAAATTGTGAAATGTATAAGAAAATGTGAGAAAAAAGTTAGAACTGTGAGAAAAAGGTGAGATATAAAGTCAGAATAGCAAAATAAAAACTCTGATTTGTGAGATATAAACTGAGAAATGTCAGAAAAAGTTTTTGAGATGCAAATCGGCTTTTTAATTTTTTTTTATTCAATGCCAGAAATACGCCTCCATAGAAAACAGAGCCATCAAGTTGGATGTTTTTCATTTAATACGTTATGGATTACTTAATACAGCACCTGTATGAACAAGAATAAAGTTCAACATAAGCCTTAACTGTTTATATTAACTATATTTCTATTTTTTCCTATATTTTTATAGTTTTATTTTGTGACAATGTTCATGACATTTCAAGACAAAATTTGTAACCGACATGCACTGCTTCATGTTAGACGTTGATCGGTTTGTGTCAAACACACACACACACACACACACTCTCTTACAGTGAAGATTCGTAGCGCGCTGCAGTGGAGCTCTGGGAAGGGCTGTGTGCTTATGTTTCGGATCATCAGCATGGGCTGAGAGCTCAGACGGTTAAACCACGACTCTGTCAACAGTAACAGGTCATCCGTCTGCTGCTCCACCTACACAAACCACAGACATCTCACAGCAAAACCCATCATCTGAACACAATTCCTCTGAAAAACACAGCGACACACTCACAGGTAACGTGAGCAGCTGAGCCAGAGCCTCCAAACATCTGACCCGGAGGTCAGTGGCTCCATCAGCGGCCACTTTACTCATTCTCTTCAGCACAGACGTGAACTTCTCTCCTGTAACAGACGGCTGAGTGAGAAACAGTTAAAATCAAAGTCAAACATCCCTGTAACTAGTGGGGCTAAGTATACTAATTCATTCTGGTTAGAATCAGATTCCTAAGCTATTCATTTGATTCAATTCAGATTCATTTGGGAGTATTTTGATTTTAGTTTCCCTTTTGCTTACATATGAAAGAAATTCTCTCTATTTATTAGTATTAAAAACAGTTAAAGCAATTTAAATATAAACAATATTTATTAAACAATTCCAAAGATTATGGATTCAATTTTGATTAATTTTGGAATATTTCAGTTTTAATGACCCTTGTGCTTACATATGAAAGTGATTCTCTCTTAGATAATGCTGTAAATTATACAGAGAATTAATGTAAGAATTAATGTTAAATAATTAATGTCAGAGTTTTCAGTTCAATTGCTATTTTGTTTAACATATAAATTAATCAACACAACCAAAACTGCTCTGTGGATAGCAACAGTAGTAAACTTGAAATTGCAATTCTGTGTAAATATTATAACATTATTCAATTTTATACAACTGTTAAATTCTACAGAAATTATTGTAAAATTATAAATTGAAAACTTTAGTTATAAATGCCCATGAAAAGAGGATACAGAAAGTTTGCATCTATAAAGAGCCTTTCTGAATGATTCATAAAAGGATTCATAAGAGTCATTTGTCTGCGAATCAAACTACACTTGTCATCCTGTACTGTACATGCCATAACTTCACTGAACTACTAGGTTTTATTTAAAAGCAGATCTGAAACATAAACAGCCCTAATTTGAATGGTATATTGTGCAGATGCTTTCACAAACACACCTACCTGTTTTCTGCAGGACTTGTTTTCCCTCCACAGTACTGCCAAGCACTCCGAGAGTATCCAGGGCAACAGGAGTAAGTGTGGGGTCAAGGTTCATCGCCATGGAGAAGACCACCTCAAGAAACACTGGGTACTTCTCACAGACCTGCTGAGGACTGTCCATGATCGCCAGACTGCCAAAGAACTTAACCAGTCCTATCGTAATAATAGTATTAATAAAAACAGAGAAGAAAAAGAATGCTTACAGCAAACTAACAATTTGACATTTCCAACAATATAAGGATTTAAAAAGGATAAGGATTTAAAAATAAGTAATAATAATAATAATAATAATAAGGATATTTACAATTTTAGCAATCTCAATATAAAAAAATTTATATTCAAATATTTATATTCAACAGTCTCCATGACATTTTACATGACTGCTGAATAAGGACTTATAGATAGACAGACAGACAGACAGACAGACAGACAGATAGATAGATAGATAGATAGATAGATAGATAGATAGATAGATGAATAGATGGACAGATGGATAGAGAGATAGAGATATTATTATTTTCAATGACATTTTCAGCACTGTGAACATAAACAATTTATAATGAACAATTTTAGAAGTTCTAATTTCCAAAGATTACTGGATACAGATTTATTTATTTATAAATAATAATAATAATAGTAATTATTATTATTATTATTATTATTATTATTACTACATTTTCAGCAGTCTGAACTAAAACTAAACTAAAACAAAAAATAACTAAAACAATTCATATTAAATCATTTCCATGACTTTTCCATGGCTTTTTAAGATTTGCAGACTCAGAAATCAAATGAACCCTTGTGATATTTCCAGGTTTTTCATGACAGTGGAAACTCAACTGCGTCTGAATCAGAGAATCACATTCATACACTCACCTGGCAGGTAAAGGCTTGAGAAGGGGTCGGATTCTGCAGCGATGATCATGTTGGAGATTTTATCCATGATGCCTTGCTGTGCCAGATACTGACGGCCATGTTGACTCTGAGCCAGATTGGTCACCATCTCTATAGCTGTTGCTCTGGGAAGAGAAGAAAATAAGTTTATCTCTGTAAGCATAAAAGTTTTTTATATTGTATTATCATATGATTGTGTGTGTGAGATCATTACCTGACCAACACATCGTCTCCGGTCAGTTCCTCCAGCATCTGTGAGATTAAACCGCTGTTGGCACAGTAACCCAGAGACACTGGAGACACTGTGGACACCTCCACTATCAACTGCACACACACACACACACACAGCAGAACAGACATGATTATGCTTAAATCCATCAGAAAGATCCCTCCTTCCATCCATAGATGATCACAAACCTCATAAACTCTGTATCTGATGATGTCATTGGTGAGCATCACGTCCTTTAGCTTGTTCAGCAAATCAGAGCGGAACAGAGCATCAAGCCCCGCCTTCGTGTTGCTGAGTTTACTGAGGGCAGCTATCGCCTGACCAAAAACACAACAAAGCCAAATTAAAGGAAAAACGCAAACTTTAATGCATTTCATGCAAAAAAAAACAAACAAACAGTGGTGTTGCAGTGCAGCGTAGGTCTCAGTACCTCTTTGGCCACAGCGATACGCTCGACGCAGATGCACTGAATCACATCACACAGGATCTCTGCACTGTTCAGCATCTGGGTCACTCCATCAGCGTGACCAGCCACACGGCCGATCTGAAACAAAAAAACACGTCTGGATCCAAGGCTGCTGAAGACGTGGACAGAGACTGCTGCGCTCTATAGTGCACCACTGACCTGTGTGAGCGTGAGCACTTTGACCAAGTCGTTCGGATGATTCAGTCCACTCTGGAGCGCCGTCTTGTAGTTCTGAGCCAGCTGGACGGGTTCTAAAGCCTGCAGGACACGACTCAGGATTTCCACACACACCTCGATCTGCTCTCTGCACCAAAACAATCCATGACATGTTTCACCCTTTCTCTATTCTCAGCTTAATTTTTGAAAGAATATTCCTGAACCTAATCAATGCACACACACACATCTACGATGCATTTGTACAGCCGCAGCCCTATTGCACATCAATATCTTATTTTAAAAGAGCAAGAAAATCCTGTTTTTCATGTTATGAGCATCTCCTGTACAGTATCATCTCAAATTATTCTCAAACTCAAAGAATGTATTACCTGCTAATATATCACACTGTTAAGCTGGTGTTTTATGCAAAACAAAGAGGTTGAAGTTTTTCATTATAAGTTCAGTAAGTTTTATTTACACAAACATGTTTCTTAGAGCTCCTTTAACTTTTGTAGCGATTACATTTTTTATTTCAATCCTTAAAGCAGATTTAAAAACATGGAATGCCTTTAAACTCTCTAAATTAATAATTTTACAAAAATAAATAACTATATATAAGCAAAATATATCCTGCTTAGATTGAATACGTTTGTGCTTAATGATAATGCCTGGTTGTTATTCGAGTAGGTTTAACAAAAGTTCAAAAAAAGGATCAACTTTATACGAAAATTCAAATAGCTATAAAATGCATAAAACGACATATTATTTGAAGACTGAGGAATAAGTAACGTTAAATCAAACTGCTCATGTACACAAGTGTCAGTGTGCAGCCTGTAGTATTTATGTCTCTTGACTCAGCACTATCAACACTCACTTGTCATTTGTGTTTAAAAGGCCGAATATGATCTCCAGTCGGGCTCCAGACACCGCCTGCCTCAAACCGCTCACGGGTGTCGCTAAAACGGCCGTCCTGAGGCTCTTGAGCTCCTGGATCGGATCTTCTGATTCACAGATTTCATTCAGAAGACTCTCTATAGGCGCCGCCATCATGTGCAAATGTTTGCGTCACGTGACCGAGGGGCGGGAAACGTGTTATTGTGCTCATTTGCATATCGTTTGCAGAACTGTCAAACTGTGATGAAAAATGAGAAATATATCCTTACAAAAATTACCACAAAATAACCATAATGTTAATGTTATTGTTATACTGTTAAACTGTGGTAACTTATATTTTGCTACCATTGTTATCAAGAAAATAAAGTAAAATACAAATGTAATCAATACAACAACAACAACAACAACAATAATAATTATTATTATTATTATTATTGTTATTCAGTGTAAATTCTTAATTGAATGATCATTGAATTTTTTTTTTATTTTTTTATTTCACATCATTATATATAAAGTAGTACATAACTCTGGTAACTGGTAAACTGAACAAAAAGAAATAAATCCTCACAAAAATTGTTATGATAACCATAATGTTCGCCAAAATACATAGCTATTGTTAATACTGTTAAACTGTGGTAACTTGTATTTTGCTACCATTGCCATCAAAAAATAAATTAAAATACAAATGTAATCAATAATAATAATAATAATAATAATAATCATAATTGTATTATTATTATTACTTTTTATTTAGTGTTAATTCTTAATTGAATGATCACAATAGTTATTGTTAATACTGTTAAACTGTGGTATTGCATTTTGCTACCATTGTCATTAAAAAATAAAGAAAAATACAAATGTAATCAATTAATACAACAATAATAATAACAATTATTATTATTATTATTACAATAATAATAACAATTATTATTATTATTATTATTATTATTATTATTCAGTGTTAATTCTTAACTGAATAATCACTGAAATTTAAATATTTATTTATTTATTTCATATTTTACAGTAGAACGTAACTGGTAACTGGTATTTTGGCGGGAACAACGGATCCCGTGACAGCCGTGTAACTTTAGGGAAGTCCAAAAGTGGAGGAGTGACGACATGTAAACACGTAATTTGACGTATAAATCGACGCCATGTAAATCAACTTGGACCTAATTTTATTAAAATACATCTTTCGTGTTATTTATGTTTTAATTATTAAGTTTTGACGAGTGCATAGCATATTTGAGGAGTCACGCGCCATTTTGCTGCAGGTGAGCGTTCAGGTAACGTATAAACGCTCTGTATTTTATTATTGTACAATTTGTGTTCGTACATCTACCCAATTTTAATTAGTTTGCTTGATTTGCGTCTGTGAAGTGATTGTGGTGTATATGAGAGATTGTTTTCAATATAAACACCGGGATTTGATTGTGAGGAGAGATTCTGTAGTTCTTCCATCAACGGGCCACTAGATGACGCCATTGGGGCTTGTTGTCTCTCCTGTATCTTCATTAATTGATTGTTATTTGCCACTGTTAATTAAAATTTGTGTAAAGGAAGTTTCCCTTACTGTGATGGTATCATGTCGTCATCCTATGATACTTTCATATATACCATCGTAATGATTGATTTCCGTATTTAGTTACTATATCATGGCCAGAAAACCCTGGCAATGCTATGAACCCTGTGGAAAAAAAAAAATAAATAAATCAATAAAAAATGAATACACCTACAGGTTCAGTGTGCAAACTAAACAAAGAAAAAAGCTGGTGAATTTACTTGTTCTTGAGGTTTAAAGGGGACTCAATCCTCTTTTTAGTTGTGATATAGTGTCTCAGTCTAAATTACACTCACACTGGTGAATTTGTAAACCAAACAAATTAGAATATAATAATAATAATAATTTATATTATTATTCCTATAACAGTAATATTGGAAAACAATTCTGTAAAATAAATGAAAATGAGTATTTCACAGGTATATTAATTTACCTTATTCTACAGTAGGGAAATTATACTTTTGTTTTAATTTCTACACTTGCAAGCAGGGCCTAAAACTTTTTGCCACATCTGCCATTTTAATCATGATACAGACAAACACCTGTCAGCAGAGTTTTGTCTGACATCTGGAGATTATGTCATACTGTGTTTTTATCATAAATTGATGTAAAATAACTGTTGCAGTGCTGCAAATCTATTAACTTTTTACCACAACAAGAATAGCAATGTACAGTGAAAGAATTGCAAGATCTAGTCATTAGCTACTTTTATAAGTAATCGCAACCGCATTTAAAAATATTTTGACACGAAAATTCAAATATTTCTCTATTAATCTATTAGTCTGCATTGCTTGAACATCTGTTCTGAGAAATTATATTTTTCTCCCATTCGAAAATGAATCCTTCATTCATAAGGGATTTATATGTCACTACCGAAACTTTGCTGCTTGTACAGGGTATGGCAGTTAGCAGTACGAAAAACAAAACTTTTATTCAAATTCTGAATGGATTATATGTAGCCTAGAAGTGCGCAAATAGCCCTTTCTTTTTAATCACTAAAAAGGAGTCACTTACTTCAGTTCATCGCGATCTCACAAACTTCCTTTATATTCATGTGCAGGAAAAAATATCCGGTGTTTAGAGGTGAGTGAATTCAGACTAACTTGAACACAGTGGCCAATCACAGGTGTTCAAGAAATCAACAGATATGTCTGTGATTGGCTACATTGCTCAGCGCTACGAAAACACGTTGTAAATAGAATCTTTAGGCGATTTCCAGAGCGCAAACACAAATACGCAATAGAGCCTTTACCAAATCTGTTTTGCCAATATCATATTATTACAGTTTTAACTGAAGGTGCTTTTGACTGCGTGAGAAAATAGATGTGTGGCGTGAGAGCAAGAGAAAAGTGTCAATTGCGTGAGTCTCACGCTGAATGCGTGAGAGTTGGCAGCCCTGGTGTATGTTTCTCTATAGCAGTGTGTATTTGTGTGGTGTTTGTATCTGTACGTCTCTTCACATCAGTGTTTGTGGATTCTGTGAGTGTGTGTGGTGTGTGCCGATCTATTGCCGGGTATTGAGCAGTAATCCCTGTTAGATGGTGGGAATGTTGGCAAATTGCCAATGGATAACGCCAGGATCATTCCAGATTATTCCACAATGGCAGCTCCTTTTAATGCCAGCCACACAAGTGCCCATCCGTAGAGCTTCTGCGGCGGGAGAAAATGTCTTAGGGTGCCCATGTTTCATCCTTATGCCTTCTTATGCCACATCTGTCTATCTGTGTAGACAGTACACAATGCATAACAAACTAACATTTTTTAACATTACATCACATTTAGTCATTTAGCAGAGGCTTTTATCCAAAGCGACTTACAAATGAGGACAATAGAAGCAATCAAAATCAACAAAAGAGCAATGAAATGCAAGTGCTATAACAAGTCTCAGTTAGCTTAGCGCAGTACACGTAGCAAGGTTTTTTTTAAATTATAGAATAAATAAAAAGAAAACCGATAGAATAGAAAAAGAACAGTCTCTTATGCTCTTCAAGGCTGCATTTATTTGATCATAAATCATAATCTGAAATATTTTTACTATTTAACATAGCTGCTTTCTATTGTAATATATTGTAAAATGTAATTTATTCCTGTGATGCAAAGCTGAGTTTTAGCATCATTACTCCAGTCTTCAGTGTCACATGATCCTTCAGAAATCATTTTAATATGCTGATTTGCTGCTCAAGAAACATTTCTTGTTATTATCAATTTTGAAAACAGTTGTACTGCTTATTATTTTTGTGGATTTTTTGATGAACTGAAAGTTCAAAAGAGCAGCATTTGTTTGAAACATCTTTTGTAACATTATAAAAGTTTTTACTGTCACTTTTGATCAATTTAATGCATCCTCCATGAAAAAGAAGTATTCATTTCTACTTTTAATTAATTAGTAGTATATATAAGCATATTTGTGCGTCTTCATGTGACCTCCTGACTGTGGCTTTAATTATGGGTGGGATACTCCTGTTTGCCCACACGCGAATCAAACCAACTCAACCGTGTTTGTGGAAGAGACTGAAATCAATGGCTTTACTGATGAACATCATCTCGGCCTTTACAAAGAGTCTGTATGTCCACGATCAAAGCGGATTTGCTTGAGATTCAGTCTTTTTCTGTCCTCATATATTCTTGTAGAATATCTTCATTTTTCTTTAAATGCTACTGTGTTAAAATTTAAGCTGCTTCAGTTTCACTGTGTGTGTGTGATTGAAATAAGGAATGTAAACTAAATTTCCCTATCAGAGACAAAGTCACCGCATTTTTTTAGGAACAGAGAGGAGAAAGTACACATACACACCCATATAAACACACACACACACACACACACACACACACACACACAGAGTTCTGCCTAAATAGACCTTTGCTTCTGAGTGTGTGTGTGTTTTTGTGTGTTTCAGAGCAGGTCATCAATAGCCTCCCTGTTCCTCTGAGGTAAAATGAGATCCTACACACACACACACACACACATACACACACACACAGATACACACCAGTTTAACCTCAATCCAAGAGCAAAAATAAAACGGCAAAGACCCACCTTCTTTTCTGAAAGACATTACAGTCCCAGTGCCTTCACACACATGCACTCACACATTATGGTAATAGAACTAAAATAGTTGGTGTTGTTCACGTCTCATTTCTTTTGGATTACAGCTGTAGCGTAATTTTTAGTGTACACTCATACTGTTATTACTGTAATGACACGATTAGGGTATTCGCTGATTCGTTTTTAACAGTCTCCAGATCTGTTTCAATAAAAGCATACTAAGTTTTCTACAGTTCAAAATAATAAACAAACCAAATAGTTATAGTATCATTTTATGACAATAACTATTGCTCAGCGGTTTCTCTTTTATAGCGCAGGAGACTTGATGGAATTTTCAGTTTTATTTTGTTAATATTATTCAGCAAGGATGCGTTAAATTTATCAAAAGTGATGGTAAAGACAATGTTATATCAAATAAATGCTGTTCTTTTGAACTTTCATTTCATCAGATAATTCCTAACAGTTTCCACAAAAACATGAAGCAGCACAACTGTTTTCAACATTGATAATAAACAGAAATGTTTCTCGAGCAGCAAATCAGCTAGAATGATTCGAATGATTTCTGAAAGATCATGTGACAATGAAGACTGGAGTAATGATGCTGAAAATTCAGCTTTACATAATTAATTGCATTTAAAAATATATTCAAATAGAAAAGTCATTTTAAATTGCAATAATATTTCACAATGTTACCGTTTTTACTGAATTTTTGATCAAATAAATGCAGCCTTGGTTAGCACAAGAGACTTCTTTCAAAAACATTTAAAAATCTTACCGACTTTAAACTTTTGAATGGTAATGCAAAAGAGGCAATTATTGACATACATTACAGAGCTATAAAATTGTGGATTTGTTGAGAAATGTTTGAGTTTATTTTTGAAATCTTAGACTTTGGTATCTTGGCAAACTTGAGTTTAATAGACAGTTACAGTTGAGACCGGTTCTGAAAGAATCTGAGATATTTCTGGAAAGCAGCTGACTTTAAGCCCCATTTTTTATCCTTTTTGTCTCATTCTTGTAAAGGAGAAACAATTAATGAGATTTCATTTTTGGCGTTTCTTTCGCATGCATGTCCTGACGTGTTAAAGCATCTTTAGAGCCCACCGGTTTCCCCTCTTCCCTTTCCTCTCTGTGGGCTCATAGTCAATCATTGTGAACCTCTAAGAGTGTGCGTGCGTGTGTGTGTGTGTGTGTGTGTTTGTTGGTCTCTTTTGGGTGGACTCGTTTCTTGCTCTGGGTCGGGCAGTTATTTTGGGCTCACAGACTGAGGCGCACTGTCACTGCTGCGAATCTGTATTTACGCTTCTCCGATTGGCCTGTTTTGTTTGTGTTTCTCTCACTGGTCAGTTTTATTTGTCAATGTTTGACCGGCTGTGTTTTTGTGTTGTGTTTTGGCATGTTGTGTTAGCTTGATTTGTGTTTCCTGCTGTACGGCGAAGAGAAATAGAGTGCTTGTTTTGTTTAAAAGGCAGTTACTCAATCCTAAATTAGTTTCATGAATGTTTGTTTGTGAAGTTAGATTGATCAAGCACTCACTGTGTATGTTTCGGAGTGAGCAGATCAAACAAAAGACACGGAATGAGGAAAAATGAGGAGATGGGAAGGCTTAAATGAGCTGAAATTAAATGTTCAATATAAGTGATTGTTCATACAAAATGTAAATTCTGTTATCAATTATTTACCTTCATGTTGTTATTTCTTGGATGAAACACAAAATGAGTTAGCAAGGAGAATGTCAAGTCTGTCAATCATCCTCTAAAAATGTCTAAATATGCAGATAAAAGATATATGCATCTATGATTAAATGGTAACACTCCTCTTTTTTCTCACCTCAAAAACTTTACTAAAAACAGATATTGCAAAAATACACAAAACACACCTCTTACTGTGCATATCCAACCCAAACTGCTAAAATTCTATATGAGGTATGTATTATTTTGTGTATTTTTGAAGTAGAGTTTTTTTTTTAGGAAGGTTTTTAAACATACAAAATAGAGAGAAGCGTGTTACCATTTCATTTCAAGTTTCAGACAAATTAGATAAAGTAGATCAATACAAGTTACTATATATTTCACTACAAAAAGAAAAAGTAATTGAGCCTCAAGTGCTTTTTTTGAACAGTGAACACTATTGAGTGACTCAAATGAATCTGTGATTCTGTTTTTTGAAATAAACCAATTCACTAAAATGAATCAGATTTCATTTTCGGATAAGTAGACCAATATAGGTAAAGTAGATCGATACAAGCTACAATATACTGTATTTTCACTGCAAAAAAAAAAAAAAAAAAAAAAACTGTTAATGATGCACAAGTGAACACTGCTGAGTGATTCAATGAATCTGTGAATCTATTCTTTGAACCTGTTTTTTTAAATGAGCCTCAACCGACTCACTAAAATGAATCACATATTCTATTTGAGAAAATAAATTTTGGTGGATGGGCGAATAGATGAATAGAGACAGAGACAGACAGATTTTTCTTTTTCTGCTGTTTTGTTTCTAATCATGGTCAATCTGTTATTGTGATGTCATGCAAACACACATTGAGACCATCACACGTGTTTTATGTTTGTGAAACACAGACGTACTGATGTCACTGTGTGAATGTGGGTCAGAATATTGAGGTCAGCAACTGTGGATGATTTGTTTGGTTCATTTTGTACATTTGTTACATCCAGGCAACAAGAGTCTTCAGAGCAGATGTCTGTAAAAGTAAACACAGTTTATGCAGAAATAAATGTATGCACAGCACTACACATTTTAAAAATATTTTGCATTCATCAGTAGTCTCCATTTGGGAAGAAACATTGAGTCTTCAAACACACACACACACACACACACACACACACACGTACACAGTGTTATGTAAGTGAGTACAGTGGCACTTTTCTCTGCAAGCTGAGTTTCCCGTTGGTAAACCACACACACATATACACATATATGAAGTGAACGAGTGTTAAGAATAAGAAACACACTCAGTTTTTCATGTGCGTTGGTTCACAGAGAGGAAAGACTATAGATCTCACTTTAGATCCACATGAAAAGCTTCATTCAATGAGTTTACTGAAAAGAGCAATTCTACATGCAGTGCCAGCTTAGAAACTGGCTACATTTAAGGCCTATTATACCGTAGTGCAGTTTGATTAACATATTTATATACCATGTTATTTTTAAAAAGGATGGTTCTTTATAGTAACCGTTATATTTAGAACCGCATCAACCTGAAGAACCGTTTTATACTAAATTAATTCATTTAGGATTATTTATTCCTCATTATTGATTTTCTGGAGCTCAACCATCCAGCTACACACTCTCAAACAGTTCTTGATATCCTTCTGAAATTGGCTATAAATTTTAACTTTGAAATTGTAACCAATCATCTACCAAATGCCATAACTTTTTTCTTTTTTTCCTCAATATTAACACCTTTAAGAGTCTATATACCACATTTGAATCATGATTCTTTATGGAACCTTATAGAAAGGGTTCTTTTTAGATCCAAAAAGGTTCTGCTGTTGCTACAAGCTGAGGAACCCTAATCTGGTAGTGTTTAGACTGTATTATAAGGCACTGCAGTATTATCAAAGCGCTTTGTGGAGTACAAATGTAAATCACTTAATTGGTACCGTAAGTTACTTCAAAGAATACTCTGGTAATACCATGGTACTTTGATATAGACTGTATAATTCTGAATGATTACCATGGCACCTTGTCCAAAAACATCATGGCGTTTAATTGATACTGTAGAGCGTAGAAGAAAAATACTATGGTATTACTATTAAGGTAGTGTCTAAAAACCATTATTTTATTACCATAGTACCACATCCAAAAAGCTATGGTAATGCCGTGGTATTTCTTTTGTAAGGGTGCTGCTCTCTCTCTCTCTCTCTCTCTCTCTCTCTATCTCTCTTTCTCTGTAGTCTGTCATTAGTGTTTTAAAGGGAAGCGTGTGGTTGTTTCCGTAGCGATGGTCATCTGGAGGCGGGAGTGAGCGGTCAGTAATATAGCAGGAGTACAGAGGAGACATGCGTATATATAAACATAATTACTACATGCGCACCCAGCAAAATATACATCTCACAGCCTACAATTACGCCTCCCTCCCTCCTCCTCTCCAGCTCTGCTCCTCCGTTTCTCTCTCAGAGCAGCTGCCAGTGCATAACAGGAGGGACAGTTTTGAGGTTTGATTTAATTTATGAAAGCTGATGCAGTATTTGTGGATTTGTGGGAGGACTAGTTCATTTTGCGGAATTTATTTTTCCTAGTAACACCTAACACTGTTCGGCCCAAAGACCACAGATAAAAATACAGTAATGCATTAAAAGTACCACTATACCATCCTGTTACCTTGGCTTTTTGGACTTCATCCATTGATTACCATGGTAACATGGATCACAATGTCATAAATATATTGCTAATGACTTGTATATATGGGTACAGTCATTTTAGACACTTCCAAAACTGTTGCAACAGAGATGGAAATACAATTTTTAAATACATGAATTATGTTTCCATCTTTGTTACCACAGTTTTGGAAGTGACTTTTTCTGTTCTAAAGAAGGGGGTGTCCCAATACGTTTGTCCATTTAGTGTATGTACAAGTCATTGGTGTTTGGTAAAGAGTTTTTGGCTCAAGATCTGCATTAAAGTCACACCAGAGGTGTTCAGCTTGGATTAGGACTTGGCTTTCTGCAGACCAGTCAAGTTCTTCCACACTGACTAAATCAATCATTTCTTTTTGAACCTTGCCTTATACACAGAGGTATTGTCATGTTAGAATAGAAAAGGGTCCTGTCCAAACTATTGCTTTAAAATTAGAAGCACACAATTCCCTAGAATATCATTATATGCTTAAACATTAAGATTTGTACTCATGGAAATTACTAAAGTAGTCAAACCTGTTCATTAGAAGGGGGTGACCCAATACTTTTGGCAATATATATATATATATATATATATATATATATATATATATATAATATATATATATATATATATATATATAATATATATATATATATATATATGTATATATATTTTTTTTTTTTAGATTTTTATTTATCATATTTATAGTTTTTTAGATTTTTATTTATCATATTTATAGTTTTTCAGACAAGTACCTTGTAAATACTGTGTGAGGTATTTTGCATGTACCATGATAATCAAGTTTTCGTTTCTTTTTTGTAACACCATGATTTTTTTCTATATGTTCTATAGTAATATTATGGAAAAATAATGTTTGTTTTTGGGCCATGTATTATTACACGTATCATAGTAATCTTCGCTTTTTTTGTAAATTGCTTTGGTAAATTGCTTTTTGATGTGTACCATTTACTATTTTTGCCACATTTTACCATTATCATTGTATTTTTTTTTTTTTTTAATAAGTATTTTGGAATTACCATAAATGAATATGGTAATCATCAGTACTGTGATATTTATCAAAGTACCATAGTATTACAATGCATCTGATGCTATCTCTGAACCATGGTACTGCCAAAGTACTTGACTGATGAAGAAAGAGTGTTTAGGTGGGGTTGACAAGGCTAATAACGGTTTTCTTGTTATTATGTGATGGCCATATTTCTACACAGTACTGAACTCATTCACCTTCATATAAAACACTCACAGACTGCAGTGGCACATTTTGGCCAGAGGGGGCAGCAGCAGCCACTCTCCCCAGTCACACAGTGTTTGTATTTGATTATTTGAGCTTGTAATGTGAAAGAAAGGTGTGTAGGTGTGTTAGAGCGACTGATTACAGCTGTCATCGTGTTGACTGAGGCTGAATGAATCCTCACAGACACAACACATCCCATATTTTATTTTTCTCTGCGCCAGAAGATTTCAGAGATTGTGGATCTGTGGGGAAACTGTGGCAAACCACAGAGACATTATTCACCTGAGAGAGAGAGAAAGAGAGAGACTGAACACTAAATATTAGAGGAGAGAGAAGTGGATACATGCAGGTACACTGAAAAAAATGACTCATTGGATTTACTCAATTTTTTTAAGGTAAGTGATTGCAATCAATTTATTTTAGCTACATTTAAATAAGCAAATTTAGTTGAAAGTTAATCAACTAAATTTGTTTATTTAAATGTAGCTAAAATAAATTGATTGCAACCACTTACCTTAAAAAAATTGAGTAAATCCAATGAGTCATTTTTTTTCAGTGTATGAAGAGATAACAACATGAAATCAATGAAATCAACATCAAATGTTTATGACACATTTACATGTGCAATTATCATATATCATTTATATATTTATATTATGATTAATGTAGTTACTGTTATGACTGGTTTTATAAGTGCGTTCAGCAATAATTTGGGATACTTAAGCCAAAAATCATCATTTACTCACTCCAATGTTGCCCTGTAAGACTGACTTTTAAATTCTGAAGACTATATGCTGCTTTATTCAAAGTTCAAAGTTCAAATTTATTTCTAAAGCACTGAATAAAACTATGTTGTCCATAGTGCTGTACAAACAGTAACACAATGAGCAGAAGACAACATTTAAAAAGGGATCATATCCATATATCTAAATAGGTAATATAAAAGAAACCTTAGATTTTATAAAAGAAACCTTTAATCAACAAAAGCATATAATGACCAGGGTCTGTTCAATAATATATCTCCAAAAATGCACCTAGCAGTCCATTCAGCTTGTGTGCTTTGTCCCAAGTCTTCTGAAGTTGTATGATACCTTTGTGAGAGAAACGAGACAAAATGTTCACAACTGAAGTCATTTTAACCATGATTATTCACTGATATTTGCATTGATATGTATGCATTTGGCCGACACTTTTATCCAAAACGACCTACATTGCATTGAAGGTATACATTTGATTGTTTCATGCATTATCTGGTAATCAAACTGTGACCTTAGTGTAGCCATGTTTGACATTCCTTATTTGTTGGTCACTTTGGATTAAAGTGTCTGATAAATTGATGTCTCAGGTTTGATTATACAAAAGCGCAAATGAGGTTTGAGAGCAATGGAGTCTAATATACATTTTCACTGCATAATAATCCAAATGTCTTTGAATATAGTGTGCAAGTTGGATTACATTGACATGAAGGTGAGTCAATGATGACAGAATATGGATTAATATGACTGATCTGTAGGGTTTGGGAATGCAGAGTTTTTGCAAAGAAAGCATTTCATGATAAGCATTAATCGTGTTACTTGGCAGTGAAGGATGAAGAATAGTGAATCTGGTGCACAGATTTAGTCAAAAATGCAGTGAGCTTTTGTGTGAGTTGTCTATTGTTTCTTACGACATCAAAGATAACCAATTAACATCATGCAGCAGTCACAGAAGTCATTTTACACACGCCTCAATATTATTCATTACAGAGTTCATGTAGGTGTCAATCACAACTCAGTGTTCACTTACATAACCAAACCATATACAACCACAAAACAGATTCTGTCCTTTTACTGTAATTTTAATGAAACAAATATACATTAGTCTGTATTAGGGATGGGCATTTCAAACAAAAGCAATATTCGAAAATCGCTGGGAATTATTCGATTATTATTCGATTTTTCGAAAATAGCACCCTTTCCCTGTATGCATGCACGCACGTCACGTTATTAGGCTAGTATTACACACCCATAAACAGAGAGAGAGAGAGAGACCATTCACACTTTTAATCTGTATGATAACAAACTGTTTAATTTATTTAAAGATAGGCTATCTTAACTCAAGCCATATAATGATTATAACATGCTGAAACATATTAATATAATAAACGTAACAGAATGACGGCACTTATTAACATAGCAGTCCGTCAATTAGCATAAATCAACTGCTCATAAGGTATTAAACTGCTCAAAAATATATTCCAATACTTTCTCTCGCAATTATATCGTTGGGTAATTATACTGTATATTAACTGCAGACATCAGTGAGCCGTTATTAATATGCGGGGCATTGAAAACGCTTTTGAATGCGCGTTCGTGTGACCGTTTTACTTTCACTTTGGAGATTCGCGATCATGTTTATACTATGGAGCGGCAGTACTTACCACACATTGTACAAGATTAGATGTTTGTCAGTGGTGCTCAGGATCTGCAAATCATTCGTCATCGTCCTACTCTGTTGCTGATAAGTGAAACTGTATATACTGTAATGTAACAGGCTATTGCTAGCATACGGCTAACCATATGCTAACCAAATCCCGCTCAGATCACGCTCCTACATAAAATTTCTCCGGTAGGCCGAATTGTGTTTTTTTCCCCGTTTATAATGAAATTCTTTGATAAATGTCTCAAAGCAGTAGTCCGATAAGTAACGGTTATGTTTCAGGGTGACGTTAAGCTTCTACTTTTTAAAATTAATTTCATTAATTTAAATGTATTAAATTAAAATTCTTGTTTTTGAAGCCACTTGACAAACCTTCCTAAAAAATTCAATAGGCTAACTGAAAAAGTATATTTGATTTTCATTAGTCCTACTTTATTTCCATGAAAACACAGCTTCAGTTATTGTACAACAGAACATTCAAAACACGCACACAAGATGAAATGCAGAATTTCACAAAATACACCTTGCTTATCAGGCCCACACACAGATGAAATGCACGTAACAAAGAATTATTTAGTGGTGTTAATAAAAGAAACACTTTCTAAAATTAAAAGAACAAAACTGTGGGGAAATGCGGCCTATTAAAATGTCTGTCAATCTTTACAGGATTTTAGAATGAACCTTATTTTAGAAACATCATTGACAAACTATTGCTTAGCTTATTCCACAGATTCTCGAACTAGCAATTTACCAAAGGGCATTTTGGGTTGAGCGAGCGGCGCTGAGCGCATTGAGCGAGTGGAGCAGAATCTTCAGAAAGGCGCTCTCCGCTCTGAAGGAAATATGACCGCTACGCTCCCCGCTCCGCTCCCGCTCCACTCTGCTCACATGCTCTGGTCGGGGATATTTGTGGTCCGCACAGAACTCTTATTTGACATCGTTCTTAGTTGCAAGTCTACAGCGTTCGCGTGAGAGAGTGTGTTCTTCTGTTGTCTTTGACAGCTTTTAGGTGCGTTATTGGAAACGCTTACCTCTGCTTACGCGTCACCACCGCATCAGCACCGAAAACATGGGGAATTTTTGGACAGATATAATCGCACAACCGACTAATCGAATATTCGAAAATCGTGACCCATCGCTAGTCTGTATGCGTTTAGCCTAATTGAACTTAAAAAATAAATAGTTCACCCAGAAATGAAAATTGTGCATTATTTACTCCGATTTTTGTTTATTTATTATTTACATTTTTTTAAATATTTATATTATTTGTTCATTTATCAATTTATTATTTTCTATTATTTATTAATTTATTATTTACCAGTATTGTTTATTTATAAATTTTTATTACTTAGTAAGCCTGAGAAAGGTCGACTGACTGAAATGTGTAAAATAAATTTTGTGTTAATGCAAGTTCACCCAGAAATGGAAATTGTGCCATTAGTTACTAGATTTTTACTTATTTAGTAATTACTATTTTTAAAAAATATCTTTATTTTTTATTTATTACTATTTAGTAAGCTTGAAGAAGGTTGGTTGATTGAAACATTGCTTAAATTTTAATTTTGTGATGCAGTTACGTTTAAGTAGTGTGCAGCATCTTTTTTCATGTTTATTATTTACTAAAATCGTTATTATTGATATTCTGTACTTATTTTATTGTACTTATTTGTTGTTTATTTACATTTAACAAACAATGGTTTATGTGACACAACAGGTTTAATGGCAATGTGGCAATGAAAATAATTATGTTTTTATTTATTTATTTATTGTCCTTTAGGGATTTAAAATTTTTTTTGGGGGTGAATTATTATTTTAAGCACTTTCTAAAAGTATTTCAGCATGCATGTGTGTGTGGGTGAGAAAGTAGAATTTGTTCAGGATGTATTGGTCAGACTCCATCATTATCTTTTATGTGTGTGTGTGTGTGTGTGTGTGTGTGTGTGTTTGCCTCATTCACATTCCACTGTGTGAATGACAATCGCTGCTTTTTTTATTTTATTACAAACAACCAAAGGAGGAGTGCAGGCTCTTAAATGTATATGAGGTCAACTTTTTCTCTGTCTTCACCCCCCACCCAGCTCATTCCTGTCTGTCTCTCTCTCTCTGCCCATCTCAGTCTGTACTTAAGAGATTTCTGAGGCACAGCTAATGGTTTATTGTTGCTTTTTACAGACTACAGCAGCCACAATCACACAGCAGTAACAGCACTGGAGACAGCGAGAGACAATCATGGAATGTCTGACATCCTAAAAGAAGGCATTTAGAATAGAATAAGAACATGCAGAATGACATAAAACAGAGACAGACAGAGAGAGCAGAGGAAAGGGAGAGAGATTAGAGATGTAGAGGAAATAAGGAGTGATGTAAGAAGTAAGCATGAGCACGTCAAAACTGCTTATATACATAAATACCTCGCTTTTCTAAATAAGAAAGTAACACTTCTATTGTTTCAGTTAAAGCTAATTATAAGGCTATAAACTATCCTTTACTCAATAACACATTTTTCATTTTTTGAATAAGAAATATTTATTATATTTTATTTTTAAAAGAAAATATAGTATGATCTATTTACATATCATTAGCATCATCTGTGTCAACGTGAAGTTCAAATACATAAGCGATTTTTATTTTATATTTTTATGTTATATATTTAAAACAAAATAATCATAATAAATTAACACTATTTATTTATTCATTTATTCATTTTTTCAAGTTACAGTTCGTATAATTTTATCCAAACATTACAAATTATTTACCCCTTTACAATTTAGTTAAATTCAGGAAAATTCTTTTTTATTATGCAAATTGCATACTGATTAATTCTGTTAATTTTTGATATTTGATAAAAAGTTGATATTTTATTTTATCCAATCCAATCCAAACATCACTATGTTCTAAAACTTTTGCATGAAATTAGTAACTTTTTGTGTGTCAAAAATTCAAACCGAGTTTTGCCTGAATGAATGTTGCTTTGCTTACCATTCAAAATAGCAAACCCTTTACAGTTTTATTATATTTATTATATATAATTATACAGTTTTATTATTATATTATATTATATTATATTATATTATATCATATTAGATTCAGGACAATGCTTTATGTATTTTGCAAAATATAATTATACAGTTTTATTATTATATTATATTATATTATATTATATTATATTATATCATATTAGATTCAGGACAATGCTTTATGTATTTTGCAAATAGTTAATTCTTAAATTACTCTTTGAAGATACTCTTGTTGAAGTTGAAGAGACTCTTCTAAAAAGGGAAATATAATATGTTATTCAATGATTGATCCCCCTTCATTTTATTATGTGATGTTTGATATTGGTAAATGTTACAGTTTTTTAAAATAATTTATTACACATAATTAATTTAAATTGACAGCTTATTTTGTATTGTTTTATTTTATTTTATTTATTGTTCTACTTTATTTTATCTTTTCTTTTTCTTTTTTTTTATCCAGGCATCACTTTTCTCTATGTTCTTAAACCTCGGTGGGTAATTACTAACTGTTTGTGCTACGGAAACTGATACATGAATGTTGGCTTGTTTACAACTTCTTTACAGCGCCCCAGTGATCAGCCACAACACCCTGGCATTGAGTTCTGCACAGTTAAGTACCAATCACATTCTTCTTCATAAAATGTAAATCTAGTTTTATTTAGTTTTTATTTTAACCGGTTTCCTACATGAAGGTTATATTTAGCGATCTTCTGGGGACATTTTTCAGCAAAATTATCCCCAAAGTATAACTCGCTTAAACACACACACACACACATAAACACAAGTTATGATAATTACACAGGCTAAGCAGCTCAGTCTGAAGCACCTTTTTTCATAATCCAAATATGGGCTGTGACAGCTATTCCACACACACACATGCACACACTAAATACAGCTTTAAGCAAACACAGACAAAATAGATATTTTTTTGTTTACAAGTTTGGCTTTATTTTAATATGTGTACACAAATACAATATTTGCATGCCTTCTGTGTATCCAGTCGTGCCCAGGTTTGCCCAAAACGTAGGAGGATGGCATGAAACATTTCGCCAGACCTCAAGAAAACACGAGCTGCATACAAGCAGAATAGTAGTAGCCGCCATGAGCCATAGTACATAATTCTGCCGTGTATGTGTTTGTGAGTGAACCAGTGCTGCTGGGTACGAAGACCTTAGGTACTTCATTTCCTGTGTTAATGTATGGAATGGGTAAACATTCTTGTTAGCTGCATACTGGCCAGCTGTGCTAGTCTAATGCCAGCGGACGGACTGAGAGGTCCGACCAACCTAAAGGCCTCCTTTCAATTCACCATGCGAAATCTGCACCTCCTTCCTGCACTGCTGCGCTGCAGCTCTAGGACTCGGTCTGGTCTCACAATGTAGTCCGCGATAGATCTGTCAAACAGCCTCATATATGGCACTCTGTATACAGCATTACAGTTCCTAGAAAACATCTGTTACCATTAGTACTGTATATAATAATATTTAAATGTGCATAGTTTAAAAAAAAACACAATTTTTTATTTATTTTCTTTGGTAAAAAGTGCATAAACTCTGACAGAAATATATATATTGAATCATTTCCTAGAAATAAAATCATGTGACTGAATAAACTGCTCAGAGAATTGCCTTTCCCAGTGGCAATTTTTTAAAATCAGAATAATTACAGTGTGTGCAATTGCAATTAGATTTTTTTTATTCAAATTGCAATTGTTCTGATAAAAATTGATTTAAAAAAATTGTGTTTGTGATTTAAAATGTGGTTAAAAACAAACAAACAAACTATTTTGCTGTGCCTGTTTGTAGGGCTGCACAATTTTGGCATAAAAAAAAGTTTATATAAATATAATAAATAAATACAGTAAATAATATAATAAATTTGTTGCTGTCTTAGTATCTACATTTTCAAATGTTGAACCATTAAGATTTTATTAAACAGCCCCTACTATAATTTCTGTTTTGCATATTTTTTTATTTTAATTTTTTGCTTTTTAAAAATTTGTTTTTAAACTTATTTTTTGTGCGATTTTCAGGTTTTTCACAATAATTTGGAATTTTTAACAGAAACATTGTTAGTTGCCAAAACATCATTTTATTTATTATTTTTATATATTATCATTTTAAAAAATTAAAAGGTTTTGCTAAAAACACATTTTTGCCCTGTTTGCTGTATTCTGCAAGAACGTGCCAGCTGTATAGAGAGTTATAGGAACAGAAATACAAGGCTAAATTGCCAGTGTCGCTTATTTGTAAAAGTGCCTGAAACCAACATGTATTTTATTGCTAGTTTTTAACCACAGAGCAGAAGCCTTATTAATGGGAGCAGATGATGACTTCAATTTGGCCTGGAAATGGAGCCAAAGCTTCCTCTGTGTACAGGCCCCTCATGCAGCTCTGCAGTGGGCCCTTCCATTTAGCTTTTTCAAGTAATTATCCTAAACATTTTGTTGCTTTCAAAGATCCCTTATTTTTAAGGCAGCCTTGCATTTACTGTAGTATTTTTTTACTAATAAGGCCATTTAAGATGTAGATGGGTTTGTTTCTTCATGGGAACAGATTTGGTGAAATGTAGCATTCCATCACTTGCTCACCAATGGATCCTCTGCAGTGAATGGGTGCCGTCAGAATGAGAGTCCAAACAGCTGATAAAAACATCACAATAATCCACAAGTAATCCACACCACTCCAGTCCATTAATAAAGACATTGTTTCACAGCTTTTCACTTCACAAGATGTTAATTGATGGACTGGAGTTGTATGGATTGCATGTGCTAACTAAAGTTTGTGTGTTCCTGATGTAAGAAACTCTGTTCTTGTATTGTGAATATAGAGCGTTTCGAATCAGCAAAAAAAGCTCACTGGGTTTTTGGTAGTGTGCAGTTTAACATGCATTATAACTGCTTTATTTAAACTCATATATAGATCTATAGTGCATTAGCAATACTGAACGTCAGTAGTCATACCGATGGAGTTTTATTGAAAAGAATACAAGACTTCTGCGCCTCTTACGTAAGAACCAATGAAACAGCGCACTAGTGTGCCAACGGTATAATCACCTAATCTCTGTCCAACCCCACCTTGGACACACTCACTCTTTCTTACATCATATAAAACGTCCTGTATGCTGGCCAGGGGAAATGAAATGTTTATTCCTTCATCCCCCGGGGCAGGAGTTTGTGTGTGATGGATATATTAGGCCATCCCTTCTCTCTGTCACTCATTTATTAGTGAAATGAAGTGCTGTAAGGTTAGATAGGTGATTATAGACGTGTGTGTGTGCGTGCATATATGTGTGTGTGTGTGTGTGTGTGTGTACATGTATAGAATGTAGAGAGCCGTAAATCACATGGTTTAAAGGGAAATCTACTAATTTCCTGCTGACACAAGACAGATGAGGAGAACTGGCAAGAATGTTGTGCACAAATACACACACACACACACACACACACACACACACACACACACCAGAATCACCATATAACCCTCCAACTGTCACCAAAGGTCAGGAGAATAACTGATAAACCACACAGGAAATCAAAATCCCCTTCATTAGTATTGTTATATATATAGTGTGTGTGTGTGTATATATATAATCTTATATATATCCACACACACACACACACACACAAAAAAGTCATGAAAATAATAATGTAGATAAATCTCAATGGTCCTAAAATAGGTTTTGTTTTGTTTTACTTTACTTTACTTTACTTTATTTTATTTTATACATGACCTGGAGATGTTTCTGTGAGATTCACCAAAAAATTGCAAGTATTTTCTTTTAATTACATTTACATTTAAAAAATAAATAAATAAAATGTTTTAAAATTAATTTAAATCATAATAATAATCATACAAAAGGGTTATTTAGTCATTTTATGTATGAATCCAATTTTGAGTTTTACCATCACGTCACTGACCCATATTTGTAGTTTTTGATTTATATAAAAACAGATATGAATTGTACATTGAATTAAAATGTATAATTCTCAGAATTATAAAATACAATAATGGCCTCCAAACTGACCTTTTCTTTACAATGTCCTCTTGTGCTGCACTGACTTTATAAAGTGTGTGTGTTTCTGTGTGTTGCAGAGAGAGACAGAGGCAAGATTATGGTGATTTAGGGTCATAATGACAAAGGCAAATATTTGTTCGATCTATGTGAAAAGAGCTGAATGAAGTCTTACACTGCCGGCATCGCAGGAATCTAGGAAGAGAGAGAACGAGGGAAGAAGCCATCAGAAAGAGGAAAATAAAAGAGTGCAGAGAAAGGAGAGATATTTGGTAAGACAGAGAGGGATAAAAAATATTTTATTATTAATTAATATGGGATGAATCCCCCTAGTGGCCTGTCATGTAATTGCACTTGCCAATCAATCTTTTTACACTGGATCACTGCTAGATATTTTCCTATTTGCAGAGAAAATGTTTGCTGTGTGTGTTCATGAATATTCAAAAATGCCTCTTGAATACCTCCATCCATGACAGGAACAGAAACCAGCTGTAGAAATGATTAAAGCAGCATTACTGAGTCAGACTAACATACTGCTTGCTGCATACTACACAGTGTGTTTCAAACAGAAGTATGCTACACAGTATACTACAGTCACATGACAGAATTTGAATTTTTAAGTCAGTAAGTGGCATTTATTCACCATCTCATGAATAAATAATCACTTATCAATCTAGTGTAAAATGTCTTAATTAATGCAGTCCAGTCAAATAATGATTTAAGTGTAAAATGACAGACGATATTGCTTCCAATTCAGTCATCAAACAGGATAAGGAAGGTAAAGTCTAGTGCATTGCATTGTGGGATGATCTTATGAGAAACCATGTTTGATGCTTTTGACTATAATTAACTAAGGCTGCATTCAGTGTTATTTTAGTACCATAGAGAAACTATTATAGTTTTTATAAATATTTACAAATTTACATATTTTATTAAAATATTTTAAATATAGTTTTTATTAATGTTTGTATTAATTATAAAACAATTTATTTATTCATTTTATTTCATTAAGTTTTAGTTATTTTAGTAGCCCTACATCAAGTTAAACTAAATAAAAAATAGAAATATTGCTTTGGCCTTGGCAACTAGCTGAAAAATGTGTTATTTTATTTCAGTTAATGTTTATTTTATAAATAACTTTTTTTGTGGTTTTAGTTAACTATAATAACCCTTGTTGCATGTACAAAATACCACAATAATGTAAAATTACAATATAATATAACAATTCAATTTAAAGGAATTTCATTAATTGAATAAAAAGCAAAAACACACCAGATGTGCATTGTTTAATCATCATTTTATAAATGTAGAGTTAAAAAAGCAGAAAAGGTACATTGCCATCTTACTCCAACCAAAGTTATTTTAATTGTATCTGACATCATAATTACGACTTCCCAACTCGTAAATATGAAATTCCCAGAAGGACTTCAGTGCACCAGTTCTCTGCAGTCTGTGCACATTCTGCATGATACTGTCCCTCAAAAGCTTGCATTTGCAGTTGTGTGTATGTTATGTTGTTTCATTATTGTGTTTGTGCTGAGAGTTTAGCGTGACTGGATTTCACGAAGCTCCACCTCTTGCGCGTCACACTTCCCAGCATGCCTCACTGTGGCTGTTTTTACAGGATCTAGTAAATGGACGTATAGACGTTTAAAGCATGTGAAGATCTCTAAATGAGAGACTACACTCATGCCGGTCTGACTGTTCTCTCATCTTTCCTGCATACAGTGTTAAACATTTTATTATCTGGTGCCTGAGCACTTAAAAAGCTGTTATGTGTGACCCAAAACAAGGAGTTTATAGTGGAGAACGTCTATCTGATCTGGCCCTTAAGCTGGGCTTTAAAACTTCCAGTTTAGACCAAACATGAGCTCTGTAATTCAGCAACAATAAAATAGAGAATTTCCAATGACGTCCAGGGTTTGGATGGACGTTGGTCTGTATATATCTGATCGATTTATTCTCAGTGTGAGAGTATTTAGATCCAATTAAACTTCAGCACGTACACACAAAAGTTTGGGGTTGGTACGATTTTTTTATTTTAGGAAGAAGTCTCTTATGTTCACCAAAGTTGCATTTATGTGCTCAAAAATACAGTAAAAACACTAATATTGTGAAATATTATTACAGTTTCACATAACTGTTTTCTACGTGAATATATTGTAAAGTGTAATTTATTCATGTGATGTAAAGCTGAATTTTCAGTATCATTACTCCAGTCTTCAGTGTCACATGATCCTTCAGAAATCATACAAATATTCTGATTTGCAGCTCAAAAACATTTCTTATTATTTTCAATGTTGAAAACAGTTGTGCTGCTTCATATTTTTGTGGAAACTGTGTTTTTTCAGGATTAGAAAGTTCAAAAGAACAGCATTTATTTGCACCATAAATCTTTCATAACATTATGAGTTTTTAATATCACTTTTGATCAATTCAGTGCATTCTTACTGAATGAAAGTATTAATTTCCTTCAAAAGAAAAAGAAAATCTCGAACTTTTGAACAAAAACTCCCCATAGTCTTACGTTGCACATGCAAACAGCCCTTTTTTCTTTCTTTTTTTTCAGAAAATGTATACTGTGTGTGTTTAACAGATGGAATTTCACAGCATACAAGTTATCCTATGATCCTCTCTCACGCTCAAGTGAAAGCAAATTTGAGCTTAAGTACAAACACACACAGGCCTACGTGCAAACACACACATATCTGTGCACAGATAAACTTTACATATGCACATAATAATTCATGTTTCTTTGATCCAGCTGCAGTATAAATTGTGCACTTCAGTGATAATGTTAGTTATTTTATTTCTAATTATGTCTCTGTCTCTTTCAGACGAGCTTATTTTTGTCCATACTGGAACTCATACTGTTAAATGCTAGTTTGTGTTTCTTTGTCTACTAAGAAAAACATTAAATTGCTATGTGACAGACAGACAGACACACACACACACACACACACACACACACACCCATAGACCCAAGAAAACTCACAAAGAAAAATAATATCACAATTGTCTCCTTCTTCTTAGATGTTTCCAGAAATTGCACCTATCAAATTTCAGAAGAGATCTCAACAATGTCTCAAACTGTGCTTGAATGCCAAAGTCAAATGTCAGAGATCTCAGGATGCCAGCTACTGACTCGTTTGTGTCCATTTTCATTTTTCTCCAGAAACATCTGAGACAAATACTTAACCCTGTAAATATCAGCCTGACATGAAATAATTAGAAAAAATCTATTTGTTTTAAATGGAATGGTTTATTGAAGCTTTAGGCAAAATATAAAAGAAAATCTAAGTCCAAATGTGTTTTTATCATATTTGATAAATCAGGCTTTTATGGTTTATATAGTATAATATGGTGAGAATATGGAGGAAAAAAAACACCTTAATTTTAAGTGTTTGTCTCAAACAGAGCAGAAATATGTTTATATGGCCAAAAAGTGATAATTCTGGTTAAGTCAGTCAGTGAGATCTTTTTAACAGTATTACAGACTACTAACATTAAATGCATATAAATATCAGTTGTCACTCTATATCTCTGAAAAATGTCTTAGTATGATGATATTTAATACTTTTATGATCAAAGCTCTGTAGTTTCAAAACATATAATGCAATGCAATACAGTAATGATTGAGAGATGAACAAATAAACGTTCCTCAAAAGCCTGATGATCATTTTTGATACTCACATTTGAACATGATTTTTCAAAAAAAAAAAAAAAAATGCATGGATAATCAAGTTAACCTAAGTTGCTTCAGTCCAGTAAGTGTTCATCTTAAAATATTACTAAAAAAAATATTTAATATGTTTACTTTATTAAAATCAGATTTCACAGCAAAAAGCCATTTGCACAATTATACTAAAAGGCCTTTTACTCGGTAAAAAAAAAGTGTAAACTATCAATCAGATGACAGAATGCTTTAATGTAGGCTTTAAAGGGTTAAATGAGACAAAACCGAGAACAACAATGGTTTGCAATGCTTCTATTTTTAATTCTCCTCAGGAATGTTTGGAGAAACAAAGTTGGTTTGCAACTGAGAAACAATGGAAGAGCAACTTCAAGCAATAATTTTTTTCCCTGAGCACATTCTCCATCTAAAATCTAAGGAGTCTTCTCTGAAATTAAGCAAAACAAGTCAAATCGCACATGAACATATGAATCTGTGAACACCCATCTGGGCCGCGTTCAGATGCTGCGCTCGCTCTGTTTACCACATAACAGTATGATTACAATAATCATAAGTCTCATTATGCTGTAATATTGCATTACTGTGAGGTTTGCATTTCCGCCTTCAGCTCAAAATATAGGACACTGTTTATACTTGCGTGTTCACGCTAACTTTATTCATAGAACTCTGATTGAGTACAACATTACATGTCTGCAGTGCATGTGTGTCGTGTGTTATTCTAGTGCTGTGAAGACCGAGTAAATCATGTGTGTAGGTTATTCTGGTTGTGTTATGAGAGAGCAGGTTGGTGATTATTGCTGTGCACGCAACCACACTTTGGTTTCGAGCACCACACTTGGAAATGCCTGTGGGTGTATGTGCATGTATGTGTGTGTGTGTGATTGCAGCATGGGCTCATCTATGTGTGTGTTTGTCAGGGTGGGGTATAGCATGTGTGTTTTTAGAGTGAAAGTGTGTTCTTATGTGGATATTTGTGTTTCTGCACATGCTTGTATGTATGTGTGTGTGTGTGTGTTTCTCTTAAACACTAGAAACCAATGTTAAAGGGTGGAGGCCCTGCTGTCTAATCTAGTGCTTTACTTTCTTTTGCTTTAAATTTTTTGTTCCTTTTTTAGCCTTTTTTATATTTCCTTTTTCTCACTGTTTTCATTTTTATTAGTGGTGTTTGCTAAAGTAAGCATAAATATTACTTTCACTTAGTTTTACATTTGTATTAGGGTTTATGCTGTAAATGAGATCTCAAATATTTTTTATCTGGTAAATAATGACTAAGGCCACTTGTCATCTTTAGGTAAAAAATACATTTTGACTCAAAAAAGTAATTTGTATGATTTGTATATGTGTGTGTGTGTGTGTGTGTGTGTGTGTGTGCTTTAATTTTGACCTTAATTTTATGGTCTCCCTGCAGTTTTGTGCCAGAATAAGAAAAAGGTTTACCGTTTAAAAGCAAAAGTGTAAATATTAATAATTTTATTGTTCTGTAAAACAAAATTGTTTATCTTATTAAATACTTCATTTTATTTTATTTTACAGTACAATAGTAGTATTACTAATATTTTTATTTAATTTAATTATTTATTTATTATTTTTATTATTAATTTATTAATGTATTTATCTTTTTTATTATTATAGAATAATGTATACACGTATTTATTTATTTTAAATTTTATACAACACTTAAATAATAAAATAAAATAATTATTATAATTTAGTACACTTTTGTACACAATTGTATTATACTTTACTGTATTATTATTATTATTAATAATAATTTATTATATAATGATATAATTTATTGATTTGTTATTATTTATAATTTAATGAACTATTAACATAACTAATTATTATTTATTATGCTTTGTTTTATTAATATTATCATCATCATTATTAATAACAATTTTTATTGATACAATTTATTAATCTCCAAAATCAACTGTAAACCTTTTTTTTTAAGAATAAACACTGAAAAGAAATAACATGTTGATAGCAGCTCAAATCATTTGAGACGAACTTGTTTTTTTGTTTTTTTTTTATCTTAGGAGAAACATCTGAGAAGCAAGAGTAGGCTACTTTAGCCTACTTTATTTTACTTTATTTTGTCTGCTGTCTTGAAGAAACAATTTATTTGATGATTTTTCTGTCTTATTTAGAGACTTTCTCTGTACTGGATATAGTACAGAGCATAAAACCTAGAACACAGTGAATTAATGATCTTGACATTCATATCTTGGATATCTATAAGGCTTTTTATAGTCTTTAGATTAATGAGATCCTTCCAGTTCCATGTTAATTTTGGCACCAATAGATTTTGCTGTGTTTTAATCAAGTCATTTACCTGCTGCTACCGAACCCACTAAATGATCGATTTGTGTTCAGTACAATAAGAATAGTAGGAAAGCATCTGCCAGACCAATTTATGTAATTTATACCTCTATTATTCTGATGATCTGTGGTCAGCTCTGAAACACAGAACAGCTGATTAAACACAGCATGCACACAATCCAACAGATAACTGACCAAAGCTGTGGTCAACAAGCCACTTCTCATTTATTAACTTTCTCATTAGTGGTGTTTACTAAAGCAAGCTATTTCTATTTTCCATGGGCAAACACCACTAACAATTCCTTCTCTCTCTCTCTTGCTATATTTAACCCTACTTTTTTTTTTTTTTGCACATATTGAATTTTTGCACTACGCTTTTGCACATATTGAGGATTTCAAAACTCTTGAAATGGGCAAATTTATCATTGGTTGATTGAATTTAGATTAAGAAGCTTGAAGTCATTTGAGGCTGCTTTTTGCTGAGCATGGATCATTATTTGGTCGTTTGTGGAAAAGACTTTCCATCGTTTGTTAGTTTATGAGTATTATGAGTTATTTCATGTTTTCTTTTCCTTGGATGCCACTCTGCGATTGGCTCAGGGTGTGGCACGGCAGACTTAGGGGCGTGTCCTGCTTAATGATGGTGTGTGAGCTCGTCGAGCGTTTGATCTGGTCTGGCCCGGGTTATTTGTGGAGTGTTGGGATCATTTGGTTTGAACTGTAATTAAAGCTTTGGGTCAGCATGAGCATAATCAAAGCAGTCTGGGTGGTACACTAAAGCGCACACACGCACACACACACACACACACACACAATGATGCACACAAGCTAGGCTGTAATTTTAGTGCAACACTGAATAAAATCCTGACTGAAACACAGGAGGAGGAACTAAGTGTAAAGCACACAATTTAGAGACTCTAAGTTAGTGTCCTGGACAACAGTGAGTGTGTATCTGCTTTCAAAGTGTGTGTGTAGCCTGAGGCAGAAGGTGCGTAGATGAGCTACAGGTGGATCTTTTGCTCAGAATTAGACAATAGTTACTAGTCTACACCACTTTGTGAAATATTTTACAGGATACAAATCACTATGGAAGCTTGTTTCTGCCACTAAATAAAAAATATAAAAAATTTGACTTTTTTTTTATCTGACAATTTTTCCTTGCATTTCTGAAAAAAAAAGTGGATTGCAAGATACTGTATAAACTCAGAATTCTGAGGAAAAAATGTCATAATAGCGATATACAATCATGGCCAAAAATATCGGCACTCTTGCAATTCTGTCATAAAATGCAACCCTTCTCTCAGAAAATTGTTGCAGTTGCAAATGTTTTGGTACTCACATGTTTATTTTTTTTTTCAGAGTCAGAATTGTGAGAGAAAAAGTCACAGTTTTAATTAATTTTTATTTACTTTTTATTCTGTAGCGGAAACAAGCTTCCATATCACTTCTACAGTATGTTATGTTTGGAATAGCATACTACCATAGTTCTTGTACTAGTGTGCACTTTATGTACATTTTCTCTATGTTTGTGATGACTACATGACCTACATTTGCCAAATTATGTAGTATATACTACAGAGGGTGCCGCATTGGATGCACAATGCATGCGTACATGTTCGACTTGACTTTACATTTCCACTGTAACGAAATAACTAAAAAAAAGTAAAAAATTGATTAGATAACTGGATGGACTTACATGCAAATAATATTTATTGCATTAGTATTTACTGTTTAAAAATTACTGTTTTCTATTTGAATATATTTTTAAATGATCAAAGCTGTATTTTCAGCATCATTACTCTAGTCTTCAGTGTCACATGATCCTTCAGAAATCATTCTAATATGCTGATTTGCTACTCAAAAACATTTCTTATTATTATGAATGTTGAAAAAAAGTTGTGCTCCTTCACATTTTTGTGGAAACCGTGATACATTTTTTTCAGGATTCCTTGATGAATAGAGCAAGAGCAGTGTTTATTTGGATTTTTGTAATTATAGAGGTCTTTTACTGTCACTTTTTAAAAAAAAAAAATCAATTTAATGCATCCTTGCTTAATAAAAATATTAATAATAATAATAAAAAATCTTACTGACCCCAAATAGTAGACTTCACAGTATGCAGTAAGCAGTATGGTAGTATTCCAGCCATGTTTGAGCCTGAAGCCGTCCAGTGACCTTTGAACTGTGGTGCTATAGGTTCTGTAGGGCCTGAGCTCTGGGAAACTCCTGTGAGATGATGGATTAGTTCATGAAGAGGATTAGCGGGACAAATTAGCCTCATTTGTAGACATGGTTTTAACATTCTCTGATACATGAATAACAGTGTAACAGAGAATGATACACAGATGTTTGAATGCAAAAGCTACACTCGTGCCACAGTAATAACAGATTGGACAAAAACACAGAAAAGAAGCCAAAACAGTTCATTCAAGCTTCATTTCAGGAAAGTAATCTGTTTCTTTGTTTCACACACATGTACAGTCTCTTGCTGTTGATAAAACTGAGCTTGAGGTTCGCTTGAATGGAATTAGTGTGGTTTTAGAATTTATAAAAAAAAATAAAAATAAACAAATAAATAAAAAGGTAAAATCAAATCAGTGTTAAACAGTTGTGCTGCTTAATGTTTTTGGGAAGCTGTGACACTTTTTTTTCAGGATTCTTTGATGAATAAAAAGTTAAAAAGAGCAGCATTTATTTGAAATAGAAATCTTTTCTAACAATGTAAGTCTTTACTATCATTTTTTATTCATTTAAAGCATCCTTCCTGAATCAAAGTATTAATTTCTTTCAAAAAAAAAGGAAAAAAAAGTTCTGACCCCAAAATTCTGAAGAGTAGTGTATTGTTACAAAATATTTCTGTTTTAAATACAGTGCACAGCATAAATGAGTACACCCCCTCTGAATAAATGTAAAAGATGATCTTAATGATCACTAATATAATTCATGGAAAGATGGCAAAATTGAAATGTATTAAACATATACTTAATAAAAACAACAAAATATATGCCAATATTTTCTGTAAGATAAGTAAATTAGCCAATTTTGTTTAAATTAAGGATTGCAGAAATGAGTACACCCTAGATTTAATTCAGCAAATATATAATATTCTACTACTTAGTATGTCCTCTAGAACTTTAAGTATACTGCTCTGACCCTTCTTGGCACTGAGTGTACAAGTTCATGACAAATTTTCCCATCTGTCCTGTTTAACTCCTGGAGGATGACCTCCTTAAATGCTCTGGTCTTTAATGGGGAGTTTTGCTCAGCTGTCTCTACAGAATCCCCCACAGCTGCTCAAGAGCATTAAGATTGAGTGAAATACATGTCCACTGAAGGATTTTCACCTTGGGAGAATGAATATCTTCATTGTCATGCTGAAAAAATGCCCAATAATGCAGGGAATGAGGGGAGGGTAGCATCTTCTGTTTCAAGTTTTTGTATTACATCACACACAGTAGTGTGTGAATTCATGACAGCGTTGATAAAGCACAAATCCCTCACACCTTCAGCACTCATTCATCCCTATATAAGAGCTTTACTACCACTGAACGTCACTGTGGGTACCAAGCACTTCTCACTGTACTCCTCCTCTAGCAACACCAGAACATTTTGGATTAGGGTTGTGCCGATAGACGATAGTATCATGTATCGACGATAGTCAGAGATATCAACGATAGCAGATGTCTTTGTCGATAGTCAAGACGATATTAGGCTCGTTCTCTGTATAAAACTATTATTATTATTATTATTAATATTAGGCGGCCTATTATTTTTGGGCTATTATTATCAAATTGCCCCGCTATTTCACTCAGCGCCGCACTTCACACACACGCAAATGAGGATTCTCCTCCTCATTGGAAATGTTTTAAAAATGGACTCTAAAACTAAGCCCACATCAAAATTGAACTGCAGGGTGATAACCTTTATTTACAAATTAGGCTATGTCAAGAGTGCAAAAAGAGACATCTTTTAGACATCTTCTTGAACAGCTATGAATGAACATGACGAACCTGCACTGGCAGCATTTCTTTTTCTTTGCAGCACATTAACAAAAAACAATGATGCTTATTCTTCATCATCGTTATTATAAAAAATATGCAGTTAACAAGTTATCAGTCTAAAACAGGGCTCGTCATGGGGCGCGCGGTCTGGAGCGCTGTATGACTGATGTATCCATTAATTTAACTTTACTCCAAAAATATGAACTTACCTGAAAATATTTTTATCTTTAACGTGTTCGTTTATGTCCAATATTTAGTGTTAAACTGTTGGTCTTTAAAATAAATCTATTTTTGATTTTCACCTTGACTGATTTTTAACCTGATAACTTCCGTCTTGTCATAGTAGGACGCGCTGTCCTAATACCGATGTATGACTGCTGTATCCGAATATATGAACTAGCTGTTTTAAATATTTTTATATTTAACATGTTATTTTTTCAGTATGTTTGAAAGTATATTATTTCGGTTATTGGTGCTTCCAGGCTTTCTCTCTCTCAGCACGCACGGTTTAAAATCACTAAATAGTTATGAAATAGCCTATGAGAAGTACAGAGAGCCCCCACCCACCCATGGACGATAATATTGTGTATCGGCGATCTCACAGGCTGGCGATATGACGATATGAAAAATGACCATATCGCCCAACACTATTTTGAATGCTTTTGGATCCGAAATGATTGACTTGGTCTCTTGAGACCAGACTATGGATTTCCAGAAGTCTCTATTTTGTAAATATGGGCCTTGGAAGAGGTTAAATGAGTTTATTTTGCTTTGGCTTCAGTAGGTAATTCTAGTGGTGCCAACAACCATGCATGTCACTTCTGCAGGCTGCGTCATACTCTGTGAGATAAAGTGTCACTCTTTTCATAGCTTTTGCCAGGTCTGAGACACTTGAATGTTATTTCTCCTGCTCTTTTTCTAGCAAAAATTCACTCATCACTAAATGAAAACTTAAAGTGAAGACCTGATTATTTCAGGAGCCTTGTCACAAGTCCATTGTTTTTGAATGTCGGAGCTACTTCTGCTATATTTTCATACTTAAAACAATAATTTGGTATTCCTTTTGTACCATTGTCCTCTTTTATGCTAAGAAATAAGTCACCTGGCAGTTCTCTCCCAAGTGGTTCCACTGCTGCCAGCATTAAGTCTGAGTATGATTCAGTGGGCTATATAACACTTTTAATTGTCAGGAAATTACTAGGGATGTGCGCTACGACTAATTTGACTGTCGTTTAAACGGAAGTTTTGTATCTGACTAGTCGACTAGTCTAAAAGCTAGAAACCCCAAAAAATGGCAAAAGAAAAAAAAAATTGCATGTGTCTATATAACAGCCTACACTTGAAATACTTAATTTTTGAATCACACTGTCAAATCCCTCAGTGAATTCTGCTAAAAATAGGTCACGATTATGCCGTATGCTTGCCTTGCGTTATCATCATTTAATTTTAGGCGGTCGTTAAACAGAAAAAAGTAAGAGCATACACTCAACATAAACCAGTGCATAGCTTATTTATTCAGATCGGCTGGAGCAATGCAGAAATGGAAGATCAATCAATAGACTGACAGAATTCTTCATTTTCATATAACGTTATCCAACATATTAAAACACAAGTCAAAAACAGTAGGAAAGTTTATCAAGGAATAGCATTAAAACGGCTTTTAAAAATGTACTTCATGTTGGTCATATTGTCTAAAAACAAAACAAAGCTCGTTTTACTTACTCAGATCATGTGCATTTGTTCAGTGAATTTAACATGTTAACGTGGTCTGGGGAAAGACGGGACTAGAGGCGATTCTGCATTTGAAAAAAAAAATAAATAACGCGCTCGGCAGGAACTGAAGTCAGAGGTACGCAGAGAGATAACTACAAGCAAGCAGACAGTTTCGAAAAGAGCCTGGAAATCCCACACCACCACCGAAGTGGGTCTTCGTTTAGAGGAACAGACGGCGCGGATGGGATCGCGGACCACAGCGGCGGGTTGTAGTGTATGACATGATTGACATTTGCTGGCTTTGGCTAGCCTCCAAGCTAACGCATACGTGCCTGTATTGAATATGATTATGCATCGCTCCAGTAGAGTTATTGTAAGCCAATCTGACATTACACAGTTTTCTCAAAACTTTTCCATTTCCTTCTAATTCAAAATGATCCCACACCTTGCTGGTCTTTCGCGTGGTCATTTCGAGCTCGCCGCAACTGACATGAAGAAAACGCATGCGAGGTCTGAGGTAAAAATTTCGTTTCCGCCCAGATACACTTTTAAAAATATTTGTATATTTAAATATTTTGATATGTATTCTTTTTCAAAAGTTTTATTTTGACTTGTTATTTAAAATGTTTTAAATGTAACGTTAAAATTATGGTAATTTGAATGATAAAATCATGTTTTTTTTCTCTCGTGTAATCAACTATTGTTTTCAGTGTCGACTAGCAGGAGCTGTACCGTTTAGTCGACTTGTCAACTAGACCTGCACATCCCTAGAAATTACTTGTCTTTAAAAGTTTTGGTTCAATATACTTACCTGTTGATCAAAAATAGCCTTAAACCTATACACTTTTTTTTCCTTTTTTTTTTTAGTCTTATTTAGTAACTTTCAGGAGGGTGTCCTCATTTTTGCAACTAAACATTTTATCACTTTGATAAGAAAATCTTATTTTACTGAATAATTTTGACATTCTTCTTTGGTAATTGGTCAAGCAGGCTTGTTGGAACATTATATCTCCAAAGAACCCTAACATGTCATCTAAGTAAAGAGCAATTGCTGAATTTAAGTTTTAGAGGGAGTGTACTCATTTATGCTGTGCACTGTAAATGCTGTTCTTTTTAACTTTTTATTCATCAAAGAATCCTGAAAAAAAATCACAGATTGCAAAAAATTTAATGAAGATTCAGCTTTTCAAAACATAAAAATTTTTTATGTTTTAAAGTATATGAAAAAAGAAAACCATTATTTTAAATTGCAATAATATTTCACAATATTACTGTTTTTTTTCTGTATTTTTTGAATAAATGCAGCCTTGATGAGCAGAAGAAACTTCTTTAAAAACTTTTAAATCTTACTGATCCCAAATGTTTGAACGTCTCTCTCTCTCTCTCTTTATATATTACATTTTTGATGAAAGATTACAAAGACAAACATTTTTTACTTTAAAGTAAATTGCACTAATGAATCATGGGCAATAGACCCAAATACAGTATGTATGAAGAAAGTAAATCAGGTTAAATTTGATTTCATGTTGACTTAACTGAGTTCTGCTTAGGTGTTTTATGTTGCAATATTTTATATGCTTTGTTAAACACTGATTTCACATGTGTTTGGATTCATGGGACCCGCATGGAGCTTCTATCTTACTGTAAATTGACATAAAACCCTCATTTTGAAGCTGGGCGTATTGAGGTGTGTAACCTCATCCCTGCCTGTTTGGTGTGTTTGCATCTATTCTATTAGTGACATGCACCAAACACTAAACTGATGCTGACATCAAGCATGAATATGAAAGAATATCCAGTGATTGATGGAGGGAAAAACACACACTTGCTGATGGTCAGCGGTACAGGAGAAATGTATACTTAAATACGCTCGCGTTTACAGGGCGGGACATTCCAGATCAGAATCTGTATCTTTACAGCGAGGTAAATAAGCTCTAAATTCACGCTGCTAAATATCCATGGCAAATTGTCAGGTTTAAGTGGTGGTTATGCACCCAAAATGCACATAATTAGAGGAAATGCTTTACGCAGTAAGTTTTCAGACTTGTTTCTCCTCTGAACAAGCCATACAGAAACTCAGAATGCTCAAAATGTTTGCTGTTATTATTCATGCTTAAATTATTTAGCACAGAGCACGTTTGAGAGCTCTGCAGGAAGCAGCCAGGACTTCAGACTCTGTGAAGGTTTTTCACAAGTTAAGAAAGTTAAACATTTCAGCACCTTTTTGAACCCTAGGTTATGAAGCCCTGCTCAAGAAGTTATAGCATCACTATCCCAAATGTGTAGAATCTGAAACAATGTAATCCTAGGATGTTAAGTCAAGCTGTTTAGCAACAGACATCCAATCATAAACTGCCTCAGTGATTGCCTCATTAAATATTCATGAGATTTGTACAGTCACATGCGGTTTAGTTTCAGCATCTGAGAGAACTAGTCTGTATCTTAAAATGATGCCTGCAACCCGTTTTACTTTAATAATGTGATGTATTTCAGAGTGAAACACAATATGTGAAAGAAAAAAGAAGGGACAGGATCTGATTTTATCCGTCAACAATTGAGTGGATGGTGAAAAATGTTTCTATGATTCAGGTGTTTGGAGGGGAGGATTCAAAAGCTGTGTCAGTGACAGAGCATGTTATTACATTTTGATGAAGGAATACAAAGACAAACAGTGTTTCTCTTTAGAATAATGATAAATCAGCCTAGGAACTTGTATTAAACAAGTAAATAGGTTCAGTTTTGATTTCATGTTATATGAAGAAATAATTCCATATTAGTGGATATGGAAACAGATGTAGAAGTTGCGTCGTTTACATGCTGTATTTGTCCAATTGTTTTTTTTTGTTTTGTTTTGTTTTTTTAAATCTTTGTAAATAGGGGAGACCGGGGCTAGTTGTCACATTTTTTTTAGTTTATTTTTAAAGTCAATTCATAGATCCAAAAACTGAATATTTCCGCTGTGTTGCAAAATTAATCGATTATGAAATGACTTTTCAATTGTTTTTCAATTGCAGCTCTACAGAAAACAATAGTATCATTATTCAGGTTAATTCAGTTGTGGACTGAATTCAGTTCAATAATAACTCTCAGTGTTGCACAGTTAATCAATTATGAAACTAATTCAGTTCAGCTATATGCAGTTTTACAGAAGACAATAGTATCATTATCCAGCTCAATTCACTTCCAGCTTTTGTTCTTATTTGATAGTGTCAGTTTAGTCATATCATATATTAATTGACTTTTAAATTGGATTTAAAGACACTATTAATAATCTTTAAGGCAATAGGGAAAAAACAAACAAACATTTAGACATCACCATCCTTCCAGTAGATTGATTACATTAGGAATACATTAGGCAGTAGTATTTTACATTTCTTGCACTGTATGTGAGGGTTTGTCAAATTAAGGCGGAAATCCAGAATATGCACCTGAGTGGAAAGGGTTAAAAATATGTATTGCAATTGATTGACAGACGCAAGTAGATAAAATGTAAAAAAAATAAACATTTAAGGTGTATTTTGGACTTTCCATTAGTCTGGAAAAAAAAAAAAACACCATGAAAAACCAGTGCATGAAAAAAAAAAGTTTTTGCTTGTTAGTGCTTTGCCTAAACCAATAAAGCAATTCTGAAATGCAAAACATGAACAGTCTGCAACCAGAGACGGTCCAGAGTTAATCCTGTCTTAAAATTGACCCTGGTTTAACATCTTGAAGTGTGAAAAGCCCATTGGTAGCCTAACCTTGGCAGGAGCTATGTGCCCCGGTGTGCCCTCCCACAAGGGGCGTTATGTACGGCGGCCGTGAAACCCGACACCCGGCGCTCGCCACAGCTGCTCTCCAAACTGCTATTTAAAAAAGGAAAAAGGATGAAACTTCCACTGCTGACTCCTCAAACCCCCCAAGCACCAAACATCCAGTAGCCGCTGTAGCCGTTGCCAACCCGGCATAAATGCCTACAGCACCCGGGCAGGACCGGACAGAATCGCCCGCGGATTATTCCCGTCGCTCCACGGGAGGGATTTATGGTGGTGTCGCGCAGCAGACCGGTGGGAGATCGCGCTCATTCCGCACCACGGTTTATCCGATGCATGAGACGACGGCTCGCGCTCTCGGGCAGCGACGCAGTCACGCAGATTAACGGATCAGGATTTTGACTGCCGGGACAAATGAATACAAATGAATTTAGCGACCCGAAGGAGAGTCCGCAGAACCTCTCGTCTGGTGGCAAAGTAAGTTTCAGTTTTACCTCATATCAGGTACCAAGAGTCACGCAGGTCGGCCACCTCCGTTCGCCGGTAACACCGGGGACAAAGAGCGCTTGGTGGCTGGATGTTTGCGCAGGGCGCGCTGGTTTGTGTGTTGGTGCCGGGTGAATGGGCGCTTGTTCGTGCGCGCCGCTCTACCTGTGTAGCTTGGCCAGCGTTCAGAACTGAACAGAAACAGATCTTTAACTGAAAGGGTCCAGGTGTACCAGCAGAGATGTGCAAGAGCCAGCTCTTTACCATCATTACGCGCAGGCGGCGTAGGTTTCTGGAGAGGTGCAAGAACTCCAAGGTCAGTTTAATACAAACCTTTTGCGCACAGGCATAGAGCATATGGTCTTGACTGTCTGTGGATCAGGTCTTTGGGTTCCTTTCTAACTCTAGTGAGGAGCCGTATACGTAGGAATCGTTCTCGCTGTTTTTTTTTCTTTTCTTTTTTTAGTAAATAGGGATGGCAATGGTCCCGACTCTTATGAACGATTCAGGTTCCTTTATGAATCCATTTCATTTTAATGCATTTGAGAAATAAATTGAATTACTATTTAATGACATTATTTCAGATTTATAATACAAAACATGACTTTTTCATTTTAGTGTTGCATGCATTCCAATATTTTTTTACTAGGCCTATATATTTAAATAAACAAATAACCTACCTGATAATATTTCATTCATGCATTCATTTAAAAACATCAGCAATTTCAACAAAATTGATAATGTTTTTGTTTATCTACCTGTTGTCTTTAGCCTTTTAACTATCGGTCCGTGTTTGGTTCATTACGAGTCCAACAGTGATTTGCGATTCATTCATAATTAATTCAGTGGCCGCTTCAATAGATTCAAGTGTTTTTGATTCACTTAAATGAACCGACTTGTAGCCTGTGGTTCCTTGAATCGGACTACTCTGGTCGCGCTGTTGATTCAGAATCGGTGTAGCGGCAGAGTGCAGGGAAATCTGTCAGAGTAGTTTATTTCGTTAATGTCGTGAACATCATTCGGTTCTGGAATTTTTTTTAGCACTATAGGAAACGCGCTCTAGGTTCTTTACTGTTGAGTATTCGAGGCGCTCGTGGAAACATGGTATTCTTGGACAGTTTTTTGGACACCTCAGTTCAGAATAGGTTCACTGTGCTTGTGTGTGTGTACGGGTGTATTTGCCATTGAACATCACAGTGCAAACCGCACAGTGACGCTAAACAAACAAGACGGACGCGTCACGAATGAATGAATGAATGAATGAACTTGTTCAGGTCTTAGAATAGCTGTCAGGACAGCTAGATGTAATGAAATGTAAACAGAGAATCAAATGAGAGGTCCAGGAACGTTCCCATTTGTAACGTTCCAGGAAGGTTTTATGCGACATTCTATTATAGAACGTTCGCGAGTAGTTTTTTATATCATAAACTGAGATTGATGGAACCTAAGAAACCAGCAAACGTTTAATCGGGTAAAAAATACTCTAGGGGTTATACATATTAACTGTGCTTGTACTGAAGCGTTTGAAGTAGCTTTCTATGACTTTGGTCATTGTGTATTTGTTTATGGTGTTTTAAATGCCACTTTGACAACCATTATACAACATATTTTATGATATCCACCTAAATGCATTGCACGAATCTGGTGCAGAAAAGCTAGAAAAAGTCTCTTAAAATGAATGAATAAATGAATGAAAAACGAAACTAGGGGAAAAGGCCATGAGTCAGTCTTGGACATGAACCGCTTGAACAACTTCCAGCAAACTTGAATGTGAAACAGAAATTGTAGTGTGGCGATGCTATTCAATTATAGACGTAATATCATATATGTTTTCTATAAAACGTTATTTTATTAAGCAAATGTGCCATCCTTCCGCTCAAAGATCTAGTCCCTGAGGTGTAAACTGAAGTGCGCAGTGATACACGTAGTAGCTGGTGAACAGGTGTTTCGTGTCATAGCTGTGTGAGTCGGGTATTTTTGCACAGCTGAAACGCTAAATTAACCAATCATCTATCCGTTTCATAATTATTTGTACGGTTCCTCTGCTTTGGTGCATCTTGTGCGGTCTCTTCTGCGCTCTCTACCGCTGTTCGTTTGTTTTCTGACGGCGCTGATCGCTCCTATGAGCGGCCTGTAACCGGATCCCTTGCGCTTCCGCCACTGTCCGCCAGGGTGCGCGCTACATTGCACCAGCTCACTACCTGACAGCAATATAATCATTTATGAGCATCAATGTGAGAACTATGTTCTCGTTTCCTACATATATACTTAAATACGTCCAGATTTTAACACAAACTTGTATTTTGCCCCTAAATGTAAGAGTGAAATGGAGAGATAGGGTGTTGTAGAGCAGGGGTCAGGTTCTTCCTCATCAATGTCCATCAGCGTGTGCCAAATGGAAGGAATTTTCCACTCCCTTATTACTGAAGTAAGAGAGAGAAAGAGAAGGGTTGTTGTATGCAAGGATGGGGCTTTTTAGTCGTCTGCGTACATAGTGTGTGTTCGTGTGTGTAAGTTTACACATTTGTGTGTACATGTGGTTGCTACCATTGAGAAAATTCCACTCACTAAATAACTTTGTAGGCCTGGAAGAGGGAAACCTGAGAGCTAAATTTACTATTAACAGTAAATACACTTTTACTTTAATGCAATAGACTCCTAATAATCTTATATAATAATCTTACATAAGCTAATTATAATGTGTATTTATTTTATTTGATTGTTTTTCCAACTGGTAACATCTCCTAATGGAAGTTTTGTCTGATTTTACTGACTCCTATGGTCAAGTTTGTATGGGAGCTTGTTAACGTAAAAAAGGTAACTGCAGCTTTTTAATCTCACAATTTTGACTTTTTTTCCCTCACAATTTCGAGTCTATATCCCACAATTCTGACTTTTTTCTTGCTGTTCTCTGTTTATTACTTCCAATTCTTTCTCAAAATTTTTTTTCTCTCAGAGTTGCAAGAAATAAAGTCAAAATTGCGAGATTTAAACTCACAGTTTTGACTTTTTTCTGTCCAAATTAGATGAAAAAAGGTCAGAATTTTCAGATATAAATTCAGAATCGTGTGAATTAAAAGTTTTATTTTTATCGCATGGCGGAAAAATGTTTCTGTAAGTCAGTCCCTCAGACTTCCACTTGTATTCGCTTTATCTTCTAAATCTGCTTTGGTCATTGGATAATAACTTGAGTTATTGGATATTTTAGCATCACTGAGGGATGTAAATCTGTCAGCTCAATTTAACATGTTTTCTCATGCAGGTTTTCATACAACATTTCCTACAAAAAGTTCAGTTATTGCAATATACAAATATTCACTCGCACAGTGTTTATGAGACTCAAGAGATGCTTGACACATACATGAGTCATTTTCTGCAGCACACACACAATAGAAAGAGCACATTCAGCTGCGACACACAGTTTCTCACTCGTCTGTTTGCGGTGGCTTACTAACTGTGAGGTCAGACTGGCCGGTGTTTCTGCCGTTCTGATTGGCTGAGAAACTCTGTGGCGAGACGCTTCACTTCCTGACTCAGGTACGGGATCCTGGGGGAGTCTAGAACTGTGTGTGTGTGTGAGATAGATAAAAGCGTGTGTGTTTTGTGGTCAGCAGGTAATGTTTAAAGCAGCTGTCAGGCGAAGGCTCTCAGTCACACAAACATGTCCCCAGACATGGTGGGGGTTTAGTGCGCCGTCTATCCTGCCAATCATAATTGAAATCCTTCCCCTGCAAGTCACTTCCTCTTTCATGTGCCTGTGAAATCAGAGGTTAGGGTTCAAAGGTCAAAGTTCATCTGGGTCAGTCTGGCAAAAAACTGCATCTGAGGTTCCTTTGTGGTACCGCCACACATAAAGTGTAACAGTTTTGACTGTAATATAAGTGGTGTTTGCTATGGTAAGCCGATATTAGGGGTTTTGTAATGGTCAGTATTAGATATTTGTGTAGATTATTTTATAGATTACCTTTGCTTTCATCTGACACTCACTTAACATAAATCACTTCATTACTGTTAAATGTATTTCAGCAAATATCAAAATAATTTTTCATATTCTACACTACCAGCCATAAGTTTGGAATAATTAAGTTTTTCTGCTCACCAAAGCTGCCTTTATTTGATCAAAAATACCGTAAAATCAGTAATATTGTGAAATATTATTACCTTTTAAAATAACTGTTTTCAATTTGAATATATTTTAAAATATAATTTATTTCTGTGATGCAAAGCTGAATTTTCAGCATCATTTCTCCAGTCTTCAGTGTCACATGATCCTTCAGAAATCATTCTAATATACTGATTTGCTGCTCAAGAAACATTTGTGATTATTATCTATGTTGAAAATAATTGTGCTGCTTAATTATTTTCAGGCTTTTGATGAATGGAAAGTTAAAAAGAACAGCATTTATTTGAAACGGAATCTTTTGTAAAATTATAAACATCTTTACTGTCACTTCTGATTTATTTAATGCATAATTGCTAAATAGAATATTAATTTCTTTTAAAAAGGTGGCAAGATTCACTGTAGCATCTAAAATGATTGATTTTAATTTTTAGGGTTTTACTATGATTGACTATTTATTAGTTATCTGCTATAACATGACAATAATCAGTATTGGCCAAAATTTTAAAGTTGATGCATCGCTAATATGCTAAGATGATTTTGTAAAATGCTCAACTGTGGGAAATTCATTTTATTTTGTCCACATTGTGTAACAGCAGTTAAGCTGTGTTGTAAATGTGCTTCTTAAGTATACACTTGTGTGCATATTTTGACCATTTTCCAAAAAAAAAAAAAGAAACTGAAATCACGCACAATGTTTTCATTGACTATAAACATGGAAATACATTTAACTGGCCGGCATCATTCATCGGTTTGATGGTTCGCTCCACTCGCTCCGGAAAGATGCTGTTGCCAGTAAAATTTTCCACTTGTTTGGGTCGAGGCCAGTGCAAGAAGCCTGAAATGTGTACCTCCATTGTAATGATGATGTTTTGACAAGTGGCTTCTGTTATGTAAAGGTCTGATTCAACATTTAACTCTGCTAGCCGCAAAAAATAGTGGAAATTCAAATGAGTAACTTTGCCTTTCTCTGTGTGTCTCTAGGAGAGCTCTTCTTCTGTGTATTCTACTTTACTGTACTTCTTTTGGATTCACCCAAGTACCCTTTGAAGGTAAGAGATGAAAGAAAAATGAGTTTTATCTTGATGAACATGCAACATTTGTTTGCGTATGTGTGATTGCAATGGAAATGGTAGATTTTTGAGGCTGCTGAATTATTGCACAATAACTAAGTTTGGAAAGTTTTACATAGGGCTGTGCAATCAATCAAAATTCAGTTTCGATTTCGATTTTGGCCTCCAACGATTATGAAAATACAGTAATCGAGATAAAACGATTATTGCGCCCCATTCTGCCCCCTTTCCAGTGGTGCGCTTTCACTCCTCCATAAAAGCCCAGTTTCATGTGCAAATCAGTAAAATCATGTAACGAGACTTTTGCAAAATGGGACATGCTTGATTTATTTAAGTTGATTAGATTTATTTATGTTTTTAAAAGCGTGAAAGAGAACTTGCGCTTCCTCGGGAAGATTACTGTGTATGCGCTCAGAGACGGAACACAACACGGACATGTAAAGTCATCTTTTAGCGCCTAAACGGTCAAATACACGCAAAAATGTGTCAAAATGCGGCGCTTAGTGATTATTCACGTAAACCCTCATCGGTTATGTAATAAATGAACGTAAAGAGTTGAGAATGAAAATACTTGTGTAACAGTAAATTGGATCCGTGCAGCTCTTAAAGTGACAGCAGGCTATATTCCTGCGGCCAACTGTGTGCTTTATATTAATCAAACAACAAAAGACAAATTCAAAATTCAAAATCACTCACTGCTCTTGACTAAAGGACTTTTGTTTCATTTCTTTTTTTATTCTATTGTATTCTTTGCTTTTTTATTACTGGCATTGTATTCCTTTGCTTTTTTATTACTGGCAGTTTAATTATTTTCAATAATTTTGAGGACCTTTTTTGTTGTTGTTGTTGTTGTTGTTTTTAATTTATTTTTTTTTTACTAATATTAGTTACTCTAGTATTCTGCTGTGGGATTGAGAATTGTGACATTTCGCTGGTCTCTAAAATGTAGATGTCATAGCAACCTTATTTACAGAAAATATATATTTGATATATATCACTCTTTAAATAATTCTTTCATATAAAGTTTTGGTCATATGGCCCACTAATAATCATTTTAAATAATTGTGATTACAATATTGACCAAAATAACTGTGATTATGATTTTTGTCATAATCGAGCAGCCCTAGTTTTACAACATTAAACTTTAAACCCTGATTCATGAAACTCAAACACCCTCTCTCACATACGTATGAGTTTCCTTACCCGACTTTTACCTTTTCTCCTGCCAAACGTCTCTTAGTTCCAAGCACTTTTTCCTCAGTAAAGCATGTCCTGTAATCCCTTTTACATGGATGTGTGTGTGTGTGTGAGTGTGAGTGCATGTCTGTTTTATAGAAAAAATGACCTCATGTTCCCACTTGACTGCTGATTCATGCTGATCTCTAGACAGTAACACACATATGAAAAAGCCTGGGAATAAAATTATGATAAATGTACTAAATCAAACCAAAGATCACAGCATTAAGATCCGTTCACATGACAGCAACAAGAGTTTACTGAGTTCATCAGTTGGCTTAGCCTATTTTAAATTACAATAAATAAATAAATAAATAATATAATATATATTTTATTATATATTATGTATAGTTTTAGTATATTTATATTAAACTTTATTTGATTGTCCAACAACTCAATTTAAAATTTTAAGGTGCATATCACAATGCATTTTGGGTTTGCCTAATAATTATGCTGCATTCTATCCAAATTATAAGGAAGCATCACATGTATCCTTCACAGATAAATCAATCTCAGAATGCATTGTGACAAGCTCAGCAGAAATTTTCATCCATTGAAGAGAAGTTTTGATTATAAATTCCCTGATATTTTTTATTACGACGAAGCAATAAAATAAATCGCTCTGTTTAATTAAATTTGACCCAATTTGTTTGTTATTTGTGTGTGCACTCTCACTCAAATCAGATACATTAGTCAAATCTTCTTGGAAATACACAATTTGCATTCTGCCGTCTTTACTCTTCGATGCTCAGTTCTGAATCCGTTTTTTTTTTTTTAGCTAGTCACTTTAGCTGTAAATGCTATGTTATGTTATGTCAAGTTATGTTATGACAATACTGATTAGCTGATGACAACACAGTAACATGCAGCACTGATAGTCCTTCATGGTTTTGCTGACTATTAATTCATGAAATTGATGTGAAGCACAAACACACGTTTATTTACGTAATCAAATGCATCATTCAGACAGTGTTCTATTATGTGAATGAAGTAGTTTCTGCTGCTGTTCTCATATGCTTGGCTCTGTCCTGGCCTCGTGAAGCCAAATGCTGACCCAAGTGAAACACATACACAAGTTCACTGTGATAAGTTCGCAAATTTTCCTTGTCAATAGCCAGTTTTTAGCACTAGATTTCTGGCATCAGACACAGACATGCAGCTGTTAACTCGTTGCTTCGTTTTAGCCTCGGAGGATGTTTTCCTGCTGAAATTTAACACACATGGCACAAAACTGAATTAGTGCATTAAAATGATGTAATGCAGAGTCATCGATCTCATCAAGATGCCATGAAATCAAAATGAAACTTTTATGGCTTTAATGTGTTCATCTGTGTTAGTCATCTAGATGCATTTACATTACATTTACATTTAGTCATATAGCAGACACTTTTATCCAAAGCGACTTACAAATGAGAACAATAGAAGCAATCAAAATGAATCAATTAATTTATCAAAAAAAAAAGAAAAAGAAATAGATGCTATATATATATATATATATATATATATATATATATATATATATATATATATATATGTATATATATATATATATATGTGTGTGTGTGTGTGTGTGTGTGTGTATTTATGTATTTTTGTGTATATATGTACATATACAGTCATGGCCAAAAATTCTGGCACCCTTGGTAAATATGATCAAAGAAGGTTGTGAAAATTAATCTGCATTATTAATCCTTTTGATCTTTTATTTAAAAAATCCAAAAAATCAAACCTTTCATTGGATAATAAGAATTTAAAATGGCGGGAAATATCATTATGAAATAAATGTTTTTCTCTAATACACATTGGCCACAATTAACGGCCCCCTTTTATTCAGTACTTTTTGAAACCTCCATTTGCCAGTTTAACAGCTCTAAATTTTCTACTATAATGCCTGATGAGGTTAGAGAACACCTGACAAGAGATCAGAGACCATTCCTTCATCCAGAATCACTCCAGACCCTTTAGATTCCCAGCTCCATGTTGGTGCTGCTTCTCTTCAGTTCACCCACTCATTTTCTACAGGGTTCAGGTCAGAGGACTGGAATGGCCATAGCAGAAGCTTGGTTTTGTGCTCAGTGACCCATTTTTGTGTTGTTTTTGAGGTTTGTGTTTGGATTATTTTACGGCTGGAAGATCCAAACATGGCCCATTATAAGATTTCTAACAGAGTCAGTCACTTAGTGATTTTTTTATCTGTTGGTATTTGATAGATGATGCCATGTGTCTAAACAAGATGTCCAGGACCTGGACACATTACCACCTAATCGCACTTTCACTTTCACTCCCACTAATTTCCTTTGGACCTCCATAAATGGTGCAGGAGGGTCTTCTGCAGTGAGAACGAGCGATGGTGTACGACCTAAACCCACGTCTACCACACTTCCACCCCTTTCCTTGATGCAAACAGGACTAGAAGCTTCTTTATCTTGGGGATATTTAAATTCTGTCACCCCCAAACCTACTCTCAGGACACCCAAAAGCCTCAAGCCGACTGCCTCCAAGCCTAGAGCAGTCTGGCTTACCCCTACAAAACCAGCTGGATCCAAACCCACTCCAGGAAAAACGTCTCCAAAGCTTAGTGCAACAAATCCTTCCGGACCAAAGCCCACAATTACTCAACCGACTTCTTCCAAACCTGGAAGTTCAAAAACAAGTGGTCCCAAACCTACGCCACCTAAACCTTCCAAACCAGCAGCTGTAAAACCCACGGTAAAGAAACCAACTCTTGCTCCAGCTGAAATATAGGCCCACAACATCAAAAATACAGCAGTATATTTCATTGTACACATGGGGTACTTTTTATCCCTGTGTTCATCAAACCCATCTTGAGTGTTTGCTGCTAAAAAGCTATTTTTTTAGTTTCATCTGACCATAGAAGCCAGTCCCATTTGAAGTTCCAGTCATGTCTGATAACTGAATGTGCTGGAGTTTGTTTTTGGATGAGCTAGGAGAATTTTTCTTGAAACCCTCCCAAACAACATGTGGTTATGTAGGTGCTGTTTGACAATTTTTTTAAAGGTTTTCTGACCCCGAGACACAAGTATTTTCTGCAATTCTCCAGCTGTGGTCCTTGGAGAGTCTTTAGCCACTCAAACTCTCCTTCTCACCGTGCATTAGGACGATATAGACACACGTCCTCTTCCAGGCAGTTTCCTAACATTTTATGTTGATTGGAAATTCTTAATTATTGCCCTGATGGTGGAAATGGGAATTTTCATTGCTCTAGCTCTTTTCTTAAAGCCACTTCACTAATTTGTGAAACTCAATTATCTTTTGCTGCACATCAGAAATATATTCTTTGGTTTTTCTCATTGTGATGGATGATTAAGGGAATTTGGGCTTTATTTTCCCTCCTATTTTTATTTCTGTGAAACAGGAAGTCATGGCTAGATAATTTCATGTTCATAATCACCCTGGAGTGCTCAAAATTGTGAATATGAATGAGAATATACTTCAGAGATATTTTACTCGTAAGAATTTCTAGGGGTACCAATAATTGTGTCCAACGTGTATTAGAGAAAAACATTTATTTCATAATGATATTTCCCCCCATTTTAAATTCTTATTATCCAATGAAAGGTTAGATTTTTGTGAATTTTTTTTAAATAAAAGATCAAAAGGATTAACAATGCAGATTAATTTTCACAGCCTTCTTTGATCATATTTACCAAGGGTGCCAATAATTCTGACCACTACTGTATACATACACACACACACACACACACACATATATATGTGTGTGTGCACTGTAAATGTAAAAGTTTATATATTTATTTATTATATATAAGGTGTGCGTGTGTACAGTATATGTGTATATGTGACCATGGAACACAAAACCAGTCATAAGTCACATGGGTATATTTGTAGCAATAGCCGACATGTTCCAAGTAAAGATCATGTTCCATGAAGATATTTTGTAAATTTCCTACCGTAAATATATCAAAACGTAATTTTTGATTAGTAATATGCATTGCTAAGGACTTAATTTGGACAATTTTAAAACTTTAAATGATGTATAAATCTCAATTTAAAAAATTAACCCTTATTTTGTGGTCCAGGGTCACGTGTGTGTGTTTATATTATATGTACTTTATAATATTATAATGGCATACAAATATTACATAATATAAAAAAATTAAATAAAAAAATGATATATAAATTATATATATATATTTACTTATTGTGTGTGTGTATATACATATATTTCATAAATTTTTTAATTGTGTATTTTCATATTTTTTATGTATTTAATTGTGTAAAAATATATATTAATATTATTTTTATTTTTATATTTTATTTTTCATCAATCATATTATATACGTGTAAATGTGAAAGTGTGTGTTAAGGTGTCTTTTGCTTTGTGTTGCAGATGTGGACGTGTTGCAGCGGTTGGCTCTGCGTACTGAGCTCGGTTCTCGCACCGTTCCCGCTGGCGTCATCTCCCTCCACTCTGGAGTCATCCTCACGACACGGGCACGAGTTACCACGGCGACACGCTCCGTGTTCCCACCAGAACTCTTCTGGAACTGCACTATCGTCCTGAGCGTCCGATCTCACCGCTTAAACTCAGCATTTCTCTTCTCCGTCCTATCGGGGAAACGGATTCAGCTCGGGCTGGAAATTTCGCCCGGTAAGCTCACGCTTCACGCCGGCCCCGGGAATGCCACGGTTTTCCCGTACAACCTCCATGATGGGCGCTGGCATCATCTAGCCTTCGTTTTAAACGGTCAATCAGTGACCCTACACTCTCCCTGCTCGGAGAGCGATGGTGGAGTTACGCAGAAACTCCCCGTACTTCCCGAACGCCTGAACCCTCGCGGGACCTTCCGCTTGGGCGGCACCAGTGCTTTGCTTCCGGGTGCGGTACCCTTCGAGGGTGCGGTTTGCCAGTTTGACGTGGTGCCCTCGGCACAAGCGCAGCAGAACTACTGCAGTGCCATCCGCAGACAGTGCAGAGAAAATGACACCTACAGGCCAGCGCCTCCTGCTCTACTTCCACTCCCGTCCCGACACGCCCCACCACTATTGGCCCACACGTTACCACCTAATCGCACTTTCACTTTCACTCCCACTAATTTCCTTTGGACCTCCATAAATGGTGCAGGAGGGTCTTCTGCAGTGAGAACGAGCGACGGTGTACGACCTAAACCCACGTCTACCACACTTCCACCCCTTTCCTTGATGCAAACAGGACTAGAAGCTTCTTTATCTTGGGGATATTTAAATTCTGTCACCCCCAAACCTACTCTCAGGACACCCAAAAGCCTCAAGCCGACTGCCTCCAAGCCTAGAGCAGTCTGGCTTACCCCTACAAAGCCAGCTGGATCCAAACCCACTCCAGGAAAAACGTCTCCAAAGCTTAGTGCAACAAAGCCTTCCGGACCAAAGCCCACAATTACTCGACCGACTTCTTCCAAACCTGGAAGTTCAAAAACAACTGGTCCCAAACCTATGCCACCTAAACCTTCCAAACCAGCAGCTGTAAAACCCACGGTAAAGAAACCAACTCTTGCGCCAAAGCCCACCAAGATCAACCCAACGAAGAACACTTATACTGGGGCTCAACCTGTCAATCCTAACAAGAAACACAATGGCATTCTCAAACCGTTAACCAACCCAGAACCAACCGGCCGCAAAAGACCCTCGCCAACCATCAAAAAGCCACTCCAGCCCAAAACCAGCACCCAGCGCTCACCCCAAACCACACTCCCAACCCCGAAATCCACTGCCACCCCAAACCCTACACCCAAAAAAATCCTTCTGACACCCAAATCCACTCCTTTCACAACCGCCGCACCAAACAAACCACCAAAAACTCTGGAAACCCCCAAAGTCATTCTTGACAAGCCGAAAACACCTGTCACACCAAGCACTCCAAGGTTCGCCATCCAATCTGTGACTCTCCCGGCTTTCAACGATTTCCAGAGCTTTGAGGCGGAGCCCACATACTTTTCGCTTCTGGTTGGACCGCCCGGACAAAAAGGAGATCCCGGGAAAATGGTAAGAGAGCTGCATTGTTTGTGTCTGTGTGTGTTCGATTAATTTGAGTTTGTTGCTAAAAATGGGCACATGAGCAGATATAAATACTCATGCCACCCATAGTGACACATATACAGAAGGTAAAGGAAATCTTTTTGGCAATATCACTCAGTCCTTCTTTTCTTCTTATAAAAAATCAGACATAAAACAATATAATTTAGATGCCAGGCACAGTTCCCAATTCCCTGGACATATTTTGTTTGTCCACACTGAAAGTGAAAAGGCTGCATGACACATTAACATCCAATTAGATTCAGTTAAATGTGGAGGAAGATTTTTGACCAATGAAATTTCTCTGTTGGCGGGACTTTCTTGCATGGTACAGTACAAATTAAATCCAGCAGACTAACTAAATTTCCCATGGTTTCCTAATGGTTTCACTTCATTTTTGCTGGTTGCCATCGTGGTCGGTTAGGACAAATAATCATTAAAATGGAAAGGATAGTTTTATCACTTGTCATGCATATTTAAGACATTTATAAGACAAAGGGACTGTGCATATTGATTAATGAGGTGCTATTTTTACTTGCAGCAATAAGAACTATATATACACTGCCATTCAAAGTTTGGGGTAAATAAGATTTTTTTTTTTTGAAGTCTCTTTTGCTTACCAAGGCTGCATTTATTTAATAAATACAGTAAATAATGTGAAATATTATTTTAATTCAAAATAAGTGTTTATAATTTGAATATATTTTCAAAGGTAATTTATTCCTGTGATCAAATCTGAATTTTCAGCATCATTACTCCAGTCTTCAGTGTCACATGATCCTTCAGAAATCATTCAGATATGCTGATTTGCTGCTCAAGAAACATTTATTATTATTATTAACAATGTAGAAAACAGTTGTGCTGCTTAATATTTGAGTGGAAACTGTGATTCATTTCTTTCAGGATTGAATACAAAGAAAAACCTTTGAAATAAAATATTTTGTGACCTTATATACATCTTTACTAAAAGTACTAATTAAAAAAAAATCTTACTGACCTCAGTGTATGTTGGTTGCAGAACAGTTCATAAAACTTTCCTTTCAAGTACAAATGGAAATGTTTAATTCATTATGAATTCTTTTGTAAATGGCTAAATGCACAAACATCCAGTTTTACTGATCAGATAGACGTTTATGCTGGTAAAAATAGAAAAATATATGATTGCTGGGTTTAAATTGTTTTAAACTGGTGACAAGAACGCAGTTCTGCAGTTTCCAGGTGGATCAAATGCTCCTTAATGATGTAAGCAGCTCAATATTGCTTGTATTTTTGTGTCGTTAGCATCAATTTAGGGTCAAAAATGTGTTGGTGATGCCTGTATAGTTTGCACGTGCATTTATCGTTCTCTCATGTTAGCGTTTTCTTGAAAGCCGTTGAGCGATGTGCTTTTAAAGCTGGGTCAAAGGTCAGGGGAAGTAGTGAACATTTTATCAGTCACACAGACACTCACACAGAACTTTACAAGCAAGGAATCCCGTTCCATCCATGCAAAACTAAGCATGGGATTTCAGTCAGATCAATCAGAAACCACCTCGTTTAAGAGACCGAATTTCAAAAGCAAACACCTGAACTGTGACCCAAAAACAAATAAAGATAAGTGAGTTATTACAAGTCCTGTGCCAAATGTTAGCCAGCCGTATTTAAACAGTAGGACTGCAACGTCTTTAAAGTCCTGTAGATGCAGCAACATAAGGACGAAAACAGGGATTTCAAGCAAATCTCTTGGCGAACAGTTTAGTTAACAAGGATGTTCAAAGTTAGTGATGACATCATACTCAGACTCACTAGAGGGCATTTTCCAAAATAGCTGACTAAACTTGACAAAACGGCCCACATGTTGAACAAAGACCCATTTTAGCTTGTGTCTGTTTATGTCTGCACATCACTGTGGTTACCTTTGTGTAATTTGGTGGGACTCACAGGTATGTGTGTGTGTAGCACCCAAGAGAATGTTCTTTGTCATTACCGCAGGATAATTACCCAGAAGCCCCCATCATCCACCATAAAGACACATTCAGCAGGTACTTAACTAAAACGGCAGGAACACACCCGGCGATTCTCTCGATTACACGTGCACACGTGCTCGTAGTCTGCTATTATTTACAGCCCTGAGCTGCAGTACACCGTTTACTCGAAGATAATGAGCTGTAGCCACTATCTTTAGCGTTACTTAAACATACAATAACCCCAAAAAGCACAGTTAGCATCACGCTCACAAGCTCTGTTCAGAATGAATGCTACTGCTTACTAAATACTGTGCAGTGTGTGCTTTTAACTGCCTACTAATTTTTAAAATTAGCATGAAACAGGGTCAAATAGTGGTATGCTGTTGTTGTCACTACTGTATGATGTTATTTTAGTAATATTTATATTTTATTGTATGTTTTAATAATATTATTTTTTATTTTTGTGCAGTGTTTAGTAATTTTGTTTGTGTATTGTGCTTTTTTGTTTTTAAATTTTTTTTTTAATATTACTATTTTTACATTTACTAGGTTTAATATACTTTTAACTTTAGGTTTTTTCATGTAATATTAACATTTTTGTTTTTATTTTCATTTTAGTGTAATTTTCAGTAATTTTGTTTGCATATTGTGCTTTTTGTTTTTATTAGTCTTTTAAAATTACTATTTAGGTTTAATATATTTGTAGGTATACTTTAGGTTTTTGGTGTAATGTTAGTATTTTTTGTGTAATATTAATATTTAAATTTTTTTATTTTAGTATATGTATTTTTAAATAGTTTTGTTATTAGATTTTGTGTGTTTTTTTCTTTAAATTAGGTTTTTTTTTAATATTACTGTTTAGTATTCATTTATTTATATTTTTAGTTTAATTTAAATTTCCAGTTAATAATTGTAGTGGTTCAAATTAGTTTATTACTATTTGGGCTTAATTAATTTTTTATTTCAGTTTTAGTTTTAGTTTAGTTTTTATTTATTACCAGTTAGTAATTTTAGTGCTTCAAATTAAACCTATTTCAGTTAGTTGCGAAGGCAACATTTAATTTAGTTTGTCATCATTTTGTCATTTTATTTCCATTTTTTTCAGTTAATAAAAATGTTTTAAATGGATAACTCTTTTAGTTAACAATACTAACCCTGATGTGTTGCATATTTATAGGTTACTTTGCGTTTTTCATCTAAAATTATCTCAACATTTTTCAATTAAGTATTAATATTTTATTTCTTTCATTTCAATTTTAGTCCACTTCATTTTAATTAATAAAAAGGCATTTCATAGTGTTAGTTTTAGTAAACGACAGCAACCCTGGTATGTTGCATTAGTAATTTAGCGAGCGGTGTTTGGTTATAAGTTACTTTGCATTTTTAATCCAAAAGTATCTTAAAATTTGTCAATTAAGTAAGAAGTCAAGGAAAAAGATAAATAGTGCTGCTTGTATTGTTTCAGATTCACTCAGCACACTGTAAATGGAAGTTGCATTGCTTTGTGAGATGCAGTAGCAAATGTCGTAGGTCATTTGTGTCATACTGTGCACAAAGTACTGCATACTGCAAACTCAAGCAGCACCGTTTGAAAGCCCTGTTGCATGATGGGAGTATCTGGGTGTTCATTCAGGACAGGGCGGTTGGAGGGTTGTGTGTACATGTATGTGGGTGAGAAAGCCCCATCCCCCCACCTCCATCAACAGAGCCATAGTTCTAGAGCTCTGAGATTCTTAACATAAACACACAGCAGCTCACTCACACACTCATCTTCTCAATGAAGACTTTCATCCTGTGCCGCGTGGCACTGCGCTGGGGGTGCAGGACAGAAAACCCAACTGATCCTCGGTTTCAACAACTATGCTGATACATATGATACTGCTTCAGCCATAGAGCTGGGAGAAATTACCGGATAGGATAACCATGATATTTTTGGACATTTGATGATATTTGATATGTAAAGTATGTTTATGCTCTGAAATGGCTTAAAAGGACGTGTTTGAAACTTTTTTTTTGTACCAAACAGCCTTTTTTGGCAAGAAAATTAAAATACTGAAATACAGAAAAAAAAAAAAATCTGCAAGAAATAGCATTCATTACCTATTTTACTTTGTTCATTTTTAGTATTTTGATCAAATATATTTTGCTAAAATATTATGAAGACAAATTGTTTTTACTAATATATTTTAGAAATATTTATTTTATATATAATTTATATTTTAAAAATATTTATTTTATTAATATGCATTTATGCAATATTTGATGTTTGTTTGATTAATATAAATATAGATTTATATAAAACTAAATAAATATATTTGATTTATAAAAATAAAATATAGATACATTTATTTATATTTATAGAAATGTTTTATAAATATATTTATATATTCTACAAATATTTTATAAATAGTTTATATTAATAAATGTTAATTTTTTATAAATATTTGTTTTATAAATAATTTATATAATTCATAAAATAATATCTATTTTATAAATACACATACATTATAATTTAATGTATAAATTATTTTGTAAATATTTTATTAATAAATGTTCATTAATAAATTATTCACAAAATACTTTATAAACATTTATATTTAATAAAATACATAATAATTTACTTATTAATATTAAACTTATTTTATAAATATTTAATGTAATATTTATATTATTGCTTTTTATAAAAATTTTTTAATATATTTTCAAAATTTTAGAAATATAAAGTATTTGACTAAATATTTTACAGAAACAAATAATTGATTCTGTGTTTTGTACTTATTTACTGAAATAGATCATTCAAAAGAGCAGAGACTGTTTTAAAATATTTCTTATGTTCTTGTCTTAGTGTTGTCATACTCACGATACCCAGAATGGTTGCACAAAACCAGCCAATTACACAATCTGAGCACTGTAGGATTGTGGGATTGGAACATACCTTCAAAGCTACAGAAAAGGACCACAGGGACCTTTTCATAAACACACACTGCACACACACACACACACACACACACACACACACACAGTGGGATTCAGGATCTACAGGTCTTCTGTAAGTCTATAGCTCATTATCAGAAAAAGGAAATTCCCTCGAATGACTTCCTGTTTCCTCTTTGCTGTTTAGTTTTTAAACAGAGCCCTGCAGCACTATTAGCACACTTGTGCAGTGAGTGTGTTTGATTCATAAGAGCACTCTTGTGTTTCATAGGGAATCCCGGGACCTCCAGGGAAACCAGGGCAGCCAGGGGCGAGAGGACCTCGGGTGAGTGTGTGTGTGTGTGTGTGTGTGTGTGTGTGTGTGTGTGTTAGACTAAAAGAGCCATTGACCTTTGACCTTAGATATAAACAGGAAGTGTGTAAAATGCAGTGCCACACACTGTTCGCTCCAGTGTATCTGTGCTTTATTGGTTCTGTTTAGTGAGTGTATCTGTGTTTTGTCTGGTCAGCAGGTCGAACTGACCTCAGAACAATACACAAACCGCCCCTCCGGATCGGTCTGACTCATTCACTTTCACACTCGTTCATTATTCCTGTCTATCTCTTTTGTCATTTTTGTGTATTTAATGAAATATTAATTGAGCTACAATATCATGACTACAAATTTTAAAGTTTTGAAGTATTAAAGTATTAAGTTTTAAGAAATTAAGTAATAGTAATAATGTTCATAACAATAGCATATTATTAATTATTATTAATATATTAACAGTTATTCATCATCAATTAATATAGTAATAAATGAAATATTACTTTTGTAATTCTAAATATTTATCACATATCTATCACACATTTATCACACATTCTGTGGATATTAATAAATAATTTGTTAACGTCTAAAATATTACTTGAAGTCCCTGGGCAGGATGATGTAATATAAAATTTACCAAAAAAATAAAAAATAAATAAATAAAAATAAAAATATTATTAAAAAATACAAAAAATATGTGCAACATGTCATGTTATATTACATATAAAAGTCAGATCAGTGATAATGTAATTGATTTGTCATAAGCCAAATTTAAAAAATATTTATTTATTTTATAGATCATTTATATATGTGCATATTTATAAAATATACATTGATTTATTTGATAAATGTTATACATAGTGTATATTAATACTTGAAATATTATTTGATACTTATAAATGTTTATAAAAAAATCTTGTGAATATTTATTATATAAATAATTTATTATTAATTATTAATAATTTATTATAAAAAAAGTCCCTGGGCAGGATGATGTTATATAAAAGGTACAGCAGTACAATAATAAAAAAAAGATAATAAAATTAAATTTAAGTGTAATAAATAAAAATAAATATAAAAAATAAATGTTTGGTATCCTCTAAGGTGAGCAGGTACTAAATTCCAGTTTTCTGCTGTATTTTAAGTATTTTAGAGCTGTATTTTAGAGTATTTTACACAGATGATTTGTCATTTTTGGGTGGTCTATTCCTTTGACTAAAGAGTCCTTGTGAGGAATGTTCTAGCACAGTCAAAGAGCCATGAGACTTTGTTTGAACTTTGACCTTTGTTGACAGGATGGCATGGGTGCAAGGTGATGTTTTAGCAACTGTTGTCAACATGTAGTGTGTATGCGTCAAAGAACCGCCGTGAGGTAACGTTGTTGTGTGTATGTGTGTGTGTGTGTGTTAAGTATTTTAGAGAATGTGTTATAAAGTCTGACTGCTAGGCCTTGTTCAGCCGGCACCCTTTTCATGTTAAATGTGTATGTTATTTGTATAAATGTGTGTGTGTTTGTGTGTTTGCTTGTTAGAACAAAGAAGTCTTTCAGTAAAATCAGCCTAAACTGTTTGCACTTTCTTTGCATTCTTCTCAGTCTTTACTTTTTCCTAGTGCACGGCTAAGAAGCCTCCTATTGTCACCAAGTCTGCATTTATGTGCCCAAAAATACAGTAAAAACAGTAATATTGTGAAATATTATTATAATTTAAATGAACTGTTTTCCATTTGGATATATTTTAAAGTATAATTTATTTCTGTAATGCAAAGCTGAATTCCAGTCTTCAGTTTCACATGATCCTTCAGAAATCATTCCAGTATGCTGATTTGCTGCTCAAGAAACATTTCTGATTATTATCAATGGTGAAAACAGTTGTGCTGCTTCATATTTTTGTGGAGACGGTGATACATTTTTTTCCCCCAGGATTCTTTGATAAATATCACTTTCGATCAGTTTAGTCCATCTTTGTATTATCATCTTTCGAGGGGGAAAAAAACAATCTTTCTAACCCCAAACTTTATAATTGTAACATATAACATAATCAGTCCATATTCACTCCTTATATATGAATAAATAGTAATGTAAAACATTTTTTTAAAGCCACATTTTGAGTGTTTATTGATTTAGACAGTTTGGTTAAAATAATTTAGTGAATTACATTTTATTGCATGTCTGGGTGCAAATCAGAGACTTGGTTCTTTTTATTCTTGTGTGTTTAATATTATATTAGCAACAAAACAATATCCAATATTCAGTATCAATATTCAGTATATCAATATCATCAATATTCAGTATATCACACAGCCCTAATACAAACACACACACACACACACACACACTGTTGTTTTTACACACTTGCATTGCTTTTGTTTTGTTTTCATGCATGGTATCACTCAATCTGTTGGGCTTATTTATGGACTTTTTCCCTCCAATGACACACATTGACCTTGACCCTCACTGTGACCTCTGACCTGGGAAGATGGGAAGTCATTTAAAATAAGAACAAGGTCAGGGTCGCATGAAAGGTCAAAGTCAAATGGAGCTAAGAATTGACTTCAGTCTCAATTTCTGAAGATTTCTTCAATCTTCAGTTTCATCTCAGATCCATTCACTGTAAACTGAAAACACATAATGCCCAAAGCATACTTAAGTACGCAAGTATATGAACGCAGAACCATCAAACTAGACAAAATGAAGCAGTTCATAATGCAGATGCATTCTGAGTATGGCCACAAGGGGCGCATAAGGGTGAACTATTAAATGCATTCAGTTTTGCTTAATTGTTCATTCCTAATGTGTGTATTGTTTATATGTCGTTTCCTGTAGGGACCCGCAGGACCACACGGCAAGCCAGGTCGACCCGGTCCACCAGGGTTGAAGGTAAAAACCAACTCACCCACACTCACCGTCAGATAATCCGCAGTCTGATCCCATGCACTGCTCTGCTCATCTTCCTCTGTTTGGCCTTCTGTTATATTCATCACCGCTTCGCCTGCCGGGTACTATTGGGCTGCACACAAAACCCAGCGGACAAGGTTTTGGAAACACAGGCACACACATGTACACACACACACACAAACCCTTTGATTTATTTGAGCTCATGAGAAGCCCAGCAGGTAGTGGAAAGACTTTCCCATGATACAGAAACGAGTGTTTGTGTGGTGAAGTTTAGCTGTAGTATTAAACACGGATTATAAACCAAAACCACCAAACATGCTTCCAAGTTAGGTGTGCGTGTGATGTCCTGGCGTGTGATTGGTCCACCTGTAAACACAACAAAGGTGGTAAACAGCCGAGCAGCCTAGCGGGGAGTGTGTTTGTGTGAATGAACGCTCTCTGCTTTCTGTGTTTAATTATTTCATGCGGCCTTTGAAGACAAACCTAGTTAAGGTGCAACGGCCTGGAGTCAAATTTCCCACATGTTCTCACTCTCTTATTCTGTCTGTGACACACACACACATGTACATGCACACGTAAACCCGTAATTATTGTAACATATAAAGCTCAAAACGGATGAAATAACAGCCTTGCTTTGATCTGGTTAGCATCTTTAAACGACTGGGCTTTAAATGATGAAACATTTTCTTCAGACGATTGAAACTCCAACTCTTGTTTTGTCGTTCTTTCTCTCAGGGGAAGAAAGGAGACCCTGGACTCTCTCCTGGAAAAGCGACAAAAGGAGAAAAAGTGAGAAAACACACATACTTCAATGTTAATAACAGCCAAAACATTGTTCTTGATGAGAATAAGGGTCTTTGCTGAACATGCAAACATAAGAAGAGTTACAGCAGCAGCATCTGCTCCCCATGGGTTCCTGTGGCGGTACTGGACTGTTTGTGCCTCATGTTTACTGTCTGTGTTTGTAGGGAGATGCTGGTCTGCCTGGTCCTGTTGGTTTAGTCGGGCCGGAAGGCCGTAAGGTAAGATATTCTGAAATGCTTGAATCATTCTCTCCGTTGTTTCATCATTTCTCGTCACTAATGTTGCTCTGCACTTGCCGGGTGACATGAGCGCAGATGTTTGCCTTTTTGCTTACCAGACCCACGCAAACACTCTGAGCGCTCCCACTCGTTCTGCCTCACTGTGTCTCCCGTTGCTGTGGAAACCCAGCGTAAACATCAGAGGGAATCCCCAATGAGTCGTCTATCACTCCTTTATACTCCGCGCTCACGTCAAACAAGGCTATTGAGAGTCGTACAGTCGTTCACCATGAGTGACTCTCTTTGTTATGACCGTTAGCGTGTGTGTGTGTGTGTGTGTGTCGCGTCTCAGCTGTGTATGATTATAGCAAGTTTAGACTCTCTGCCAGGCGTTTTAGTGTAAGCAATAGCACTTACAGCTTTGTATGTGTGTTTGCACTGGAAGGATCTAGCAGAGGGATCTCTGGAAAAATCCTGTAGCGGATTCCTGAAATTAAGCGATGATCGTGAACATGCATATGTTATGTCTAGAGCAGCAACGACAAATTAATACAATCAAAGTCTATTATAAAAGTAGTTGACAGTGAATGTCATTATCAAGTCTTTGTCAGTTTAGACCCAATGACAAAGTGCAACTAACCTGATAATCAAATATGGTTAAGATAACACATGAACAGCTGATCAACATTTAACACGGAAGAGCAGTTTTTTCATCAAACCCAATAATATTTTGTCTGTAAAATGAAAATTCTGTTTTATATTAAGAGTTTCATATTGCATAAATTTTTTAATTTATAGATTTTTATATTGCATAAATTTTTTAATTAATGGTAATATTAATACATTACATTGTTGGATATTAAGTACATTTTTGTTTACTTGTGTATAACAACTAATTATGGTGCCGTGTTTGTTTGCCACTTTATGTCTGGTTTAAATTTTTTTTTTATGCAGATGAAAAAAATGACGCTGATTAGCTGGATTATGCTGGATATACTAAATTGGATATTTAAGTTATTTCAACAAATTTTAAGGTGTTTATTTATTTTTTTATTTTTTTATTTTTTTTTTGCAGTGATGTATATATATTTTACTTTTATTTCAGTTCTAAGGTGTGGAATAGCATGTTTTTCTTCAAAGTACTAAATATTATTATATTTTTAGTTTATTATCCAATTAGTTGATTTATTGCAGAAATAATTGATAGATTAATTGATTATTAAAAAGACTTGTTGGTGGCATGTTTGTACATGTGGTTTAGTGTGTGTGCATGTGCATTTGTGAATACCTGGCAGGCGGCGCGGCGGTCCATGTGCTTTGTGTTATGTGTCTGTGTATAGAAAAAGAGACATCACAATGTAGAGGAGAACCTCTGGAAAAATGGACAGCAGCGTTGTCATAAACGAGAGAATGAATGCGGGTATGACGGAACCCAATAATAAACCAAAGTAGCCTGTGATTCTACAGAGGGGCCAGACAGATTATGCAGCTGATCCAGTACAACCTTTAACACAGATTCTACTGTAAACAGTAAAGGATGTTCTAGAGCTGGACAGCTAGATGGTGCATAATCTACACAACTTCTTAGAAAGTTATAAGGGATTACAAGGTTTTTTTTTAGATAAAATTATTCTGATATAAAATGGTCCTTTTTAGAATTCTAACAAAATCAGACATTTTTGTTTGTTGTAAATATACTGTATATGTAAGTGTTTAAATGCTTGTAAATGTAAAACAGAGATCAATGGTACATGTGTGTGGCTGTTCGCTGGAATGTGGAGGTAGAGGCAGAAATTAGAGCTGGGTTTCCCACAAACAAACGTAATGGAAGAACCAGACATCTCTCAAACGCTGAGTGTGACAGGATGGATTTCACTGGTTTGGCAGAGAAGAAAGTGTGTGTTTGTGTGTGTGTGTCTTGTAGTTTTATGTTCTTGTTTGCATTTCTCTTTAAA